>CM023149.1:1174142-1564142 GCA_013133815.1 Cromileptes altivelis
GACAGTCAAGGATATAAAATGGTAATCAGACTTAAATCTCTCTTTAATTTCAACTCTCTTAATTAGTGGTATCAAAGAAAAAGAGGTTAAAAAATAATCTATTCTGCTTGCCTGGTTTCCTCATCTCCATGTATATTTTGTTTAGGATTCTGCAGCCTCCATATATCTATTAAATCCAATGAGGACATGATATCAGAAATGGCATTAAATGATTTGGTATGATAATTCCTTTTTTGTGTGCCTTTTCGATCTAAATCCACATCTAAAACAGTATTATAGTCACCAACCATTATCAGCCTCTTATCATGTAGCTCTTTTTCTTGTAATGTATTAATAATGTTATCAAAAAAAGCAGATCATCAGAGTTGGGTGCATGCAAATTTATCAAAACAAAATCTATACTATCTATCAAAATATGTTGTATAATATATCTCCCTGTGGGATGTGCTACCATTTCTTTGACCATAATATTCCCTTTCTTTTTATACATTATCATCACACCTCTAGAACTGGAGCACCCATGAGAAAAGTAAATGTCACCCCCCCCCCATTTTCCTTTCCACTTAATCTCGTCTAATTGAGTAGAATGGGTCTCTTGTAAACAAAATATATCATGGTTTTTATCTGCAAGCCACATGAAGACATCACCTCTTTTCTTTTTTTATCAGCCAATCCCTTACAATTAAAACTTGATATAAATAACTCAGACATAATGCTATGTTAATTAACAATTTCGATTCTGGATTTTTGGAAGTGAGATAAGGGCGAAGCATAGGCAACAATAACATCGTTTCGAGGAAGATAGACGGAAAAAAGGCGAGGAAGGAAAAACTCAGCAACAAAACAAAAAACACCAAAAAAAAAAAACAACACATACTAAAAATCGTAACACAAGGTTCTAATGACATGTAGATTAAATACAAAAATAGTTACAAAGATAAACGATCAGAAAAAGAGAAAAAAATTCACATGTTGACGAGTTGGGCAGCATCTAATAGTATCCAAAGCTTCTTTAACATAAAAAAGACACTAACAAAAAAACTCAAGTCCAAGAAAGTCCAGTGGGCTAAAGCCTATTTAGTTCATTATTATCATGTAATGATATTGATCGGTGCGCATGACGTTTAACACGTTTTAGTAAGCCAGGGGGTCATCTTTGGATCCACAAACAGTTTATTATTCACATAGAGCCTGTCAGCAACCAGCTTCACTTTACTCCCTTTTTTCTTCTCCTGGTGATACAGTGACATAAGTACTTTGCGCCTCTCCATTATCACTTTTGGATACTGTTCAGTAGTGATGGCCAAATGAAGCCTCATGAGGCATGTTCTTTATTTTCTGAGCCCACTAGTTGGCACTCATCGCTTAAAGAGAGAGGCTCAAAGAATGGCAATTCAGTGTGCTTTCAACCTTCTGATGAACAGAAAGCGCCATCTAGTGGGCTCAGAAAATAAAGAAAATGCTTCACAAGGCTTCATTTGGCCATCACTACTGTGCAGAGATACCAAAAGGCTTACCTCTTAGCTTTGGACCCAGGTATTTTATCCGCTGGCGATGATCAAACCGTTAAACTTATGATAGACCTCGGTGAGCATGTTGTGGGGGCGGCCGCTTCTCCAAGAGATCTCTTTTTCCCCATCCGATGCACCCGGACGAAGGTTATCTCCTCTGCCTCTTCTTTCTTCAGCTCGAGCTGCTTTTGGAAAAAGGTCCGCACCTGCTCTTCCACGTTTTCATTCAGGATTTCAGCAACACCGGTGATAATTAAAATATCACTCATCGATCTGACGTATAGATCCATTACAGTCTCAATCAGTGATTTATTTTCTTTTTTGACCAGTAAAATTTCATGCTCCATGCGCTGATATCCACCTCTCAGCATCCAATTATCGCTTTTTACAGTACAGATTGTGTCCTTCAACTCCTTTATCTCCGCTTGCAGTATGTTCAAAATATCCAGCTTGTTAAGCTTATCCAACAGGCATATCTTGTCTTAAATCAGTACAGTGAGACTATATTCGTGTCTGTAAGTTCAGGCCTTTGAAGTAACTCACTGCTAGATAGCCATTTTCTTTTCCAAATGACTCGGCAATCCTCACTTGCGGAAATTGACTCCATGGCGATCACCGCGCAGGTGCATCCCATCCCAAGCCGCAGGCCGAAACACTGGCATCTGTCTCGGCGTTTGGGGAGCTCATACTGCAGGCCGGCAGGTGTAGAAACGAGCCAACAAAGGAATCAGTGCTGTAATCAGCCGAGATTGGCTCCAGAGTGCTTGATTTTACACAAAATAATAACAGTCTAGCAGCCTATTCTTTTCTTTAATCCATGGGCTTAAAGATTTATTATTTTCATGTTATTGGGTTTTGTTTGTCAAATTGTTTTCAGTGCTGTGCCATGCACCTCCTCCTACCTCTGTGCCATCTTTCTTTTCTCTCAAAAAAGTCTCCTCTTAGATAATTACTGAAATAAAAGGGAGATTCAGTGTCCAGTTGCATTTTCTTTCAATATCGTAGATAAGCAAATGTACATGGTATAATAACCATCAACTTTTTTAATACAGCATACCTTGAAACTGGTATGTTATTGTAACCCTATTCTGTTGAGTGTATCAATACGTGCAATACCTGGGTAAATTCACCCATATCCTATAGTCACATCATTTATATCATATTTAATATACACTGTATATCATTTCCAATACATTTTTAGTGTGTTTTCCTGCTATATTGGCTCACGGCTTTTAGAAAAAAATAGACCAGATGCCAAAACTATTGCTGCAGATTGTGAGCCAGCCAGGACGCTTGGCACAGTGATGCGTCCAGTGTGGACAGTCTAATTGCGTAATATGGAGGCTGAAAGCAAGTGGGCAGGGCTGCACAGGAAATTGGCACGCTTCCTGACACTTCCACGTTTAGTGTGACCCTGGCGTCATGTGGATGAATTATGGATTATCTTGATACAATGCTCACGAACACAGATTTAAACAAAAAAAAAAAACTTTGATAGAACTTTAACTTCAGCCCATAAAAAATGGGTGCAAAAGTAGAAGTGTTGGGTTGGCATTATTGTTAAGTGTTACTGTTATTCAATTATTTTTCCAAAATAGAATGCAGATCCATTATGATGTTTCATCTTTCAGATTGCTCAGAAATATGACCCACAAAAGGAGGAGGAGCTCCGCTTCTGGATTGAGGAGGTAACAGGAATGTCTATTGGAGAGAACTTTCAGAAAGGCTTGAAAGATGGAGTCATCCTCTGCGAGTAAGTCTGTTTGTGATGGCACAACTTGGACTAAAATGTATTCTCCATAGTGGACAGATCACATTGTATTCTGATACATATTGTTTTTCTTCCTTTCATAGACTAATTAATAAACTGCATCCTGGCTCAGTGAAGAAGATCAACCTTTCACAGCTTAACTGGCACAAGGTAACACCCGTTTTCAACTGGGAACTAAACACTCAATAGTTGTAACCAGTGGTCGAATTGTTAATTTTTAACAAGGGGGATGCAATGTAGCTTTGGTTTTTTTGCGTGCACACATCGTCAAATATGACAGCACAGATGTGCAAAATTAATCAAGATAAAGAAAAATGGCATGACCTATACTTGCTGCCTTTACAAACACAAATAATGCAGTGGTATTGCTATTGCAATACAGACAAAAAACATTTTAGAGTATAAATAAGAGTAGTTCAGAACTAGCTGTGAAAATTAATCTTAGAGTCACTCTTATCCTATAGGCATTTCCTTCGCCAGTTATAATTTCTCTTTACCTGTGAAGCCTTGGGCTGCTGTCAGGTCCCTGTCCTGATACCTGCCTGGTTTCTCCCTTTCCCTCTTCTATCTATTGCAATAATATAGATAATAAATGTGCAAAGCAAAATTCATAAATACAATTAGGAATAGTAGTGGTGACATAGCTGTGGAAATTAACCTCAAAGTCACTTTTATGCTCTAGATATTTTCTCTCAGCCAGTTATAATCTCTCCTGTGAAGACCCTGCATGATCATCCTTGCTGGCCTCTGGTCCACTATCTCCTCCCTGACCCTGGGTTTTTCCTAGCATGAAACTAGCTAGCACATGATTTTACATAGGTAACAATAATATTAGTATTCTTGTTAATTAGCTTAACTTGATATATTGGCATCTATTAATTAGTCATCATTTTGCTAACATTATCACAACATGACAGCGTGTGTATGGGCCTGGTGCAGTCTACTCATGGTGCATTTAAAGACGGCTCGGAAAAACACGTTACCACATGTTAAAAACAGTTTTAACGTCTGTAAAAAGTGCGGGGGACAGAGGGCACACATACGGGAAGTACGGGGGACATGTCCCCTGTGCCGCACCCTCAAATTACTTCCGTGCCTGCACGCACAGATTCTAGATTAACAAGGGGGATGCTTTTTGGTCAGTTTTCTAACAAAGGGGATGGCATCCCCCCTCATCCCCCCTCAATTCGACCACTGGTTGTAACTCCTTGAAGACCAGATGAAGCATGTTTACTCTGCATCTTTAAGGAGAAGTGGACTCATTTATTAAGCTTTAACTGCTTTTCACCAACAACTTTATTATGCTTCCACACCGGTGTTAGCTGTGGCTGGAGGCATTATGTTTTTGGGTTGTCTGTCTGCCTGTCCCATTCTTATGAACGTGGTATCTCAAGAACACCTTCGGAGTGTTTTTTCAAACTTGGACTCAACAATGACTGGTAAGATTTTGGAAGTCATTGGTCAAAGGTCAGTGATTCCCCAAAGCTGTGTTATTATTGTTAATGCATTATCTCATGAATGCCTTGAGGGAATTTCTTAAAATTTGGCACTCAATCAATCAATCAATTTTATTTATAAAGCCCAATATCACAAATCACAATTTGCCTCACAGGGCTTTACAGCATACGACATCCCTCTGTCCTTAAGACCCTCACAGCGGATAAGGAAAAACTCCCCAAAAAAACCCTTTATCGGGGAAAAAAAACGGTAGAAACCTCAGGAAGAGCAACTGAGGAGGGATCCCTCTTCCAGGACGGACAGACGTGCAATAGATGTCGTACAGAACAGATCAGCATAATAAATTAACAGTAATCTATATGACATATATGTCTCAGAGCGCAGTGTTCTGGTGGGATAATATGGCACTATGAGCTCTCTAAGATATGACGGAGCTTGACCATTTCGAGCTTTATAAGTTAACAGTAGGATTTTAAATTCAATTCTGGATTTTACAGGGAGCCAGTGCAGAGAAGCTAAAACAGGAGAAATATGATCTTGTTTCTTAGTTCCTGTTAGTACACATGCTACTGCATTCTGAATTAGCTGGAGAGTTTTTAAGGACTTACTAGAGCTACCTGATAACAGAGAGTTACAGTAATCCAGCCTAGAGGCAGCAAAAGCGTGGACCAATTTTTCTGCATCTTTTCGGGTCAGGATAGGCCTAATTTTCGCAATATTACGCAGATGAAAAAATGCAGTCTGTGAGGTTTGTTTTAAATGAGAATTAAAAGACAAATCTTGATCAAATATTACTCCGAGGTTTCTTACGGTAGTGCTAGAGGCCAGAGCAATGCCATCTAGAGAAACTATGTCATCAGATAAAGAGTCTCTGAGTTGTTTGGGGCCAAGAACAATATTTAACATCAGGAAATTGGAGCTCATCCAAGTTTTTTATGTCCTTAAGGCAATTATGGAGTTTAGTTAATTGATTACTTTCTTCTGGCTTCATCGATAAATACAACTGAGTATCATCCGCATAACAATGGAAATTTATAGAGTGATTTCTAATGATGTTACCTAAAGGAAGCATATATAGAGTAAATAGGATTGGTCCGAGCACAGAACCTTGCGGAACTCCAAAACAAACTTTGGTACGTAATGACGATTCATTATGAACGTGAACAAACTGAAAACGATCAGATAAATCAGATTTAAACCAGCTTAGTGCAGAACCTTTTAGGCCAATTAAGTGATCCAGTCTCTGCAGTAGAATTTGATGGTCAATTGTGGTGATGGTCAAACGCCGCACTAAGATCTAATAAAACAAGTACAGAGACAAGTCCTTTGTCCGAAGCAATCAGAAGGTCATTTGTAATTTTAACTAGTGCTGTCTCAGTGCTATGATGCACTCTAAATCCTGACTGAAATTCCTCAAATAAATTATTATCATGGAGAAAATCACACAGCTGGTCTGCGACTACTTTCTCAAGGCATCAAGGCATCTTTGACATAAAGGAAAGATTAGATATTGGTCTATAGTTGGCTAACACCTCTGGATCCAGGGTGGGCTTTTTTAGTCGAGGTTTAATTACAGCTACCTTAAAAGACTGTGGTACATAGCCTGTTAATAAGGATATATTGATCATATCTAATATATGAGTGTTAACTAAAGGAAAGACCTCCTTAAGTAGCCTAGTTGGGATGGGGTCTAAGAGACATGTTGATGATTTGGATGAAGAAATCACTACAGTCAATTCTTGAAGAGAAATTGGGGAGAAGCAATCTAAATATATATTAGGTTTTACAGCTGTGTTTGAGGTTGGATAGCACTAACTTTCACTTGTACTCAACAATGAATTGATTTGATTTAGGTGGTTAAGGTTTACTGTGACCTTTAATCCATGTCATTCTCATGAACACGATATCTCCAGAACACTGTAAGGGAATTTTGTGATTTTGATGATGATGATGATGATGATTTTTGTGAACATGATTTTGTCACAACTCTAGAATTCATATGCTATTTATGACAAAATTTCACACTAATGTCTAAAAGGATATAATGATGAAGTGACAACATTTTATATCCAAAGGTCAAAGATCAACTTCATTGTGACATCTAGGGATGCACGATAACTATTGGGCCGATAATTATCAGGCCGATAACAGGTAATTATTATGTCATTCCGATAAGTCCGATATCATGACGAATAGCCCCGATAACATATATAATTTTGTCAGCACGGCAGTGCCCCGCTCCCACTATGAGACCTCGGCATAATCAGAAAAACTCTTTCTGACTAGGAAAATTCAAGAATAACCCCTCATGTCGGAAAACAACTCATTAACTCGGTCATAATTTCACACAGACGCGCACACTCTCTCTCTCGCACACAGACGCGTACTGTCTCTCTCACACACACACACAGACGCGCACACTCTCTCTCACACTACTGTTGCACGGTATACTGGTACCAACGATAGACCGCAGCACTAAAACTCCACAGTACATATGATACCATATTGTTGGAGTACCGTAGTACTACTGTACCTCAGGTACCACTGCTGTGGGATAAGTTCAAAGTCCAGTCGCAAGAGGGTGAGTGTCCATGCGCCGTCCAATAACGGCACGCGCTGTCCAATAACGGTGAATCCTGCCGGTTGTGGGTTGAACGGGGGTCACAGACACAGACAGGAATACGTATTCCTGTCAAATACAGCAGCCATAGTGCTCCGCGGTGCAAGATAACGGCTTACCAGCGACGGCTAAGTCTGGCTCCACGTCCAATAATGTCCTCTTTTTGGCGTCATGACTGCCCAGAAGTACCTGAACAGCCGAGCCATGGCGGCACACAGGTATGAGGAGAAATGAGCCATTCACATTTGTCTTTGTGGCAGGTAACGGTCCACAAACCTCACCGCACTTTAGGGACTGTTTTTTACTTATGAAGGGACTTGTCAGGGCAGGAGGGTGGCTGGTTGATTTTTATTTTATTAATTTATTTTATTTTGATCCCCCGTATGTTAATCACTTATTGATGGTGTTTTTGAAGTGTGAATAAGTCAATAAGTAATATATTCCTTCGAAATATCATTGATGTATCATAGAGAAGTGATTTATCTTTTTATAAATGACAAACACATCTGCCTCATTTTTGCTGTGGTATTGTGATACTACTCAGAACCGTGATACTGTCACTGGTATCGTACCGTGGGTCACAATTTTGGTACCGTGACAACACTATCTCACACACACACACACACAGACCCGCTCTCTCTCTCTCAGTCATTATATATATATATATATATATATATGCACTTTTTTTGAACTTCTGGAATGAACTTTTTCAGTTTGTAATCCCGATGCATGTATTTGCATCACTTCAAGGGGCCTTTATTTTTATATCAGTAAGTAATGCACCTTAATTAAATTGATTTTCATTTGAGATATCAAATAGTTTTTTTCGGTTGATATCTTTTCGAAAATGTTTGAGATGCTTGCCAATAGTTTTTCACTGGAAAAAATAAATATCTCTTCATTTAAAGGGTCAAAACTGTTTTGGTTTTGTTCATATGATCTTAGGTGTACATATATATATATATATGTGTGTGTGTGTGTACACTGTATCGATGTGTGTGTTATCGGTTATCGTTATTGGCCTTTAGGAGATGAAAGTTATCGGTTATCGGTATCGGTTTAAAAGAAAAGTTATCGTGCATCCCTAATCATAACAGAACCAAAGGGGAAATATTTGGTCAGATACTGAATTGGTGACTTTATTCTTGACCTTGAAACTGTGCTGATTGTATAGAGCTTATGTGCTGTCGGGGGGAGATGTGTATGGAGCATCCATGTTTTCACAGACGTGGATGTAAACAGTGAGAGAAACTTGACTGGTTCACAGAGACATAAAACCGCAAAGCAGTAAATATAGTTTGTGCTGTTGTAGCTTCTTCCTGGTTTTGTTGGCTCCCTGTCCCAGCCTCTATTACTCTTTTTTTTTTCTTTTTTTTTCCCCATTGCTCTCTGCAGCTGGAAAACCTTGGGAATTTCATCAAAGCTATCCTGGCCTATGGCCTAAAGCCCAATGACATCTTTGAGGCCAATGACCTGTTTGAAAATGGGAACATGACTCAAGTCCAGACCACACTGCTTGCACTGGCAAGCATGGTGAGTGAACATACAGTTCAGAGGTTTGCTGTCTACTGAGAAACACATTTTCTGTTGTTGTAGGAAACAAATCCAGCATCACATCAGTTCTTTGATCAGCATGTCCTGTCTGTTAGGCAAAGACCAAAGGTATGGACACAAAGATTGATATTGGAGTGAAATACGCAGACAAACAAGCACGACATTTTGATGACGAGAAGATCAAGGCTGGTCAGTGTGTCATTGGACTGCAGGTAACTATGACTGGTGTTCAAGTGTTGTGGTGTTCAAGTCCACAACACATGAACTTAAATCTTTAGGCTGATGTCACTGAGAGCTAATGTTTAGTTTGTAGCTTTATATAAAACTACTTTAGTGGCAGAGGAATAAAAAGATTAAGCATTTTCCTAGGAGCGTGTCATTTCTCCTGCAGTGAAACAATTATTGGACTCTAACACTCTCTAATAAAATCCAGATTAGCGTAGGTTTAGGAGCTCTTCCAAACAGGACGAACACCCGATGAACAAAAGTTTCAATAACCTTTACTAAAAATGTCAGTAGTTCATCTTAGGGTTAAAGGAGTTAAGTGCAACACACACCGCTGCCATACGCCACGCATCAAAACGCCCGCCTCCATTATATTCTATGAACAAACCCACACCGGTGCCAGCTGACGCGCTGCGCCGCGCCGCTCTGCTTCAGCCCACTGCTCTATTTCCAGCGCGGCCGGCGCTGTGAGAAAAGCCTTTTATGTACGTCTCGGCTGCCGTAGTATCAACTCCGGTTGTTTCGAATTTTTAATAAGACGATTTTGATAAGAAAGTCACCCGTGAATTCCAAGTTGTTGTTGCCTCAAAGTTTTTCCTCTTCTTCTTCCGTTACTAGGAGTTGGCAACCATTGGCAACTAGTGTAGGTACAGCCACCTAGCAGGCTGGGCTGGGAGATACACTTTAGTGTCAACATTGCTGCTGCCAATGTTGTGTTGGGGGGCGGGATTTGAGAGATCCTACTGCTGGTCTTTTGTCCTCAGATGGGGACAAACAAGTGTGCCAGTCAGGCTGGAATGACTGCTTATGGAACCAGAAGACATCTGTATGATCCAAAGACTCAGACTGACAAACCCTACGACCAGACCACCATCAGCTTGCAGATGGGAACCAACAAAGGAGCCAGCCAGGTTAGAACCCACTTCTCCTCTAATGCTGCTCTCATTGGCTCTTTTTATTTGTAAATAATCCCTTAGAGGAGACCAACATTATAATTCACATGGTATTTTTCAACCTGGGCCCTATTTCCCCATGTGTATGTGTGCGTATGATTCATAGGTACAACTTGTTTTGAAATTGGTTTGGTATTGAGGGAGGTGGATGCCACGAAACAAGCTAAAACGGTAACAGGGGCAAATGCAAAATGAGAGGACTGTTTCAAAGAACAGTTCTACATCTCGTGGTATCCATTCATGCAGTTAGATTTAGGTTTATATCTGTCTATGAGATTTCTGCATCCACCTCTATACAGGTCAGGGAAATGGAATTTAATTTGTGCTGATCACAGCATCAAAAAATAACATATCAATGTTTTTGATAAAACATGTAGGCGTTTACAACGCCTACTGCCAGTTTGACTTGTCAGAGTGACTACTTAAAGACTCCTCACGGTGGCACTTATCAAATGAATGAGGGTAAGGTGAACAGAAGTTGTGGAAAAATTGCAGACAGTGGCCATCGTATTGATAAGCTCTGATGTTAGTGTATCTTTTATCAGCACTTTATAATGTTTTGCTGTAATAGCTTATCACTCTTTAGCCTCTCCTCTATTCTCTGTCCAACAGAGCTCCCACACATACAGAGACACACAAACACACACAGAGTAAACAGCAGAGCAGAGAGGCCTGCTGAAGTTGACGACACCTCTGTTCATTGCTGTAAGTCAGGGGTCTTCAAAAATTTTCAGGTCAAGGGCCCCTTAGCTGAAAGAGAGACAGAGCAGGGAGCCCCTACTACATATATTCATAGAATGTATAAATAATGGACAAAGCTACCGTAATGTCACCCATGTGGATTCCAGTTTTTTTAGGCCTTCGGTTTGCCATTTCCAGTCCCGTCTTGTTTTTTGGAGCCAGAAGTGACCATATTTGGATGAGAGGGTGGAGCTGTGGAGGAGCAAGGGGTGGATCTGACCTCACAGACTGTGGTGACACCTCGCAGACAGTCTGTCACTCAAGTTGCCCCGCCTTTACATATGTGTAACTTTGGGCCTTAAGGCCTTAAGGAATATCAATAAATGTTGGCTCCAAAGGTACTATACTTTAAGTGTTGGTGGAAACAGGGCTATAGCTAACACTTATTTCTTTTATGTATAAACCAGAATGCTTAGATTTAATCTCACCAATCTCTTTCATTTGACTTAACAGGACTAATACTGTAGAATACACACACACACACACACACACACACACCAACATCCAAACTAATTGTTGAAGTTTGGAAAGTGAAATTCCTTCCCATTCTAGCTCAGTACACGACTCCAGTTGCTCTACAATCCAGAATCACCACTGCTGTATTTTGTGCTTCATAATGGGCCACACATTTTAAATGGGAGTCAGGTCTGGACTGCAGGCAGGTCAGTCAAGTACCTGCACTCAGTTACTGTGAAGCCATGCTGTTGAAACACGTGCAGAATTTGTCACATTGTCCTGCTGGAATAAGCAGGGATGTTCCTGAAAAAGACATTGTGTGGATGGCAGCATATGTTGCTCCAAATCCTGGATGTACCTTTCAGCATTCATGGTGCCTTCACAGATGTGCAAGTTACCCATGATGCCATGGTCACTGACACACCTCCATACCATCACAGATGCTGGCTCTGTACTTTGCTCTGGTCTCGATCTAGATGATCCTTTTCTTCTTTAGCTCTGAGGACACATCATCTATTATTTCAAAAACAATTTGAAATGTGGACTGGTCAGACCACAGCACACTTTTCTACTTTGTGTCAGACCATCTCCGATGAGCTCAGGCCCAGAGAAGTCTGCGGTGTTCTGTTGTTGATGGCTTTCACTTTGCATGGTAGTCTGAACTTGTTTGCAGGTGCAGCGAACAACTGTGTTTACTGTAGGGATTTGCTAAAGGCAAGTTGGTTATTGATTATTAATTACCAATGGTAATTAATTAAGAAATTAAATTATTAATGTGTATTAATAATTCCAGGGCACCACCCTGGATATGGGGATCAATGACCAACCGATTTTTAGACAAAAAGGGAATAATCCTCATCTCAGTCTGCTAATATAGGTGAATATTAATAATCAAATAATTAGAAGGAGTGAACCCGAGCACTGACCATCACAACCAGCCACTGATACAAAAACAATGCACAAATCACCACAGAGGACTGCTATAGTAAAGTCACAAATGTTTATTAAACGATTATGATTCAACAATCACAAGCTGTTCACTTAATAAACATACTACACTAAATTGACTTACTAGAAGCAACAAATCAAAGCATGCAAGTGGGTCTGTGTGTGTGTGTGTGCATATGTGTGTGTGTGTGTGAAGGGAGAGAGGTAGAGGGAAAGAGAATGGCAGACATGGCCTCTTGGGGGACACGCCATGTCACTCCAGGTACTGATAAAAGTAAGGCGGGAGATTTGAGGGATACTAGAGCAAGACAATGGGTCATAAAACAGCTGGCCACATGTGCACCTTTAAAGTACGCACAAGATGGCGTCCAGCGGGATCAAACACACCGTATGCTCTAACAGAATAGCTGTGCCAACACGTGTAGGTGTGTAGAGTGTGGTAATGGCGAACTGCCCTTGAGGAGTTGCTCACAAGGCAATGTATGATTTTACCACAGGTATAAGGTGAGAGAGAGAGAGAGAGAGAGAGAGAGAGAGAGAGAGAGAGAGAGAGAGAGAGAGAGAGAGAGAGAGAGAGAGAGAGAGAGAGAGAGAGAGAGAGAGAGAGAGAGAGAGAGAGAGAGAGAGAGAGAGAGAGAGAGAGAGAGAGAGAGAGAGAGAGAGAGAGAGAGAGAGAGAGAGAGAGAGAGAGAGAGAGAGAGAGAGAGAGAGAGAGAGAGAGAGAGAGAGAGAGAGAGAGAGAGAGAGAGAGAGAGAGAGAGAGAGAGAGAGAGAGAGAGAGAGAGAGAGAGAGAGAGTCTCAGTGACGTCATAGGGGATTCCTTCTGACTCCACCTGAACCTGGCTGCTGTTGCCCAATGGGGAGCAAGAGTTTGAATTTCAAAAGTGATTTACACTTTTATAGCTACCGGACCGACGGAAGCTTGGCGCGTTTCCTTTGTTCTTAGACCGGCTGGTTTTGTCAAGGCCTCTCTATTGTTTAAAACATGTGGCTGAGGTCCCAACATTACTGGCTGAGGTCCCAACATTACTGACAGTGGTTTTACAAAGTGTTCCTGAGCCCATGTAGTAATATCATTTATACAATCAAGTCCATTTTTAAGGTAGTGCTGCCTGAGGGGTCAAAGGTCACAGCCATTCAGTGTTTGTTTTCAGCCTTGCCCTTTACGTGCAGAGATGTCTCTGGATTCTCTGAATCTTTTGATGATATAGATTGTACATGGTGAAATCTCTAAATAGCTGCAATTGTTACTGCAAAGTGTGTGTGTGTGTGTGTGTGTGTGTGTGTGTGTGTGTTGTAAAGAAGCACTGAGCTAAGCTTAGAGTCTATGCACTGCTTTGCATATTGTTTCTTCTGTTATTGTTACAATTCTAAGAAATGCATAATTCCGGATTTTTTTAAATCTTGTGATACCATTGTGATTGTGGGAAGTGTGTCGTAATAGCTGTGAATCATGAGTCACTCTGTGATTCCCACACCTAATGTGGATTATTCTGAGCAACTGGGTGTTGAGACCAAAATTGATCCTGCATTAAAACAAAGCAAGGAGCTGTTTTGGTGGAAGTATGTTGTTTCAGCCATATGTGAGACATCAAATTCCAGGAAATCCAGTTGGAGTAACAGAGTCATGAATATGAAGCCTTCTCAGACCCCAAAACAATGCACAGCAATTTATAATGCATTCTACAATGCATACTAATATATGATGAATGTGCTCCTGCATGCACACGAATGGCCTCCGCAGTGACTTTCCCATTCATGTTGTGTACACAACACAACATCATTTAGCACTCATTGAGCCAGTCTGACCTGTTTTGGATGACAGCCCTGCATTTTTTAGGCAGAACCCTCTTTGTTGGCACTCTTGCTGCTTCACCGGACTGGCCTCATTCAAATGAATGAGACAGCTGGGTTTTTCATACAAAGCCAAATTCATTGTGAACGCAGCATAACAGGGACACAGTTCAGAGTTAGATATGTTGCTGTTTATTTTTTTCCCACTTTTTTTTTATTAGTTTTCACAATTAAGAAAGTATGTATATGAAAGTACAAGGAAACATTTTCACCTCCTTGGAAACAGACAGATAAAATATAGTATGAGATAATAATGTGCTCCCAGAATTAAAAAACAGCCAAACAGAATTTAAAAAAATGAAATAAATAAAATAACAGTAATATACAAGAGTGTGCGCACACGCGCTTGCAGTTAGGAATAGAATTCTATAGCAGATGTTGAACAGTACTACAATCTCATAGCTGTTTAAGGACATATGTAATAAAAGGTTGCCATACACTGCTAAAATTGTTTTTAGGTCCTTGTAGAGCGGACTAGCTTAAAAAATTGTAATGTATCTCCGACCCAGTGTTTAAAGGAGAGAGGGCAGGGGTCACCTGCTTCCAATTATGTAATGTCTTCTAGCTAAATGGGTGACAAAAGCAATGCACATTGACTGTACCTTAGGGAGATGATTGTCTTCACAATGGAGAACCAGTAACCTGAGAGACCCAAGCAAAACCAAAATGTATGAGCTAATGTTGCAGGTGAATTTTTACATCCGTTACAAGAATTATCAACTGAGGGTTACATCTTTGAGATTCTGACTTTAGACAGATGAAGTCGCATAGAACCTTCTTAAAAAAACAAAGCCATCAGTGAATTCAATCAATCAATCAATCAACTTTATTTATAAAGCCCACTATCACAAATCACAATTTGCCTTAGAGGGCTTTACAGCATACGACATTCCTCTGTCCTTAGGACAGGACAGCGGATAAGGGAAAAACTCCCCCAAAAAAGCCTTTAACGGGGGAAAAGAATGGTAGAAATGGATGAAGTGGGTTTGCCATTTGGCGGCTGTGGCTCAGAGGTAGAGCAGGTCATCCACCAATCAGAAGATCAGCAGTTCGATCCCTGGCTCCTCCTCCTTCCCAATGATGCTTCCATCGGTGTGTGAGTGAGTAAAACAACAAAAACTGAGTACCAGCTAGCACCTTGTATGGTAGTCTCGGCCACCAGTGTATAAATGTGTGTGAATGGGTAAATGTGACTCATAGTGTAAAAAGCGCTTTGAGTGGTCAGATGACTAGAAAGGCGCTATACAAATGCAGGTCCCTTACCATTTTCTGCACCCTCAGTGATCCTGACAATCCTCAGACTCTGACGGCGGGTTCTGTTTTCTAGATTGTTATTGCGGTCCTTCAGTTTACCAATCACCTGTTTGAGTTACAAAATGGCACTTTCCATCTCGCTGATAAGGGAATCATTGCAGCTGAGCGGATTCATGATCTCCCACATAGCAGTAGCAGCTCATGTTTGATTTCAGCATGGAAACTAGCCATCTTTTGTTTGATTATGTTGTCCAGTAGTTGACGAGAGGTGGCCACCTCTGCTTTAACAAACTTAAGACGAGTGTCTTCTGTGTTCTTCTGTGTTCTACCTGCATTGACACGCACAAATGGTGATACAGAGTGTAGGCTACAAAGCTCCTCCAGCAGAATATTAATGTCATGTCCTACTGAAGTTGACATGCTAAAATATATGGAGCATGTTGGCCTGCGACTACTCAATGGCAGGTGTAAACCAGAAGTCCCTGTTGACATTTTTTAAATTTAATTTTCCAAAGCTGTGAGCAGCACAAACTAAATTCCATTGTCATCTCTTCTATAGGGTGGAAGGCAGAAATCTCAGCCAGATATCTAAAAACCTGAATACATAATACCCAAATTGGTTTCATAGATAGATAACAGTGGAGTAAGGTGAAGAATTATTACCATTTACAAGGTCACCGTGTTGCAATGATGATGTACAATGTTGAACTGACCCTTGAAAATGTAAAAAAAAAAAAATTGATCAATGTGAATGACAGATAATCCAATATTGATAAAGTCAAGTCAGGTCAATTTCATCGCCCTAATATCACCAATCAGAAATTAGCTTCAAAAGGTTTTACAGTCTGTACAGCATACAACACCTTTTATCCATTGATGTTTGATGAATTAATCATGAACATCCCCACTGGGAACTTTCCTTAAATATATTAAACTACAAGAATTAGCCCATTTAGGGCAGAGCATTCACTACAGGTGATGTGTGTGTATACTACCTGTGTGGTAAAGTTTCTGCTGCATTTTGGTTTCCTGCAGGCAGGCATGTCAGCCCCTGGTACCCGCAGAGACATCTATGACCAGAAGGTGGTGCAGCAGCCACTGGACAACTCCACCATCTCCCTCCAGATGGGCACCAACAAGGTGGCGTCTCAGAGGGGTATGAGTGTGTACGGTCTGGGTCGACAGGTCTACGACCCAAAATACTGTGCCCCCCCAACAGAGCCGGTCATCCACACTAACGGCAGCCAGGGTACCGGCACCAATGGCTCCGAGATCAGCGACAGTGACTATCACGCTGAGTTCCAGGAGGACGAGTACCATGGAGGTTACCATGATGACTACAGCTCCCATTACAATGATCAGAGCATTGACTATTAGTGGAGACTTCCACCGCCAGATCAGTATTAACTAGTATATTTCATTAACTTCACAACAGAGCTATCCTCACTAGTTTTTTTTCTTGTGTAGAAGCATACAATGCAGTAGGGCTATACGATATTGGAAAAAACTGACATTGCGTTTTTTTTGTTTTGTTTTTTGTTTTGCAGCATATGTTGTCGTTTTATAAAATACAAGAATTTTCACCAGATGACTTGAATAGCTCTGATTGGAAAGAATTAGGTTGACTCACCACAACACCATTGTATTCATATAACACCCTTCTATAGAGTGTGCCAGGGCTGACGTCAAAACCCGGAAGTTTAGTATCGCGCTTGCTTGAGTGTCAGACTGAAGCTCGCAGAACCTTCAGTCTGACATTGCCTCCATTGAAGGCGATTTACAAGGGGGAGGGAATTTGATTTTTTCCCTAACCAATCAGTAGAGATCAACGACTCACCCAGAATCTGATGTCATTAGTATCTATGCCTCGGGGGTGCCAAAAATAAGTGAGCATTGCCCGTTTAAAATGCAGTTTAGCAGCTTCCTTAATTTGGTCCTCCATTAACGTGAGTAGTGGTGAAATTCCTCGATAGCATCATCAGTGTGGTCTGTAGGATCTGTAGCGGTCGCCATTGTTGCTATCCTCACCAGTTACCCACCGGCGTACAGCTTGACATCAGCGTGGCGCTGATTGGCTAATCGCTAGACCTGCCCCCCACCCCCGGCGTTCATTGGTCCGTCCATCGTTTGGACGAGATAAATCGCAAATTCATTGCAGTATGCCAGACCAGAGATGCAAGCCTACTCAGTTGAGTGGGCGGGGTCTATGGTTTGGAACCAGGCTAGCATCGCACTGGTTCCCGGAAGAGAAAGTGAATGTGATTTTTGCATTGCGTTTTGGATTATGTCAGAAAATAAGCTCTGTGGCTAACACAAGTTTATGATACTTACAGGTTTTGTTCAGTGAGATAATCTTCACATATGAACACCTTTCATACCGCATTTGAAGCTTAAATGCGATTGGCAGAAGTAAAAAGCTAATGTTAGGCTTTAATGGACTACATGACTGCTCCACGGTCGCATGACTCTTGATGTCACAGCCACTAAGCTTTCAATTGATTTCGGCCGCTTTATTTTGAAAACATTGTATAATGGGGAAATCGGTCTGTTTAAGCTAAACAAGAAGCTGCAATGGCGGACTGCCAGCACTCTTTGTCTGTTCGGGGGTGATGACGTTTAATGTCCCAACAGAGTTTGTTGTCGTATTGAGCAACTTGTTAGCAATCGCCTTTTTTACAACACATAAAAGCTTCAAAATTCACAAGTAGGGTATTTACTGACGTGTTTTATGTTGTAGAACAAAACCTGAAACTCGCTTAAGCTTTTGTTAACCACAGATCTCATTTGAGGCATTTTACCAAAATCCCATTCAAAAAAACGTATTGACTTTTAGACGAGAGAACCGGAAGTGCTAAAAGCGCTAACGGAGTTCTGGGTTTACTGGCACACTCTATTAATCCAGGCTAAGGTCAGTGATCTAACAAGTCATACTCTAAAATAAGGGGGTTCATCTGTGAATGAAGAAGATTGCTGGTATATAAAAGGGATCCAGGAGGTCATGTCTCTGTACTCCAGATTAAAACAGAGCATTAGGGATATCATCTTTTTTTATATCCGAAATAGTTCCATGTTTCGGACGTTGACCTTCTTTTGGGTACTAAATCCACCTTTACTATTTCTCCCTCTTGCATGTCGCTCATTTTCAGTGAGTGACTGCTGTGTGTGTGTGTGTGTGTGTGTGTGTGTGTGTGTGTGCGTGCGTGTGTGTGCATGCGTGCGCATGTGTTAGAGAGAGAGGCGAGTGGAGCGGAGCAGGGAGCTTTCTTCAGAGCTGCTTTTCTGAAGCAAAACAAAAGTTTATATGTTCTAAAAAAAAGAGAAAACATTGCATGTCCTGCGATGTGACTATCGCACATGGACACATCGTGATGGCGATGTTCAAACGATATATCGTGCAGCCCTACAATGCAGTGTTGTGTTAAGTGCTTGCCTTCTTCACCTAGACCCTTTCCTCTGAGCAGCAAAGGTTGTACGAACTGTAGTGGCATAGAATAATGACATGCAGAGATACAGTGATGAAAAAGTTTTTAATACATTCTTTTAAAAACATACCTGAATGATGGAACACTGAAGTGATAACTTTGTGAACCTGTGATGTAGCATCAGGTGAGACTGCAGCATTCCATGTTTGTATGCCTGAACTGAAACGGGCTGATGATCCACGTGAAAGGAATTCAACAATAGGCTGAATTATATGCCTTATCTCCCCATCTGTATTCAGCCACAATAACAGCCACAGTTTGTGATAGTGTTATTCCTTTTATTTCTTTTTTTTTTTTACTACATTTAATCACTAGACCATTTTTTTCTTTTTATGATAAGCATGGTGGCTGTTGAGATAGTGCAGATGACCAAAATCAAGCTAACTCTAATTTACAGACAGACGTCCTTGTTTCATTACATTACATCTATTTTCATATTATTTTCCTTATATTTCTAAAGTGTATTTATTGCCATGTCTCGTATTGTAAAACAGTCCACCATTATATGGTTCATAAAGAAAATTATATGTTATGAATAAATCCTTAAATTCTTCTTCTTCATCTGGAAGCGCATCTGCACACTATTGTAACAAACATGTCTAGGAAGCAGGTACTACCATAAATTCTTTAACAATAGCTGGTTGTCTATACAGGGGTTGACTGGAACAAAAACTTGGCCCTGGAATTTTGGCCCAGACCAGCCCACCACTATAGCTCACACAAATATAAGTCATCTAAGTCATATTATATGATCCAAAGGTGTAGGTTTCTTTCAACATTTGAGGGGACACATTAAAGAAGGATTCTTGGGCTCTTTTTTTGAGGGTCAAGCACTTCATTTCCTGCATTCTTTTTGTGTCTTTTCAGCATCTATTTCTGGCAGAAATGTCAATCAATCAATCAATCAATCAATCAATTTTATTTATAAAGCCCAATATCACAAATCACACTTTGCCTCAGAGGGCTTTACAGCATACGACATTCGTCTGTCCTTTGGACCCTCACAGTGGATAAGGGGGAAAAAAACTGTAAAGGGGAAAAAATGGTAGAAGCCTCAGGAAGAGCAACTGAGGAGGGATCCCTCTTCCAGGGCGGACAGATCAACATTATAAATTTACAGTGTTCCATATGACAAAATGATACATAAATAGAGACAGAGACAGAGAGATGCAGGGCAGACAGTAATGACAGTAGCTTACAACAACATTCATTTAAGTAGTAATAATATAGTAACTACAGCTATTGTGGTACAATATGTTGTAAGTATATATTAATATATGATAGTAATATGTGTATGTATGTATGTGACCATAATAATTGTGTATAATCGTGTATAATAACAGAAGTATGACTAATATTCGCAACAGTAGGAGGCATCAGGCAGGACCACGGCAGCAGCACAACAACGTCACACGATCCAGGCACAGCTGTGATATGAGGTAACCTGCCGGACAGTGGAGCACAAAGGCTCTGGAGAAGAAGCAGAGTTAGTAACATGCAGTAGAGCCGAGTTAGCGAGATGCAGTAACAGGACACGAATGTTAGCAAATGTGAGAGAGAGAATTAGAGAAGGTGCTCGGTGTATTATAGGAGGTCCCCCAGCAGACTAGGCCTATGTCAGCCTAACTAGGGGCTGGTACAAAACAAGCCTGAGCCAGCCCTAACTATAAGCTTTATCAAAAAGGAAAGTCTTAAGTCTAGTCTTAAATGTGGAGAGGGTGTGTCTGCCTCCCCAACCCAAAAACAGGAAGATGGTTTTTCCACAGAGGAGGTGCTTGATAGCTGAAGGCTCCGGCTACTTTTCTACTTTTGGAGACTTTAGGAACTGCGAGTAACCCTGCATTCTCAGAGCGCAGTGTTTTGGTGGGACAATAGGGCATGAGCTCTCTAAGATATGACAGAGCTTGAACATTTGGAGCTTTGTAAATTAGGAGAAGGATTTTAAATTTAATTCTGGATTTTACAGGGAGCCAGTGCAGAGAAGCTAAAACAGGAGAAATGTGATCTTGTTTCTTATTTCCTCTCGGTACATGTGCTGCTGCATTCTGGATTAGCTGGATTAGAGAGTTTTCAAAGATTTATTAGAGCTACCTGATAATAGGGAATTACAGTAATCCAGCCTAGAGGTATCAAAAGCGTGGACCAATTTTTCTACATCTTTTTGGGACAGGATAGACCTAATTTTTGCAATGTAACGTATATGAAAAAAACGCAGTTCATGAGGTTTGTTTTAAATGGGAGTTAAAAGACTAATCTTAGGCTTAGAACAATAACTTCAGTTTTGTCTGAATTTAACATCAGGAAATTGGAGCTCATCCAGGATTTTTTGTCTTTTAAGGTGTTTTGCTGGTAGAAAGGGGCTTAGGCCACAATAATAGAGGAATGAGAGAATAGAGATTGAGGAAACACCAATCATCTAATACAGTACAGAGAATAAAATCACAAGCTGCCTACGTCACAAAACCGGATAAAATAGCTAAATCCTTTGCAGAGTTTTACAAATCCTTACATAACAATACAGATACGTGTTCTGATGATGTAAAAATCATAAGAGTTCCTAAACCGCATAAAATTAACTTAACTGTCAGAACCAACAACTAAGGAGTTAGATGAGCCTATAGAGCAGGGATAGGCAACCTGTGGCTCCAGAGCCACATGTGGCTCTTTAGCCCCTGTCCAGTGGCTCCTTGAGCCTTTGAGAAAATAATTCAATGGAAATTCATTCTATGAATCCAAATGTTGCTGAACCTCGATAGCAGTGGCTGGTTAGCTATGGATGCCAAATCCAAAAAAGTGAATTGAATAAAATAGAGAATGTAGTAGTGCGTGGACAGATTTGTTTGCTCTCACTGCCAGCTCTGCAAAATTTAAATACCAAATAATCAGAAATAGTGCCCTGCACAGTGTCCACCTTGTGGTAAAACATATTAACAAATGCTTATTTAGACCATAAGTATACACTAATTTAGACTGAATAGGCTAATTACCACGTGTGCAAAGCAGTAATCAGAGCAAAGGGTGGCTATTTTGAAGAAACTAGAATATAAAACATGTTTTCAGTTATTTCACCTTTTTTTGTTAAGTACATAACTCCACGTGTTCATTCATAGTTTTTGCCTTCAGTGAGAATCTACAATGTAAATAGTCATGAAAATAAAGAACACATTGAATGAGAAGGTGTGTCCTAACTATGGTAAAATGATTCGGTGCATTACTAGTGATTTGGAACGATGGTCTGTGCTACCTCTCTCCCTGATTGGTTGTGTTGAAAGTATCCGTATGAATGTTCTGCCAAGGCTGCTTTATTTATTTCAGATGTTACCTGTAGAAATTCCAAAGTCAACTTTTGATAAGCTGGATAAAATAATTTCACATTTCATATGGCAAAAAAGCGCCCTAGAATTAAACTTAAAACCTTACAGTTATCTGAACTAGATGGTGGTCTTAAGCTTCCAAACTTGGTGTCATCTTGATGTTGATATGTTTAGTGTTGTGCAGTGGCGGCTGTTGCCAAATTTCTCAGGGGGGGCAATTGTTGTGATGATGGCTGAGGTGACCTGTTCAACGGGTAATAATTAATCAAATAAAATTGAGTAAGGTATTCACTGAGTCATTGTCAGTCTTAATCAGAAAACATTTTATTATAGCTAAGTGGAAATTAATTTTGTGTTCTGATTAAAGAAATAAATGCAGGCATCACCTACAACTTACAATACAATGCACATCACATAGTATCACTGCTCTTTGACCTGACCTGAACATTTTTTGTTGTTGTTTTTCAGTTTCAGTTATATACTGGAGGGGTGGTGGTGCACGTGTCTCCTCAATGTATATGGTGACTACTGCCCTGTCAGCATGCATAATTAGGCTACAGTTGTCTGGGTATGCAAAGGAGAAGTGGCTGGTCTTGTCATACAAAGTTTGATGGAGTGTCAACTGGACAATCTGGAGATAATTGCATCTTGAAAGCCGGACTACAAATGTGGATAGGCAGGGAGAGAAACACGCAAGCCCAAGACGTGGTAAGATACGATATTCCTCACTATATGAAGTGACTGATAACAAGATCTGTATAATGGATTGTAAAGCAATTCATCATGTTTTCATTTTGTAGACAATTTATCTGTATGTATAGCGTAATGGGATGACAGCACAATGATGTGTGATATCACCTGAAAGCTCTGCTCCTGTGCTTTCATATGGTATGCGTGGCATTTCTGTGCGAGCCTGCATTCGCGAGTAATCCATCCAAGAGTAATGTGTGTGCAAAGCTGTATGAAAGCTCTGTTACACATCATTTTATTGTAACTTTATCATTCAAAAGTGTCCGACAAAGCTGCAGTTCCGCTGTTTCATGTGATATGCATGGCTTCTCGCTAACGGTCGCGGAGAAAATCCACTGACATGGCCACTGATGTTTTGGTGACTGACCAAAGAGCACACCTAGCTGGTGGACCCAAAAAAGTGAGTCCCGGATCAGTGGGGAGGCTGAGCAGGCAGCCTGTGTAATAAGATTAGAACAGTGTGCCCCACAGTGGACATACAGCGCTAGTGGCTGCTGACTTCTCAGAATAGCCTGCGCACCAGAGTATTTGCCTGCCATGTTGGCTGTCCCATCATAGCCTTGCCCCCGCAAACCAGCCATCGGTAGGTTGAGCCTCACCAAAACATCAGTGGCCATGTCAGCAATGGCCTGACCAGTCATCTCAGACACCACATAAAGTCCAATAAACTCTTCATGTGGCATTAGGTCATGATCGACATAGCAGAGGCAGATAGATTCCTGCTCTGCACTAGATATACCTTGTGTACCGTCTACAATTATAGAAAACTGCAGAATGGGAAGAGACCTGATGGTGTTTGCCATTACATTCAGTATCTCATTCTGTGCATGACAGCTGGTGTAATTAGTGGTGCGGGTCAGCCACTTTTTCAGCACAGGATCGTCTTCTGACCTCAGCTTCAACAGTTGTTCGAGATTCCCACTGCCAGATTTACCTCTCAAGGCTTGACTCTGTCTCGCCAGGTACTGACCAGAGCTGACAATTCTCAGGAGGCTATGCCTGGCCTCCTCCTGTTGTTTAGCCCATGAGCTGGATAGCTGGACACTGACAGGGTTAGAGTCATGTGCACTTACTGTTACTGCGTGACAATGAGAGTAGGTTTTTTGGTGAGCTGCAAATTTCTCTAAAGCCTTCTTCCAGTTGCAGAAGCCTTCAGTTACAAAAGCAGCGTCCACTTTTTTGCCAAAAGAGGACCTGTTGTCAGTAAACACTTTGTTACAATAAAAGCACAAGACCCCTTTGACCTGCGGATTGTAGTGTAGCGAGGTGTACTCTTGAAACTATTTTTCTTGAAAAGATAAAACCCTCTTGGACAGCTTTTGTTTTTCTATGTGTTTTGGGTGTGGCTGATAAGGTTTTGTGCCACCTTCTACCCCTGTACTGCATCTGGGCTCTGGCCTGGTCTGGTTGTTCCCTGGCACTGGTCTCTCCCTGGGTCTGCAGCTTGAATCTGAACTCTGAGCCTGACACTCCACCACGCCACTCTCCCTGATGTCCTCTTCTGCCTCTCGTCCTGGCTAAGAACATTCTGCCTAAAGTACATCATGCTATAAATACTGATCAATTGTCTACCAAATAAAATCCTGACAAATTTCTTTACAACCCATTATACAGATCTTGTTATCAGTCACTTGATATTAGTGTTGCACGGTATACCGGTACTAAAATAGTACCGCGGTACTAGAGTATTCCAAACGGTACTATACTGCATTTGGAAAATACCGGTACTTTTTAAATTGATTCAATTCATTAATTTATTTAATTCATTTATGCACACAAACACCTTTCTTGTTCCTATTGGAGCACATATTGCGCAAGTGGTGTGTATGACAACACCTGTATCAACATTCGCAGCTGGCGCATGTGAAAAAGACGAGAAAGTCTGCCTCACAAAGGAAGACATCGCGAGACAACACAAACTCAAGTGTGATTCACTCAAGATGTTCTCAGATTTAGGACTGCATGCCTGGATGCCTTTTAGTAGCCCTGCATCTACACTGCAAAATCTTTGCTCAAGCTCGCCAACCATCCTATCCACACAAGGGAAAAGTAACTCTCTTTTCAATGTGTCTGAGTTGTTCAATTCAGTGCATACACCTGCAGTTGTCTCCAGCACAAAATCATCCATTTTCCTCTGTTTATGCCTTGTCCTGGCACCTTGTTCAGGGATACTGTGGGTGTGGCACAGGGCTTTGGTTCTCTCATGAAGCTCTGTGGCAAATGCATCTGTGCGTTTGCCCTTAAGTGTGTCACACACTGCTTGTTTGCAGATCAAAGCTTCTGCCAGGTCTAAAGTCTCTTTCTGAAGGAGCTTGTGGAGTCCTTCGGTTACAGACAGAAGTGACTGAAACATCAGTAGTGCATAGACTGCTGAGAACTTATAGAGTTTTTCTCTGAGACCAACAGCTATGGGGGATCTAATAGCAGAAAGGCACTCCAAAATGGCAGACAATGTGTCGAGAACTGCACTGATTGACCGCAACTGACGTGCCCAGCGAGTGTTTGAAAGTTGCACAAGCTCATCTGTTGTCAATCCAAGCCTTGTGTGAACCTCCATGAACTTACGATGATTCACTAGGAAGGTGCTGAAGAAAGAGTACACACACTCCAACAAGCTGAAAAGCTCCACAGCCTCTGGGATGGCCTTGCAAGTATGGCACAACACCAGGTTGAGTTCATGAGCATAACAATGCACATAGATAGCTTCAGGATGGAGCCTTCTAAAATGTGCTTGTACACCTCCAGTGGTCCCACTCATGACAGCTGCACCATCATATGCTTGTGCTACACACTTAAGCTCTGCAAGACCATCATTTTGAATCTGCTGCTGCAGCTCATTTGCAATGGACTGGGCATCAAATGTTTTCATCTCTGCAAGTGCTAGGAAACGTTCCTTCACTGCCCCGTCTGACACTTACCTGACACAAACAGCTAACGGCTCTGATTTGACATCTCTTAGCTCATCTGCCATGATGCCATAGATTTTGGACTTTGTCATTTCAGATACAATGACACTTGTCACTTCCTGAGCACAACAGTCAATCATCTCATTCTGGGAGGTTGCTGAGATATACTGAGCATTTGATGGGGGGTTATGTTTTTGAAGAAAAGGATCAAATTCCTTCAAAAGCTCCATGACTGCAAGAAAATTCCCTCTGTTTGTGCTGTCTTTTCCTTCATCATGGCTATGAAAAGGGAGTGCCTGTCTCCCTAACATAGAAGTGACTGCAACAATTTGCCTGAGATATTCTCTTCTCTCTACTATCTCACTCACATTTGCAATGTCTCCCTGTTTTCTAGTTGCCTGGTAGCTTTTCCATGCAACAACACTGTCCTTATGTGTTTGTGCAATTTCATGTTTGCCAAAGATGATTAAAGCTTTCTTCCAGTTCTTGCAACCACTACTGACCAAACTATCATGTTTGATGTTTTTGCCAAACACTCCACATGGGAAGCAGAAAGCTGTATTTTGATTGACTGAATATTCTAACCAGTTGTGCTTTTCAAACCAGCTGTGGTGAAATGCTTGCTTCTGCATACCAAAACTATCTTGTGGGTAGCTCTTTAGCTTTACCTGTCTGGGCCCTGTGTCTTTGTCACCTAAATCTAACCCTGTAGTGGAGTGAGATGCTGCAGCTGCTTCATCAATTTCCCTCTCTTGGTCTGTTTGCTCTCCTTCTCTCTCTGTAATATCTTTATCTTCCTCTGCCTCTTGATCCATCTCTGGATCCCGTTGCTCTCTCTGCCTTGACCTTGCCTGTTGATCTTTTTCTCCCTCCGCATCTCCTTCTGCCTGACCCTTCAAGATACATTAAAACACAATGAATTGAATTAATAACTGATCAACAAAGAGGCTAATGCCATGACTTTCGCTCACAACACTAATTGTTTACTCCCAAATATTTTGAAGTTGCACAGATTACATTTTGGGCACACATGACTAAAATGGTTGTTATTTCAAGCCCTGAAAAATATTACTTAATTACTTAAATTACAGTTATATTAAGGTACTCTTGAAAATATTTGGGCCAGGCTAATTTGGCTTGTATATCTCTCTCTTGGCTATCTCCACTTTCCAATCATTACTCTCCTAAATAAAAGTTCAAGTTAAATAAGTCTTATATGGTGCACCTGGACTGAAATGTTTCATATTTCATATTCATATCGAGTTCCATAAAAATCCAAGACTGACTGTATCACAAATGACTCTATCCTGTGAAATCCTTTAGACTCACCTTTCCAGTAGAGCTCTCTCCCCTCTCACTGTCTTTGCTCCTCTGCCCTGACTCCTACAGGTCAATAGGGGTGGTGGAGTGATTATAAATAATGTATTATTATTATTATTATTATTATTGTCCACTGATAAAAATCATAAGTGAATGTGCTCAGCTCGTTTCACTGTGTGCATCCATGCGTAAAGTGAGAAACACAGCTGATACTCCAGAAGGAAGTCACCCCATAAAATTCAAAGACTGTCTGCATCACAAATGACTATCCTGTGACTCACCTTTCCAGTAGAGCTCTCTCCCCTCTCACTCTCTTTGCTCCTCTGAAGTCACCCCAAAGATAGTATATGGTAAAAAAAAAAAAAAAAAAAAAGAGTGCACACCTACCTCTATAAACAACCAGGACCTTCACAGTGCATTTCAGACTAACTAGCTAGGGAAGTAGCAGCGTTCTTTTAGAGCTGAAATGTAACTTTTGACCGCAAAACAACAAAGGTAAGATGTGCACAGAGATACAGCACGCATCTCACGCTGCCTCCTGTACAGGGGGCTCTCTCCTACAGAGTGTGCAAGCCAGGTTTTTATTTGTCAAACAGGGAGCATTTGGTTCATTAATTACATGGGACTTTCTGCTGTTAGCTGGGGGGCTGGAGCTAACTTACTGTTACTATCAGCAGTGATGAATACTTACTCTCCTGAAAAAATTTCGTATATCCATTCTTGTTCATGTTCTTCTCCTAATGCTGCTCTAGTCGGTTCTGTGTGCTCCGCTCCCGGTATACACATGCTGCAGGTACCCAGGTACTGAGTGCAACCTAGGTTGCAGGGAAAATGTGGACTGGATTTCAGTGATGTGGGCGTGCTCTATATGAACAAGTGGAATGGATTGGATAACGACGCACTGACTCGGACTCTCTACCTTCCACTATGAAGTGAAGGGAAACTAAGATTTATGATCATATTTAAGTTAATAATGACAGGTTATGTGATTATTTATTTAAAGTCATATTCTGGCCACATTGAATTTGAAGGCACTTTTTTGTTTAAAAAAAAAAAAAAATTAAATAAATGAACATAAAATTATTTAGGGAGGCTGAAGCCCCCCTAAAATAGGCCTAATAACGCCACTGTACCGAACCATGATTTTTTGGTACCGTTACACCCTACTATTTATTGTTCTAAAGGTTTGTATCCAAAAGGACTTTTCCTTAGGACAAGTACCGAAAACTATCAAAATTCAAATTGGTATCGGTACCGAAACAAAGATTTTGGTATCGTGACGACACTACTTCATATATTGAGGAATATTGTATCTTACCACGTCTTAGGCTTGCGTGTGTTTCTCCCTGTCTATCCACATTTGTAGTCCGGCTTTCAAGATGCAAATATCTCTATATTGTCCAGTTGACACTCTATCAAACTTTGTATGACAAGACCAGCCACTTCACCTTTGTGCACCCAAACAACTGAGGCCTAATTATGCATGCTGACAGGGCCGTAGTCACCATGTACCCCGCCCCAATGCCCAATTTTTTTTTTTTACTGCAATCAAAGTGGCAAATATTATCTTGGAGGACACCATTGCACTTGGTTGACTATATTTCTATTATCTTAGATGTAAATATTGCATGTTTCTTTCAGATAAAACCCATTTTTGACCTGTGAATGAGTCAATGGAATTTCTTGCAATAATGAAAAAATACTGGCAATCATGTCCGCCTGTCACAAACCACATGTTTTGGACAGCTGTGAAGTGACAGAATGTCCCAGCATCATGGTTCTTATATTGCCAGATTCCAGAGAGTCTTCCCTCTTCATATATGGCAGAATATGTTAACTTCCAACTTGCTATGGTGAGATACATGTAAAAATGTAAGAATTTAGTAACACAGATTTGTTTTTTTCATTGATGTAAAAACTAATATAAAATACAGTCACATAGAAGGACATGGAATGATGGCAAATCTGGTCTCCTATGTCCGAATTTCATGTTCATTGGTCAGTCTGAACTGGTAATAATGGCCGAGTCCTTTTTCACAAATCCAAGGTGGCAACCCTAGGTAGGAAATATCTATCAGAATGGACTATTATCTCTATAAATGTTATTAAATATATGGTAGCTCATTCTGTCAGTGGGAAATATCTATCAGAATGGACTATTACCTCCATAAATGTGGTTATAAGTAGAGTAGCCCATTCTGTCAGGTAGGAAATATCTATCAGAATGGACTACTACCTCTATAAATGTGGTTATAAGTAGAGTAGCTCATTCTGTCAGGTAGGAAATATCTATCAGAATGGACTATTACCTCCATAAATGTGGTTGTAAGTAGAGTAGCTCATTCTGTCAGGTAGGAATTATCTATCATAATGGACTATTACTTCTTTAAATGTTATTAAATATATGGTAGCTCATTCTGTCAGGTAGGAAATATCTGTCAGACTGGACTATTACCTCTATAAATGTTATTAAATATGAGGTACCTCATTCTGTCAGGTAGAAAATATCTATCAGAATGGACTATTACCTCTATGGTTGTAAGTAGAGTAGCTCATTCTGTCAGGTAGGAAATATCTATCAGAATGGACTATTACCTATATAAATGTTATATTATATATGGTAGCTCATTCTGTCAGGTAGGAAAAATATCTATCAGAATGGACTATTACCTCTATAAATGTGATTTTAAGTAGAGTAGCTCATTCTGTCAGGTAGGAAATATCTATCAGAATGGACTACTATAATTACGTTCAAAAGTAGAGTAGCTTATAATAGGCACCCAACACATGTACACACAAACACATTATCACTTAATTTCTTTATTATTTGCTATCTCACAAGCACACCTATTTTCTTCAGAAAATGCAACCTTTTTTTCTTTATTCTTTGCACTTCAAGCAAATATAAGTTTCCTTTCCATTTGCAGGAACAGATTTCAGACAGTCATGATGTGCCCATCGGACAAATGTCGCACTACACCTGAGGAGAATAATAGTGGTCAGACATTTCTCAATAGAGGATAGAAGACTGAGAGTACTAGTTCATAATATTTCATATTATCAACTGTTTACAGGGACAGAAATGACCATCATACTGTCAATTTCATGTGATGCGTTACATGTAACAGTGGACTTAAATGCATTTGGAACCCTGTATTATCCTCTATGACTAGAAGCACCAATAAATCTTGTTATTTCTGTCTCATTTCTGTGTCAGGGTTGATCATGTTGCATTCTATGCAGTAGTCTTCAACACTGCCTGTTTGAAAAATACAAGAGACTTAGTAAGTCCATTACACCTTATCTACAGTATCAGAAAATATAAAAAAAAATAAACAATGTTGAAATATCCTGTAAGGTTGAGGACCCACCACCATTTTCAATGAGTTTGCAGGCAACGTGTAGTCTGGCAGCCTGCACAGATGCAGGATCGGTCTTCACATCAAAGATCCATCCAGACTGAAGGTATTCCTCCACAAACTGAAAAAATGCACCACTCCAGACTTAGTAAACACTCTATGTAGCACTATCATACACCTAACATATTAATTATTTCTAAAATGCCAGTCTTACTTTTAAAATAATGACTCCACAGCCACTCCCACCCACCTGCAGCACATGCCCCAGTGTTTCTACTGTCCATGATGCACTGCTTAATTGGTGCTCTCTCATCCTTAAGAAATTCCTAAAAACATTTAACAGACAGCGTTGCGTTGCTGCGGTGCTTCTGCTGCCAGCTCTATCTTTCTACTTAGAGTTTGGCTTTGATAATGGCCATCAATAATAGCACATTTCATATAATTTAATTATAAATTTCATTTATATTTAGTTTAGTCAGAAAATGATTAAGAAGCATGTGCTCAGTTGTTAAAAATAAATAAACTATGTGAGGTGAGAGCGGCTTTCTTTCTGATGGGCATGGTGAGGTTTGGTTGGGGCTACTTCTGTCAGCCACATACACTCCTCAAAAAGGACGTTTTTATTATTGATGATATTGCTGAAGCTCCGTGTGTCACTGACTCTCTGTATTGGAGTTCCCCGCCAGAGAGGCTCCTTGCCCTGGCGTGCACCATGCAGGCTGACCCACAGTGGTGATACTTCACGTCTGTGACATATTCTACAGATGCAGACATTGAAACCATAGTTAAAGGTGTTATGTTGCTGATATGATGTTAATATGACTGTCAACAGATCGTTTTCTCTGTCTATTTCTGCTGAGAACCGCGCGTGTCACGCGGAGAAAATAGGCAAGGCCTCGGATCTCTAGATGGCGCAGCAGCCACGTGTGAGACGGGCTGTGTGGCTGCTCTAACCTGTTAACATGGGTGCCGAAATGAAAAGCAAGAGGTTCTGCAATGCACGTGCACTGCTCACGCAGGCTGTGTGTCCCAGGTGTAAGTTTACAGGGTTTAGCATTAGTTCAGTATGGAAAAGGCAAAGGAAAAGGCAGACAGTTTATATTTTGCATTTCATAACTCAATGCCTCACATAAAATAGAAAGTCACTGGGTCTTTCCTGACAGCACTTGTGTGTACTGAGCTAAAACATTTAAATAATTACCTCCAGTTTCTCAAGATTCTCCTGCTGTATTTCTGCTCATTCCTTAAGGGGTCAATAACAAGTAGGGCCTTTTCTGACATTTTCACAATCTGTAACTCATTGCAGTTTATCTGTTTTAGTCGTATATTTATGTGGAATATTGTTAAATATATGAATATTGTTAGATTTACAGACCACAAGAATCCAATGCCCTCCTGTGTTGTATGGACACAGCCACAAATCCCTGTTTGGGATGATCATCTATAAAAGAAACGTGTTTACACCACAGTTTGTAGCAGTATATTGCTTCTGTGAATGAAATAAGTGTAGCTCATAAGTTTCACTGTATATGCTCACCTTCCTCACACATCTAAACTGTCCATTAAACAGAGATGTTGACACAACCGAAGACAGCACAAATATGTGGTCCTTTAGAAGAGTAAAACATCAACCTACTTAATCTATGAATTTACAAAAAATAAAATATATTGTACAAATCTCGTGATATTAATGCAAGTAAGTTTTATCTACACAAAAGAATGAACATTCAGAAAAATATGATACTTGACATTTACCTTCTGTTCTTCTGCAAGGATGTGAAGGTAACTGTCAATTACCTGCATCCAATAGTGAATAAATTAAACACGAGTATTTAATTTATATTTATTTGTATTTGTATTTATTTGTGAGTCCTACCTCATCTGAAAGCCATTTCGTTTGTATGGTCCCACCACAGCTTCAACTCTGGTAACTGCCTCTTCTGACCAAATCTGTAAGACCTGGAGAAAAAAGACAAGACTTACACAGTAAAACCCCAAAATCAACATCTTGCACTAAATACTGGTTTAAGTTTTAAAAGTATTCCAAGTAACATTTGCACCAAAATCTAGTCTGTAACATAACAAAAAATTGACTGTTCTTATGAGCATATTTTAACGTTACATTATATAATGCTGAATAATGCTTTCATTTCTTTCCCTTCCAACTACCTCTCTTTTCTTTTCCTGACCTTCTTTTTCTTTTCTGCTTCCATCTCCTTTCCTTCCAACTTCCTCTGTTCTCTTTTCCTGACCTTCTTTTTCTTTTCTGCTTCCATCTCCTTTCCTTCCGACCTCCTCTGTTCCCTTTTCCTGACCTTCTTCTTTTCTGCTTCCATCTCCTTTCCTTCCATCTTCCTCTGTTCTCTTTTCCTGACCATCTTTTTCTTGTCTGCTTGTATTTCTTTCCCTTTCAACTTCTTCTGGCTTCCTTTGGCTTACTTTAGATTGAATCAACTTGATAACTGATGGTCTAGAAGGCACATCTGACATTTGGTCTCCATAGGAAGAATTTCTGCTGTCAGTTGTGATGTTTCTGTGATGTCTTCCTTTAAGTGGCTTCCCTTGTATGGTTTTAGGTTATTTATGTTGTATGTAGTTTTCAGTAAATGACCATCCTGGTTTGTCAGTGACACTTTCTTCCCTGATATGTTGTGAATAGTGTATGGTCCAGAGAAGTCTACTGCCATTCTATTACCCTTCCTTCCACTTTTTCTGGCATTGTAAAGCAGGACTTCATTTCCTACATCGAAAGTTACATTTCTGTATTTCTTTTGCATGCGCTTCACATAGGCTTCTTGTTGCTTCCTCTGTGATCTGGTCACATTTTCACTTGAAGTTTTTTTCACTTTCAGAGTTTCAGAGTCCTTTTCTCTTTGTTCAACAAATGTCCCGTAGCCATCGGTCACAGGGAGAGCCACATTTGAAAGCTGCAATATGAAGAAATAAAACATTACATGGAGGGGTGTGTTGTGAAAGTACAGATCACAAACTTTTAAACATTTCATTCCTTCACTATTGTAAATTTTAAACCTTCTGGTATACTAAAGTGTAATATCACTTAATTGTTGGAATTAAGAAAAGCATTAAAGCTCACAGGTAATTCCTCTGGGACTTAAGAGGGAAATCTTGCCTCTCTTCCATACATTAACATGAACGGACTGTACTTTGTTGATGTATGAATCTTTGATCTCAGGGAGAACAAAGTTGCATCCAAGAAGACATTCCAATCATTTTGATGGGTGTGAACACACATTGTATATCCATCATAAGATAAGATGGATACACAATAGTGCAAGTAACATATACACTAATTACCTCTTTATATTGTCATTTGTTTTTTCATCCAGACCGTTTGTCTGTGGATAAGCAGCTGTCATACTCCATTTTATGGACAGCAGGTCACAAAGAGAGCTGTTAATCTAAAATGAATTAATAAATATGTTATATTATTAAACAGCCAGCCAATAGTCCAGAATTAAGAACTGCAACACAATGGTGAAATAGCATTTCCAGTAGGGCTGCGCAATACAGAATTAATTCATATCACAACATTCATCACAATTGATTTTACAGTATACATGGTAAGACTGAAGAAATGAATGATTAGACATAAATTACTGCACAGCCATGATTAAGAGAGGGGCAGAGCTTTTGTTTGGAGAGCAAAAGTTGGATATTGGCCTCATATACCAAAAGAATTAATGTATATATTTGTTGTCAAAGACTCACCTCATTAATAACCTCTCTTTCTTGGTCAGAGAGAATTCTGATTGGGCAACTGTGCCTGTAAATGATAGAAACAATGTTTCTAGCTACTTCCTGACCAGTTTTAGTTTTTAATGGGAATGCTTCCACCCATTTGGAGAAATAACCTGCGGCTGTCAAAATGTAAATATGGCCATCAGATGTCTTCGGAAGTGGTCCTGTGAGGTCAATACCAAGTAATTCCCAGACTGATGAAACCTAACAAAAACAGAATTGGATGTACAGTACAGTATAAACTCCTGTTTGTGGTGATTTAGAAGGATTTGGGGTTATATGTTTTTCAATTTGCCAGAGTAAAATGTTTATATACCCTGATTAATGATTTTTTTTAAATTCTTCAGTAACTCACATAAACCAAAAAGCTCATTTACCTTAATACTTTCCAGTTTAGCATCAATCACAAGTGGTTTACCAACCCTTTGGCACTGATCACATTCACTGACCTAGAAAAATAAAGAAAAAAAAGTGGGTTTGTTGAGGGTAACCATTAAGAAGAGTGAACAATTCAAAGGAAAAATGTAAATGGTTTGGGAGTGAGAATTAGAAAACTAATTGAAGTAGTAACAGCTACAGCTCTGTCCATTAAAAAGTTCCCATCTGCATCAAGAAAAAAATAAAACTATGTTAGGCCTTGTTTTTATGTATTTATACGGAAAAAAAATATTTCCAACTTTTTATCATTTTAAAAATGATTTCCAACTTTTTATTTTTCACTTGTTTGGATTAAACAAGTGAACCACTAGAAGTCTTTTACTGGCTGTCAAGCCCTCTGGATATCAGTTATTGATTAGACGCTGCAGCTGAATGGATTGCTCTGCTACTTCACAACATCACTGCAGTTTTATACCGAAGTGGAGAAAGATTACAGATTAAACTCAAGTGTATCACTCCCAAGATTTATATTTTATTTGTTTTCTGATTCATCATCTAGTTAAAAATCTGTCAACTGTTTGTCTGATCAATAAAAAGAACCATAAACAACTTCCTTCATTTGTTAGAAAGATTTTTCTTTTCATGATCTGTTGTTTCCCACGTTAATTGATATTATGGATAAAATTAAAGTAAGGGAGAGTCTGTCTGTCAGCAGCATTTTAAATACATTTACATTTTACATCGTTTATCATGTTTATTACATGTGAGACTGAAAAATCCTGAGCGTCAGGATTGATATGAGTTACATAATTTCCATTTTCATTGAAACATTTTGCCTACCAAATAATTTCATATTCTGGGATATTAAATAATGAATTCACAATCAAAATATCAATAAAGACAGACTAAAAAAAATAATAGATAATATAAACGCATTCTGCCAGTAGAAATGGATCCTGTGCCTCCAAGCAGGACCCAGGACACAGTGTAAATACAGAATCCAGGTTTTTATTCATGTGCAGGTGTTTGTCAAACAGACAACAGGCTGCAGAGAGGAAACACTGCTGCTCTGGCAGTGATAACTGTGCACTTTTAGTATTAACACAGTGCACATATATGCAGACACAAACTCCATCAAAAGTCGCTACAGCTGTTAAAGCCGACCGACAGCTGGTGATATAGAAGGTGATAAAGAAGTTACCGCTGGTGTGCCGCGTGCGTAAATGCGCACATCCTCTTTCTCAGTATGTAGACGCACTTATCGTTTGAGCTGCTGTATAATGCTTCAGCCAGCTGTCACACACAGCCAGCTGTTGGCAACATACAGAACATCAGTAGTGATGTTTCTGCGAAATCCTGGATACATTCAGTGACACCTGAACTACATTAAAGTGAGACTCGGACTTTAATCTAACACGTTTCAGACCTGCCTGAGTCACATTAATAGCTGTAGCCTATTTTAATGGACATTTCAGTAGATTATGTTATAGATGCGAAATACTAGTGAAGTAAGTTAAAAGAAGCAAAATAGATGAAAGTTGGTTTGTGACTGTGGAGAGCTCTGTGTGTGCGCACCTCCGTTAATTAAAGACACACAATTTGAGGCTTTTGTGCTCCCTGCAGTTTTCATTATGAACCAATCTGTATGCTGAAATGTGGAGAAAAGCCCGAAACACTGGAAACCACTCCGCTCACTCAATCGCAAAACAAGGGCAAATTGCACTCAATTGCGAAACTTTATGGGCGTATTTGCACCGTCATATCTGTTAGAGATAGTATCTCTGGGATGCTGGCTTGATAGCTCCTTAAGGACAAGGACTCAGTAGTAGACAGGGACTCAATATCATTAGCAATATTAGCAATATCTTTTGTAAATCGGACCTTGAGACGGTGCAGATAGTGGTCGCTATCAGCAGCCGCAATACACTCTGTGAATTCGCCCCTTAGCTAGCTAGCATTTTGGCAACGTCTTTGTTGAGCATATTAGGCTAATCCGAACTGCGCCACTTTCGCATATCCAAAGAGTGCTAGATACTAGTAGCCTGGTTCCAGACCATAGACCCCGCCCACTCAGCTGAGTAGGCTTGCATCTCTGATCTGGCATACTGCAATGAATTTGCAATTTATTTCGTCCAAAGGATGGACGGACCAATGAACGCCAGGGGTGGGGGCGGGTCTAGAGATTAGCCAATCAGCGCCACGCTGATGTCAAGCTGTACGCCGGTGGGTAACTGGTGAGGATAGCAACAATGGCAACCGCTACAGATCCTACAGACCACATTAACGATGCTATCGAGGTATTTCGCCACTACTCGCAGCTGGGTGTGCACGACGACTGAGACATTTTAAACGGGCAATGCTCGCTTGTTTTCGGCAACCCCGATGCATGGATACTAATGACGTCAAATTCTGGGTGAGTCGTTGATCTCTACTGATTGGTTAGGGAAAAATCAAATTCCCTCCCCTTTGTAAATCGCCTTCAGTGGAGGCAATGTCACACTGAAGGTTCTGAGAGCTTCAGTCTGACACTCAGGCTAAGATACTAGCAAAACTAGATAAGAAAACGTAACTTTAGGAACTGTATAATTTCATTTAATTTACCTGTAAAAGACTGCTCTTTCCACTATGAAGATCCCGGGTAGTTTAAAATTATAGGTGTGTCCTCTGGAATTTTTTTTTTTTCACTCTGCACATGTGCACATGGTGTTGGTAGGTCATTCTGAGTGGTAGCTCTATTTGTCAGGACACCTGCATTTAGAAAAAAAAAGCATTTTACATGTAAGTCTATGAGAGTGAATCGGGGCGATTTCCAGCCAGACTGATATCGCCCCAAAGGGCTGGAACATGATTTCACACTGCATCTGATTGGATATTCAGAGGCAGGACGAGCTGTTTCAAGTGAAAATTATCAGAATAATTAATATATTGTGTGTATATACTGTAGCTTTGACAGTAGTGATGATGATAATCATACATTTATTATCATCACCTTTCTTTTCTTTTGTGGCTTGAGGAGGGGTGGCACCCTATCGCCCTCAATTGGCCAGCCGCCCCTGGTGTTGTGTCACTTTCTGTCTTCATAAAAAAGGGTGAAGTCTGCACACTGTTTTAGCTCCTCAAATGTTTATTGTATAAGATCAACGTTTCGATCACATAGATCTTCGTCAGGATCAGAGTTGGGTACAACGTGTTAGAGTACTTTGATTACTTTTTGCAGTAACGAGTAACCTAACGTGTTAGTTTGCTGTTTGAGTAATCAAATACTTAAGTACATTTTCAAACAAGACATCAGTTACTTCCGTTACTTTTAGAACACTGGTCCTTCAGCTCTGAAAGAGCAATGGCTGTCCTTTGGTTCTAATAATGGAGATAACGTTAAACCTATCAGTCTGAAAGAAGCCACGGAGCTTGTGGCTCATCACGTGGTCAGAGAAATGCTGCCGTTGTCTACGGTGGAGTCTAAGTAGGTGGAGGAGGACTCGCTGACAGACATATTTCAGACTCAGGACTTGCATTATGCCTGGTTCATGCTACACACTGGTACTCACCAATTATCCCCGGTCGTCTTTCACGGCGTGTGTGATGTCATCGGGTTATTGTTGTCCTATTTTTATTTCACTATTATTTGAGTCAGAACTGTGTCTGTTCATGTGCCAGCCGACATGTTGTTGTAGTCACCTAAAAGCGTCAGCAGATGGCAGGAGCTACATTTGAAGCGCCACACCTAAACTATCAAGCTACTGTATCTTCCACAGGAAATTCTGACAAATGTTTCAGAATAAAAGCCTATTTAGAAAATGGAGGGATTCTCTAGCCGAGGTTATAAGGGGCTTTTAATTTGAAACAAGTGTTGAGTTCGAAATGACGGTGCAATATGTTAACTTTACAAAGACAACAGAGCGGATAAAAAGTAAATAACGTTATATAAGCACACAGAGGGATTAAAAAATAATGGACCGTCTATAATGTAGTTTGTTTCAAACGAAGCTGGGAGCCTCTGCAGTTGTGGTGAGTAAAAGCCCTGCCGCTATTTGTTAACTGTTAATGTTATTACTTTATGTCCGACTGTGAGGATGTACCATTGTTTGCTAGCTTGATGCTAATGACATAACGTTAACTCAGCGGGTTGACCAAGTGCCTCTGCTGTTTCACACCATCATTTTCCCCTTTTACTGTATGTGGTAACATCCCTAGAGGAAATATTAAAAATGCTGGGGTGTTGTTGTCATACAGTTGTCTACGGCAGCAGATCATTCTGTGTTTCTACTGGTCAGAATGACAGCTGTGATGGAAGAACTGGATCTCAGTGACGGGCAACTTTAATTTTGGAGACAAAAAAATGTAGGCTTAGCGCCCTGTGGTCCATTGCCCAATAGGAAATGTAGAATACTCAAAAGTACTTGAGTTACTTTTCTCAGGGAGTAACGTTGGAAGTACTTTTAAAGTAATTGAGTTACTTTACTCAGCGAGTAATACAGTAAAGTAACTGGTTACCTTTTAAAAAAGTAACACAGTAACGTACTTTGATTACTTTTAAAGTAACCCTTACCCAACACTGGTCAGGATAAAGGACAAAAGAGACATCTTGCTCATATAAGTTATTGGTCCCACCCCCCAATTAAGCCAGGGATGCAGCTCAGGTGAGGCAACCCAACAAAAAAAAAAAACATACAAATCAATATAAATCAAATATAAATCAATACAATCTGAGGCTGTTATTGGGAAAAGAAAAGGTAGGGAACTGAGCAGGTTGATAGAAAAACAATAAACATATAAATACAGATAAACAACAAATGTTCAACAAATGTTCCCAAGATAAGTATTTAGAGAACTATTTCGAACTTTTTGAAAAAGTCACATCATCACAATAGATGACCAGTATACACATCAATTAAATACATTGGATTCATTAAGTACAGTAAATATTCAGATTAAATTGCTATAGATGGTGTTTTTGTTATTTGTTTGTTATTTCTATTAAAACACCTAAACCTCAAAATGTCTGCCTGGACTTTTTTGCTTATTTTAACTATAAAAGGGCCTGAAAATGTCCTGTGAGGAAGTGATTTTGCCTGTTTTTCCAGAACACTTTGAACTTTCAATATCTGACAGTTATTTACAATTTACTGCATGTAATAACAGTGTAATAACAGTTTAAATGAAGAAAAAATGGAATTTGGTTTTAGAGATTTAGTGAGGAAAAAACACTGCAATTGTACATGAACAACAGATTTTGCATAATAAATGTGATATTATAACAGTATAAAACATATTTACAATAAAGTTTTTTGAGTATTTGTCTCTCAATCTGCAAAAACAGAACAAAATAAAAACTAATATACAGGCATTTTTTTTTTAGAACAGTATAAAACATATTCACAGTTTTTGAGTCTGTCTCTCAATGTGCAAAAACAGACTAAAATGAAAACTATAGATAGGTGTTCTTTTTAGAACAGTAACATATTTACAGTGAAATTTATTGAGTCTTTGTCTCTCAATGTACAAAAACAGACCAAAATGAAAACTATATAGGTGTTCTTTTTAGAACAGTATAAATCATATTTACAATGAATTTTTTTGAGTCTTTGTCTCTCAATGTGCAAAAACAGACCAAAATGAAAACTATATATAGGTGTTCTTTGTTTCAGTCCAGAGGAACTTCATCCCTTTTTCCAGGTTTGCTGCTGCATTCTTGTTGGTGTTTTGACACAGGAGTTTGAGAATGGCAGGATCCAAACAGTGCAAAAATTTCACTTGGGAGTGGGTTTCCCATACAGAAGGGGGGCTGGACCCCAGGGGCACGTTTGGGGACAACGGCTCTACAGCCCTGAGTGACCTCAGGGCCCTAAGTCTTCTGCCTCCCCCTCACCCAGGTCTCTCACTTGAGGATGGCTGCTCCTCACCACAAGACAAACTGAAAGTAGTGGAGAAAAATATTCAGCTTGTTCACACACTATATAGTAAAAACAAGGCATCTATGGGGGTAGGTTTTTATAAGTTTTGTCCATTCCTTGTGTGTCGTCAGTAAAGTTCTTATCTGTAAATATCTAAAGAAATCTGTCCTTGGGAGATCAAAGTCATTTTTCAATTGTTCGAATGTCTTAAGATTTCTGCCATTAAATAATTGCCGCAAATAAACCAGTCTATAGTCTGACCATTTTCTAAAACCAGTTTCTAAGTTGTTAGGTGTAAAGGTCTTCATAAATCCAATACTTGTTATTGATGAAATTATCTTGGGTAGGCAAAAGCTGATTGTATCGTTTTCCACATTTTAAGAGTAATCTTAGTCCAACCTGCCAATTCTTTTACGGGTGTGTCTAGAAAGGGTAGAATTTGCACGGGCTCTGGGCACATACTTTGTTCAATGCCATCTAGTATACTGTATGTGTCGTTCTGAATCCATTGTATTAAAGGCTTCATTTGTGCATTCATTCTAGGGTGCTTTTTTGCCATATGAAATGTGAAATTATTTTATCCAGCTTATCAAAAGTTGACTTTGGAATTTCTACAGGGAACATCTGAAATAAAAAAAGTAGCCTTGGCAGAACATTCATACGGATACTTTCAACACAACCAATCAGGGGGAGGGGTAGCACAGACCATCGTTCCAAATCACTAGTAATGCATGGACCCGTAAAATAAACATGTGTGTGGGGCTTTCAGTTCAGTTCCTCTACATGCACACCTTCTATAGCAATTTAATCGGAATATTTACTATACTTAATGGATCCAATGTATTTAATTGATGTGTATACTGGTCATCTATTGCTATTATGTGACTTTTTTCAAAAAATTCTAAATAGTTCTCTAAATACTTTTCTTGGGAACATTTGTTGAACCTTTGTTGTTTATCTGTATTTATATGTTTATTGTTTTTCTATCAACCTGCTCAGTTCCCTACCTTTTCTTTTCCCAATAACAGCCTCAGATTGTATTGATTTGTATTGATTTGTATGTGTTTTTTTTTTTTGTTGTTGTTGGGTTGCCTCACCTGAGCTGCATCCCTGGCTTAATTGGGGGGTGGGACCAATAACTTATATGAGCAAAGTGTCTCTTTTGTCCTTTATCCTGACCAGTGTTGGGTAAGGGTTACTTTAAAAGTAATCAAAGTACGTTACTGTGTTACTTTTTTAAAAAGTCACCAGTTACTTTACTGCGTTACTCGTTGAGTAAAGTAACTCAATTACTTTAAAAGTACTTCCAACGTTACTCCCTGAGAAAAGTAACTCAAGTACTTTTGAGTATTCTACATTTCCTATTGGGCAATGGACCACAGGGCGCTAAGCCTACATTTTTTTGTCTCCAAAATTAAAGTTATGGACCACTTGCCCTTCACTGAGATCCAGTTCTTCCATCACAGCTGTCATTCTGACCAGTAGAAACACAGAACAATCTGCTGCCGTAGACAACTGTATGACAACAACACCCCAGCATTTTTAATATTTCCTCTAGGGATGTTACCACACAGAGTAAAAGGGGGAAATGATGGTGTGAAACAGCAGAGGCACTTTGTCAACCCACTGAGTTAACGTTACTGTCGTTAGCGTCAAGCTAGCAAACAATGGTACATCCTCACGGTCGGACATAAAGTAATAACATTAACAAATAGCGGCGGGGCTTTTACTCACCACAACTGCAGAGGCTCTCAGCTTCATTTGAAACAAACTACATTATAGACGGTCCGTTATTTATTAATCCCTCTGTGTGCTTATATAACGTTATTTACTTTTTATCCGCTCCGTTGTCTTTGTAAAGTTAACATATCGCACCATCATTTCAAACACTTGTTTCAAATTAAAAGCCCCTTATAACCTCGGCTGAGAGAATCCCTCCATTTTCTAAATAGGCTTTTATTCTGAAACATTTGTCAGAACTTCCTTTGGAAGATACAGTAGCTTGATAGTTTAGGTGTGGCGCTTCAAATGTAGCTCCTTCCAACTGCTGACGCTTTTAAGTGACTACAACAACATGTCGGCTGGCACATGAACAGACACAGTTCTGACTCAAATAATAGTGAAGTAAAAATAGGACAAGAACAACCCGATGACATCACACACGCCGTGAAAGACAACCAGGGATAATTGGTGAGTACCAGCGTGTAGCGTGTACCAGGCATAATGCAAGTCCTGAGTCTGAAATATGTCTGTCAGTGAGACCTCCTCCACCTACTTAGACTCCACCGTAGACAACGGCAGCATTTCTCCGACCATGTAGCGAGCCACAAGCTCCGTGGCTTCTTTCAGGCTGATAGGTTTAACGTTATCTCCGTTATTAGAACCAAACGACAGCTGAAGGACCAGCGTTCTAAAAGTAACGGAAGTAACTGATGTCTTGTTTGAAAATGTACTTAAGTATTTGATTACTCAAACAGCAAACTAACACGTTAGGTTACTCGTTACTGCAAAAAGTAATCAAAGTACTCTAACGCCCTTCATGATGGATACAAACAAGGACACGTGTACCCGGCCCGGAGGGTTACCGGGGCCCCGCCCTGGAGCCAGGCCTGGGGTTGGGGCCCGTGGGTGAGCGCCTGGTGGTCGGGCCTTCGCCCATGGGGTCCGGCCAGGCCCAGCCCGAACCGGCTATATGGGCTCATCCCCCTGCAGGCCCACCACCCGCAGAGGGATCCAGAAGGGTTCGGTGCAATGTGGATTGGGCAGCAGACCAAGGCGGGGGCCTTGGCGGTCCGATCCTCGGTTTCAGAAGTTGGCTCTTGGGACATGGAATGTCACCTCTCTGGTGGGGAAGGAGCCGGAGCTTGTGGAAGAGGTTGAGCGCTAGATATAGTCGGCCTCACCTCGACACATAGTCCCGGCTCTGGAACCCTAGTCCTAGGGGCTGGACTCTCTCCTTCGCTGGAGTTGCTCCGGGTGAGAGGTGGAGGGCCAGGGTGGACTTTCTGATAGCCCCCAGACTCTCTGGGCCCCGACCTGTACGTTGGGGTTTACCCCGGTAGACGAAAGGGTTGCTTCCCTGCGCCTTCGGGTCGGGGAATGGGTCCTGACTGTTGTCTGTGCTTATGCGCCGAACAACAGTTCAGAGTACCCACCCTTTTTGGAGTCCCTGGGACGGGTGCTGGACAGTGCCCCGACCGGGGACTCCATTGTTCTGCTGGGGGACACCACTCGGACATGGGAGACCCGAGTGGTGTTCAGTTATTGGACTTCTGTGCAGGTCGCAATTTGGCCATAACTAGCACCATGTTCAAACATAAGGATGTCCACCAGTACATGTGGCACCAGGACAGCCTAGGTCGCAGGTCAATGATCGACTTTATAGTCGTAACATTTGACCTGCGGCCATATGTTCTGGACACTCGGGTGAAGAGAGGAACAGAGCTGTCAACTGATCACCACCTGGTGGTGAGTTGGATCAGATGGTGGGGGAAGACGCCGTGCAGACCTGGCAGGCCCAAACGAACAGTGAGGGTCTGCTGGGAATGCCTGGTGGAAGAACCTGTCCAGATGATCTTCAACTCCCACCTCCGGGAGAGCTTCGACTGCGTCCCGAGGGCAGAGGGGGACATTGAGTCTGAATGGGCCTCGTTCCGCTCTGCCATTGTCGAGGCGGCGGTTGCGAGCTGTGGCCGCAAGGCCGCTGGGGCCAGTCGCGGCGGTAATCCCCGAACCCGCTGGTGGACACTAGAGGTGAGGGGAGCCGTCAGGCTGAAGAAGGAGGCCTACAGGGCATGTTTGGTCTGTGTCTGTGGGAAGCAGCTGACAGGTACCGGCGGGCCAAGCGGAGCGCAGCGGCGGCAGTCGTGGAGGCAAAAACTCAGGCGTGGGAGGAGTTCGGTGAGGCCATGGAGGAAGACTATCGATCGGCTCCAAAGAGGTTCTGGCAAACTGTCCGGCGCCTCAGGGGGGGAAGGCGGCAACTTGCTCACACTGTTTACAGTGGGGGTGGGGAGCTGCTGACATCAACTGGGGACATTGTCGGGCGGTGGAAGGAATACTTTGAGGAGCTCCTCAATCCCACCAACACGTATTCCAGTGAGGAAACAGAGACGGGGGTCTCGGGGGCGGGTCGTCCAATTTCTGGGGCAGAAGTTGCTGAGGTAGTGAAAAAACTCCGAGGCAGCGGAGCCCCGGGGGTTGGTGAGATTCGTCCTGGATATCTCAAGGCTCTGGATGTTGGAGGGCTGTCCTGGCTGACAATGTGGTTTTCGTCCCGGACGTGGAACCGTGGACCAGCTCTTTACCCTCGCCAGGGTGCTGGAAGGGGCATGGGAGTTTGCCCAACCAGTCAACATGTGTTTTGTGGATTTGGAGAAGGCTTACGACCGTGTCCCCAGGGGCATCCTGTGGGGAGTGCTCCGGGAGTATGGGGTTGGTGGCCCCTTGCTAAAGGCCATCCAGTCCCTGTACCAAAGGAGCATGAGTCTGGTTCGCGTGGCTGGCAGTAAGTCGGACCTGTTCCCGGTGAGGGTTGGACTCCGCCAGGGCTGCCCTTTGTCACCGGTTCTGTTCATAACTTTTATGAACAGAATTTCTAGGCGCAGCCGAGTGGTGGAGGATGTCAGGTTCGGTGATGGGAGGATCTCGTCCCTGCTTTTTGTGGATGACGTGGTCCTCCTAGCTCCATCGAACAGTGACCTCCAGCTCTTGCTGGGGCAGTTCGCAGCTGAGTGTGAAGCAGCTGGGATGAGAATCAGCACCTCCAAGTCTGAGGCCATGGTCCTCAGCCGGAAAAGGGTCGATTTCCCACTCCAGGTCAGGGGGGAGGTCCTGCCTCAGGTGGAGGAGTTTAAATATCTCGGGATCTTGTTCACGAGTGAGGGTAGAATGGAGTGGGAGATTGACAGGCAGATTGGGGCAGCATCAACAGTGATGCAGGCGCTTAACCGGTCCGATGTGGTGAAAAGGGAGCTTAGCCAGAAAGCAAAGCTCTCGATTTACCGGTCGATCTACGTTCCAACCCTCACCTATGGTCACGAGCTCTAGGTAGTGACTGAAAGAATGAGATCGCGAGTTCAAGCGGCCGAAATGAGTTTCCTCCACAGGCTGGCTGGGCTCAGCCTTAGGGATAGGGTGAGGAGCTCAGACATCCGGGAGGGACTTGTAGTAGAGCCGCTGCTCCTCCACATCGAGAGGAGCCAGTTGAGGTGGTTCGGGCATCTGGTAAGGATGCCTTCCAGACGCCTCCCTTGGGAGGTGTTTTGGGCGTGTCCAACCGGGAGGAGACCTCAGGGCCTCCCCAGAACACGAGAACCCACCTCCAACCCAACTCTGATCCTGACGAAGATCTATGTGATCGAAACGATGATCTTATACAATAAACATTTGAGGAGCTACAACAATGTGCAGACTTCACCATTTTTTATGAAGACAGAGAGTGACACAACACTAAACATATCAATATCAAGATGTATTTTACATTTTAGTCAAATATGACAGCACAGATGTGCACAATTAATCAAATATTTTAAGCTGTCTCCCTGTCCTACCTATTGCAATATAGACAAAAACATTTTAGAGTATTAATAAGAGTAGTTCTGAAATAGCTGTGAAAATTAATCTTAATTAATCTCACTCTTATCCTTTCCACATTTCCTTAGCCTGTTATAATTTCTCCTTACGCGTGAAGTCTTGTGTACGTTAAAATATGACATAAATAGAAATAAGTAATTTAAAAATGCATAAATAAGTTTGAAGGTTAAAAATGATTCATTTAATTTAAGTTAATTCATCAGAGTTAATAGAAAATGTTAATACAACAATAATTTAATGTTGAAGATCCAAAATATGGTGAGAGAATTTGTGTCACTGTCCCTTTAAGGACCAATGACGCTAGATGCAGCACCTCAGTGACGCTGCAACAGAGACCTGAGGGAGAGAGCAGAGAGAGAGATCGAAGAGAACGAGCGGTGGTTAATAAGCAGAAAAGAGAGTGAAAAAGTTGATTTTGCAGTTGGAAAACATAACGTACCTGGTCGGGAACTGACGGGGATTATGTGAAAATTAAGCAACACCGGTTCTGGTGAGTTTTGTGTTTATTTTCTTACATTTTTACCGTGTTGTACCTTCTTTTTCTGGTGAAGAGCCAACGCTAAAAACATAGCTGTTTACAAGGAAATGCTCCATCATAAACTGTTTACCAGTTAATATTTTGGGTTTATGATGACTGTGAATGTTATAAAAGTGTATGTATGCTGTGTAAATGGAAGATATATTCAGTAGTTTATGTGAGAGATGGAGCCGTGAGTTAAAATAGACCACTCTGCCGCCATTTTGAGATGAAAAAGCAACTTAGCAGTGTTACAACTCAGAGACTGTGAGACATTTATTTGTGTATTTTGAGGATTTATAAAGAGATTTATTGTGTTTATGACCTGTTACACAGGTCAGGTTTTTTTGTTTGGTTGGAAGCTCGGTCGGAGGGGAGATTGGTCAGCAGTGTGCGGGCGTGCACATGCACAGACGGGATTCAGATGGCGAGCCAGACCCAGACCTTCATCTCATCTTCTCCATCACATCAGTGAGGAAATCTTCTGCGCATGGTGATTCGCTGCCAGAGTGGTAGGAGTATCAGGATTTGATTCGAACTGAACTGAGAACTGATGGAATTATTATTTTTGGACTGAATCGGACTGAAACTTTTCATTGAACTGAACAGTTGAACTCACATTTGGACTAGGACTGATTTAAAGTGTCATACTTTTGTTTGTATCTCGGGTTCATGATTTTTAATGTGATTTTGAATGATTGTGGTCCACTCTGATTTGATTCTGAAAGTCAAAGTATTCTTTTACCTGTGAAAGAAAGAGAAAAATAGAGTTAACACAGGAAGTAAAATAGGAATTCTAAAATAGGTATAACCTAGGGAAAAAAAGTTTAACTTAACTTAAATTAGCTTTACCAAAATAACCTAGGTAAACAAAAGAACAAAAAGAAAAGAGTGAAATACCCTTTCCGTTTATTATACTTACCTCAATGTAAGAACCTGCAGGGTATTTTTTTTGGTTTGTGTACTGTGTTTTACATGTTTGTATTACATTCAGTAAATTGCCGGCCTTTTGTATTTGAAGCAACAGTCTCTGGGTCTTTTATTTTTGCTCCCCACCCCTTAGAGCCTAGAACTGGTCCAGTGGCGCAGTAAGTGGTGTGATACCAGTGCTACACTTGGGCTGATAATTGGTGCTGCTGTCAGGTCACTGTCCTGATATCTGCCTGGTTTCTCCCTGTCCCTCTTCTATCTATTGCAATAATATAGATAATAAATGTGCTAAGCAAAATTTATAATAGGATTAAGAATAGTAGTGGTGACAGCTGTGGAAATTGATTGCAAAGTCACTTTTATGCTCTAGATAATTTTCTCCGCCAGTTATATTCTCTTCTCAGCTGTGAAGACCCTGCATGATCATCCTTGTTGTCCTCTGGTCCACTGTCTCCTCCCTAACCCTGCTATTGTGGCAATAAAGATTAAAAAAAAAACATGTGGAAAGCAAAATTTTGAAATAGAATTAAGAATAGTAGTAGTGAAATTGCTGTGGAAATTAACCTTAAAGTCAGTGTCAGAGTCTGTAGCTGCCTGTCTGTGCTCTCCCAAACCCGTGCTTTTAAACTGATTTATTTTAGCTTTGAAGTGACTTTTAAGCTATCTGCTTGGACATCAGTTGTTGTTTTTTTTGGTTTTGTATTTATCTACTTTAATTGGACGTTATCTTTTAATCACTGTATGTCCAAGCATTAGGGGTTTGCAGCCAGACACTGCCCGGCCTACTTGACAGGTGGGAAAACTTCCGCCAGCTGACAGGACGGCGATACATCTATGGCAGGGCTATTCAGTTACTGTGGAACTGGGGCCGGTTCATGAAACTGAGGCCAAATAAGGGGCCAGAAAATATGAGTAATCATGGTAACAAATAAAGAAATTTCAACAACATACTGAAGGAGTTAATATATTCTATTTTGTAAATGCATAACAACATATGTGCATTGTGTTATACTGAGACACATAGGTCCAAGGCACTGTTCAATTCAAATGGCAATACCATGTTCAAAAATCAGACCAGGTGAGCCGTATCCAAGCCATATTACACAGACATGTAGAGAAATCTCATCACTTCATGGGGGATGCTGAAATCATCAAACCTAGTGGCAAAGTTGTTTTTCAATGAGTCAATAAAGCCTGACATCACCTTTGTAATTTGTAGGCCTGATTTCCTCAATGTGGGGAAGTGGAGCATCTTCCCTGGAGAAAGATCAGCAGAGAAAAGTGAGAGCTTTCTTTGAAAAGCATGAAGTCTCTCCACAAGTTGCGTGACTGTTTTATCTCTGCCCTGCAGTTCCATGTTGAGTTGGTTCAAATGATGGAAAATATCGCTCAAAAAGCAAACAGCAGCATTAAACTCCTTATTTTCCATCAGAGACAGAAACTTGACAGCTTTTTTCAGCTTTGAATTCCGGAGAAACACCACAATCTCCTCTCTTAGTTCACAAAATTGTTTCAATGCGTTTCCTTTGCTAAGCCATCTAATGTCATTGTGAATGAGCAAATCTTTGTATTCAGCTGACATGCCAGTCAACAACTTGCGGAAAAGTCGGTGCTGTAAGCTGGAGGTACAACGGATAAAGTTTATAATTGCCATGACAGAGTCCATGGTCTCTTTTAACTCACCACTTAGCTTGGCACACAGGAGGCTTTGGTGGATGAGGCAATGAACCGATCTCAGCTGCGGAGCCACGGCTGTCATCCTCGCGGCGAGCCCCTTTTCCCTGCCCGCCATCGAGGGCGCACCATCCGTCACCAACATGTTAACGCGTGCCAAATCCAATTTGTTCTCTCCAAAGAATAAAGCAATTTTTGTGAATAGAATCTCGCCGGTGGTGTGTCCCTCCATGGGAATTAATCCAAGCAGATCCTCACAAAAGCATTCCCCATCAAAAAATCGCACATAGAGGCACAGCTGTGCAACATCGCTGTTATCCGTCGATTCATCCACGGCCAAAGACATCACCTCCGCCTTCCTCAGCTTGTCCAAAAGCGTCTCGGAAACGTCCGATGCAAGGGCCTCCACTCTCCTCATATTTGACGTTTCAGATATTGGAATTTGCTTGACCGAATCGATTATGCTTTTTCGGGTTTTCTCATCTGTAACCACTTCCTCGATTGATGCCAGCATACACTCTTTGACAGTCTCTAAACTGTCAAAGTCTGTAAACGGCTTTTTCTTTTTGCCTAATATCCATGCCACCCTTAACGATGCACCCGTTGCTCTCTCCTGATCCGTAAACAAGGTGCGACGTCTTTGCTCATAACAAGATGTAAGCCCCGAAATCTTCTGGCTCCGAGCAGCAGAGTCCAGTGGGAAAGTGGCGTCAAAGTTAGCATGTGTTGTCTTGAAATGCCTTCTCAAATTATACTCTTTACTCACGGAGAGGCACTCGTTGCAGATTAGGCACACAGGCTTCGCACCAACAGCAATAAACACATATTTCTCTGTCCATTCACTGTTGAACTGCCTATTCTCTGTCAGTCTATGCACCTCGATGGTGACCCCCAGCTTGTAAAAGCAGACAAAAAGATTGCTAAACTGAAATAGGACATTAGCTGGCTTTCTGGTGAGCTAAATGACAAATCCTCCATGCTGACTGCCCTCCAGGATGTGGCTCATGAACAGTCACTCCAGATCGCCTCACTCACGGCGGCCCTTCAGGACACGATGCACTGGGATCCCAGCACTTGGCCTCCACCGTCCTCCAGCTCAACACCGAGTCGCCAGTGGTCCTGGGTGGAGGTGGTCAGTAGGGGTAAGAGAGTCTCTGGCTGTGCTGCCTCACCTCCACGCCTCAGCCTGTCAAACCGCTACAGTGCCTTGGCATCGGACAGAGATCCAGATGCTGGCCCTACAGACGCTGCCGCTACAGCTCCTTCCCCGCCGACCTCCCCGCTTGGAGGGGTCGGCCTTGGCGTCTAACGGCGCTGTGGCTCCTTCTCCGCCAACCGGTGGTACTCCTGCAGCGCCCTTCACGGATGGATCTGCGTCTTCCTCGCCGGCACCTGTTGTGGACTGGAGTGCCTCGGCTGCAGGACCTGACCGTCGACTTCCATCCTGGGCATCGGCTTCCGTGGCACATTGGAAGCTCCTAAAGGAGGCTGTACGAAGGCCTGCCCACCAAATTTTTATTTTCTACTAGGGTTGGTAAAAGAGGAGGTGGAACTGCTTCAGTTGCCAAAAATACACTGCACTCCACTGAAGTTTCTTTTAACCCTATGGGCCCTAATGACACATAGTGCATCCAAATTCACTCCTGTTCTTCTCTATTGATTCTCTCTTGTTATAACAGAGCTTTCAGATGCCACGCATATCACATGAAAGCGCAGGACTAGAGCTTTCCAGTGATACCACACACATCATTGTGCTGTCTTCCCATCAGGCTATAAATACAGATTGATTGTCTACAAAATAAAAACCTGACAAATTTCTTTACAATTCATCTTGTTATCAGTCACTTCATATAGTGAGGAATATCGTATCTTACCACGTCTTATGCTTGCGTGCGTTTCTCCCTGTCTATCCACATTTGTAGTCTGGCTTTCAAGATGCAAACATCTCCATATTGTCTAGTTGTCAGACTTTGTATGACAAGACCAGCGTACTTCACCTTTGCGCACACAGACAACTGTAGCCTAATTATGCATGCATGACAGGGCCGTAGTCACCATATACATTGAGGGGGAAATAATGAAAAAATACTGGCAATCATGTCCTCCTGGCACAAACCACATGTTTTGGACAACTGTGAAGTGACAGAATGTCCCACCATCATGATTCTTATATTGCCAGATTCCCCTCTTCATATATGGTCGAATATGTCAACTTCCAACTTGCTATGCTGAGATACATGTAAAAATGTAAGAATTTAGTGACAGATTTTTTTTTTTCATTGATATAAAAATTTATATAAAATACAGGCACATAGAAGGACATGAAATGATGGCAAATCTGGTTAGCCCAGATTGTCCTGGAAAAAAAACAAGATATAGCACGTGTATCTACATACACGTTTAGAATGACTGTGACATGAGCTTAAAAGTAAAGGCAGTAAAAATACCCCAAAAACGCCTAGGGCCCATATTTACAGCTACACATCATTTGAGTATCATGCCTTTGTTTTTAGCAGTCCTCCTATTGTTTGCATCACAGTTTACAGACCACCCCACCATTCCACCTCTTTTATCAATGAATTCTCAGAACTATTAACAATCATACACACCACCTATAAGAGAATTTTAATAACTGGTGATTTTATTTTACATGTTGATAATATCTCTGATCCAATGTCCAGAGAATTTTTAAACCTTTTAACCTGCATGGATTTTAAACAACACGTCACACAGCCAGCTCACAACAGAGGACACACCCTGGACCTGGTCATAACCTATGGCCTGTCCACTGGTGTGTCCTCTGTTGTTGACCTGGCTGTGTCTGACCACTACTGTGTGTATTTTAACATCACCAGTTTTAGCCATCAGGAGGCCCTGGTGAGAACAGTGAGGAAACGCTACCTAACTTCTGAAGTTGCTGCAAATTTTATCCAGATTTTACAAATTTTACCTGCATCCTATGATTTTATAGTGAACAATTTTAACAGTAAATTAAAGTCAACACTTGACTCAGTGGCTCCACTTTTAACCAAAACAGTAAAAACAAAAACCTACGCCCCCGTGGAGAAATGATAATATCAAAAAACTGAAAAGAAAATGCAGTGCAGAGAGGAGGTGGAAAAAACAAATTAACAGTTCATTATGAAATATTACACGATCAAATCCTACAATAAAAGAGTCAAACAGGCAAGAATATCCCACTTTTCAAAACTCATTTCCAATCATAAAAATAACTCCAAATTCCTTTTCTACACCTTTGATCTTTTAACCAACACCAATTTTAATAAACCATCCAAGATGTCAACAGATGCCCTCTGTGAGGACTTTGCAGACCACTTCAGAAGTAAAATCGATGATATCAGATGCAGTCTTTATCTCAACAGAATGTAATTTTTAACACACCTGAACAGTTGCTTTTACCTGAGGAAACACTGGAGAGTTTTGCCTTGGATGATGCAAGGACACTTGGTCGAGTTTTCTCCCAGGTAAACCCAACAACCTGCCTTTTAGACCCGATTCCCACATCACTTTTAAAAACATTTTATGGATTCTTTGAGGAACAGATTTTAAATATAGTAAATTACTCTCTTCAGACAGGTGTCTTCCCTGCTGCCTTCAAAACAGCAGTGGTGAAGCCCCTTCTGAAGAAGAGTAATTTAGAGCCCAACATTTTAACCGACCTGTATTCAACTTACCGTTTTTAAGTAAGATTATAGAAAAACTGGTTATTAACCAAGTAAATGATTTTTTAAAAAGAAACAATTTTCTAGAGACATATCAGCCTGGTTTTAGGATAAGCCACAGTACTGAGACAGCCCTTTTAAAGATTTTAAATGATATCAGGTTTAATCTTGATTCACAAAAACTCTCAGTCTTGGTACTACTGGATCTAAGCACTGCCTTTGATACAGTAGATCACCTTATTTTATTAAACAGACTCAGAAATCTGGTGGGCCTTTCTGGTACTGTTTTTAATTGGTTCGGCTCTTATCTCACAGATCTTTGTTTCTTTCTAATTATGGATACATGTTCCTCCGGAACACATGAAATCAGGTGTGGGGTGCCCCAGGGGTCAATTTTAGGTCCAATTCTTTTTAATCTATATATGCTTTCCCTTGGGGACGTCATCAGGAGGCACGGCATCAGCTTCCACAGTTATGCAGATGACACACAGCTGTACATCGCTGTTTCTCCTGATGACACAGGGCCAACTGATACCCTTTTAACCTGTATTTTAGATATCAAGTCATGGATGGCAGTGAATTTCCTACGGCTCAACCAGGACAAAACAGGTTTTAATTATTGGTCCTGAAGGCAAGAGAGAGAAACTTTTACCAAAACTACAAGATTTTAAACCTTCACAATGTGTAAAGAACCTGGGAGTCATTTTTGACTCTGAGCTTAATTTTATTCCACACATCAAAAATGTAACAAAGATAGGTTTTTTTATCATCTCAAGTGTCACAGGGTGACAAGGTGTGTGGGTGTGGGTGTGTGTGCCTGCCTGCTGAGGAAATTACGTGTATACCCTGATTCTCTGCATGTGTGTAATTAGGTGACAGGTGTGGGAGGGCTGGGTATTTCTTGTCTCTCCTTTATTTCAGGCAGCAGGGCACGGGCCGCGGCGTGGCAGAGAGCAGCTGAGCTGACACCGAGCAGGCCTGGTGGAGAGCAGCTGAGCTGACACCGAGCAGGCGGCACGGACAGGAACACTGAGGAGGAGCGCTGATCAGGAGGAGCCTAGTGGAGCCTTTTGGAGGAGACATCGGAGTTGAGGTATCGAGGGCCTTGGTAACAGTAAAAGGGGGGAGGGTCCCTGTGAGGGTGCGTAATGTTAACCCCTACCCAGTCTCCCTGTATAGACCTCAAAAGCTAGCAACAGTCTCTGTTGTTGATCCACTGAGTGTGAGAGAGGGCGCTGATGTCTCCCTCCTGGAAGTGAGTCCCAGGGTAGTAGAGGTGGGGGTTGTTCAGGCTGGTCAGGGGCAGGACAAGGTGGAGACAGACAAGCTGACCATCCCCCTACCCCAGAGTGACCACCTGAGTGAGGAACAGCAACATCAGTTCCAGCAACTCTTGGCTAAGTGGCAACATGTATTTTCTGCTCATGAGGAAGATTATGGTCGGACTGACATTGCTAAACATCATATTCCTACAGGTCACGCTGCCCCTATCCGAGAGAGGTTCAGACCTCTGCCCCCTACCCTCTACAAGGAGATGCGCACCCTGTTACAAGGTATGCTGGACAAAGGTGTTATCAAGGAGAGCTGCAGCCCTTGGGCTGCACCAGTTGTCCTAGTCCAAAAGAATTGTGGTGCCTGGCGGTTCTGTGTAGATTACCGCAAGCTTAATAGTGTGACACACAAGGATGCATTCCCCCTCCCTCGCATCGAAGACTCCCTCACCAGCCTGACCAGGGCCGAATGGTACACGACGTTAGATCTTGCCAGTGGCTACTGGCAGGTGGAGCTGGAGGACAGGGACAAAGAGAAGACAGCCTTCACCACGCCACTGGGTCTTTTCCAGTTTGAACGGATGCCATTTGGACTATGTAATGCACCAGCGACATTCCAGAGACTGATGCAAATGTGTTTGGGTAATCAATTAACTGAATCTCCCTTGGTTTACCTTAATGATCTAGTGATTTTTTCTCCTGATTTCACAGCACATCTTCACCATGTGGAGACAGTCTTCCAGTCTCTGGCACACTATGGCCTTAAGCTGAGGCCAGAAAAGTGTCAGTTCCTTCAGAAGGAAGTGAAGTTCCTGGGACACGTGGTGAGTAGACAAGGTGTCTCACCCAACCCCGAGAAAGTGGCTGCGGTCCAACAGTGGAGCCCACCAACAACAGCTAAGCAGGTACACTTCTTTCTAGGGTTCGTAGGCTATTACAGATGCTAATACTAATACAGATGTACTGTCCAGGCTGCCTATCTCACACCCAGAACAGGGCCCCGCAGAACCAGCGCCTGAGAAAGACTTGCTGGTCGGCGCAGTGGTGGCTCCAGCAGAGGCTGTACCTTTATAGAGGTTGGTTACTGAGAGGCCCTGAACGCCCCAAAATCCCTGAAATGGTAAAGAGACTTTTGAATCATTGGAGACGGCTGAGCCTGAGAGATGGCATGGTATGCCGTAATATAAAAGACTCTTTAACTCATGAGACTCTCCAGCAGGTGGTTGTGCCTGCAGACCAGACGAAGGCCCTGTGAGAAGCCTACCACTCGGAAACGGGCCGCCAACGTGTGGAAAGGACTATGTTGCTTCTACGGAGAAAGTACTACTTGTCAGGTATGGAAGAGACTGTAAGTTCTTGGACTCAAACTTGCCCCAGGTGTGTGCTGCGAAAGGCTAAGCCAAAGACTAGGGACCCATTAGTACCCATTGTGCCCAAAGCGTCATTAAATATTGTCTCCACAGATTTCCTAACTCTGAGCTGTCTCGCTGATCGTTATCAGAACATCCTGGTTATAACAGATCTATTCACTAAATACGCCTGGGCTATTCCTACATCCGACCAAACAGCCACCACCACTGCCTAGGCCCTGTGGAACCATGTCATACAGCCTTTCGGCTGTCCAGAGATTGTACACTCCAATCAAGGCCCAAATTTTGAGTCAAAAGTGATCTTATCTATCGATTGATTGATCGATCGCACTGTCACCTCACAGCAAGAGGGTTGCTGGTTCGATCCCAGGAGGGAGCCCTTCTGTGTGGATTTTGCATTTTCTCCCCATGTCAGTGTGGGTTTTCTCCGCGTACACTGGCTTTCTTACACAGTCCAAAGACATGCAGGTTGGGGATAGGTTAATAGGTGTGAATGTCAGTGTGAACGGTTGTCAGTCTCTATGTGTTTGCCTTGTGATAGTCTGGCGACCTGTCCAGGGTGTCTCCTGCCTCTTGCCCAATGTCAGCTTGGACAGGCTCCAAGGATATTACAATTCCTGATAACCCTTTGAAAACTGATGTGGCACGGAGGTCATCCAGTTTATTATCGAATGCCTTTACAACAGGCCTTTACATGATGCTAGTTCAGCTGGTGTCTATTTCTTCTCCATCTTTTCTTGATGTTTACTGATGTTTACGTTAGAAAACCTCAACCTGTCTAGTTAGCAGCTAGCTAGCTAGAAGTCAGCAGGAGAGTGTTCAGACTGGTGAGTTGATGTCCTCATCCTGGTGACACAAAAAGCACCAACAACACTTGCAAAATAGACACAAAAGCCTAAATTAAGTACAAATTTAGCCTCAGACAGGCAACTGGAAGTGTCCACACACATGTAATACTCAATCAGTCAATCAATTTTATTTATAAAGCCCAATATCACAAATTACAATTTGCCTCTCAGGGCTTTACAGCATACGACATCCCTCTGTCCTTAGGACCCTCGAAGCGGATAAACTACTACTACATGATACCATACTCATGTATAGGTTTACATTAATAAAGATAAATTAAACTGCAGCAAATGTGCAAGGGCAGCAATGAACAGGTCCTTGCACATCTGGAGTACTGGTGGTATGTTGTTTGACGCAGCCGTTTATTTACACAAACCTTGGATACTGGGTACATGAGTTAGCTGTCTGTGTGGAGTATGTTGCACTATAAATGAGGTATTGTCAGTTGTGTACCACTTCCTATGTGGTGCTAGAGAGCACACATTAATTACATTCCATATTTCTGTATATCATGTACAGACAACACCATGTAAATTTCATGTAAGGTGGATAATCTTTGTCAAATGAGGCTGACTTCCTGTTATCAATAGGTGGCACTATAACTCTGAGTGAAACTGGGCCTGTAGATGTCTTCAGGGCTTGACTCTTAAGCAGCATGTAAAATTTGGGGCAGATTGGACAATGTAAAGTTAAGTTGTAACAGCTTCCTGTGTCATGTCAAAAGATCTAATTTGGTGGTGGAGTCATGACAACACCATTCCACAAAAACATACAATCTTCACAATAAAGCATCATGAGGGTCTTAAGTTTTCTGAGCAAATTTGAAGTGGAATCTTGTCAACTTGCTAGGATGAGTACGTCAAACTTGTCATTTGGTTGGTGCCATAAGTAAATGGTGGCATGTAGATGTGTTCAGGCAGGGACTCTAATCAAACCTTAAGTTTAGGGCAAATTTGACCATGTACAGTGAAGTTACAAAGCATTTCCTGTTTGTGGCGAAACATGCAAATTTGACACCTTACCCAGCCACACTATTCAACAAAAAACCTGAGCTTTTAACAAATTTTCATGTAGATAGCGCAGACAAAATTTGAAGTTGATGGGAGAAAATCTTGAGTTCCATAAAGTATCAACCCTGTAAATGGCAAATAATGTACTGTATTTGCACAGTAACAATCAAAGAGAGTGACTGTTGGGTTTAGAGTGTTGCTCCAAGAGGCTTTTTTGTATGTCTGGAGATGTTAGATATGCATACCAAATTTAATTTTTCTATGTGAAAATTAAATGTGGTTGCTTTTAGTCTGAAAACTGTTAGGGGCCAATTTGCTACACCCAAGCACAAGACCCATATTGGGTGTCTATTTTTGCAACTTCTGACAGGTGTGCAAATGAACCTGAGTTTCACATCACTCCTAGCCCTCAAAAATGTGCTCAAATTTAGGCGGCAATTTAGGCTGCAAGCAGTGATGAAAAGGCTCTCACAACTTCATGCATATCAGGAATACTGGTGAGACAGCTGTCAAGCAACAAAGTATTACAGATCATTAAGTCAAACAATCCAGTAATATACAGTAATAAGTTAATAAAATAACTAGAAAAAAATCATTATAAAAACTGTTATAAAATCATCATCATGAAGTCATCATCAGAGCAAGTTTCTATACATGTGTCACCATTAAATCAGGCTGAATATGCCAGCTTGAAAAGGTGTGTTTTCAGACAGGATTTGAAAGTGTCAATTTTGCGAATGTCATGGGGAAGAGAGTTCTAAAGGTGGGGGGCAGAATGGCTGAGGGCTCTAGAGCCCATGGTAGTCAAGCGGGCAGATGGTGATGTGAGTTGGATTGCAGAAGAGAATCTAAGAGTACAGGAGGGTGTGTAGATATTAAGGAGTTCAGACAGGTACGAAGGGTCTTAATTACAATGGGCCTTAAAGTTGAGAAGCAGAATCTTGAAATCTCGAGTATATCAGTTGTAGACCACAAGAGACAAGGCTAACGTTCTGTTTCCATAAGATGAGGCAAATTACTTTAAAACATATGTACATACTTTAAAACATAGACTGCGGAACTGGGGGGGGGCCAGGTGGGCCATGGCCCGGGTAACTTTTGTACTCTGACAAAGAGGGCTGCATTGGGATTGGGTCCCGCCGGGTCCCACGGGTCCCCATTAAACAGTAGAAGAAGAAGAAAAAGAAGAAGAAGAAGATGTAACGTAGCGACAGGATATCAACACTCCATATTTATTCATAAATGGACGAATATGCCCTGAACCAGCTTTCATACCAATTTGCCGCTTGCTCCACCTGTCTGTCTGTCTGTCTGTCTGTCTGTCTGTCTGTCTGTCATGAGACAAACATGAAAGAAGACGTGCAGTTTGTGTTTCACCGGCAATGAGCTGTCATTATGAGCGACTATTACGCACGTCTGCACGCTCTTTATAACGGCCAATTTCCACCAGATGCATGTTGGTTGCGTCTCCGCTCCGGCACGGCAGCGGAGCCGATAGGATTCAATTCTAGTCAATGTGTGTGTTTCCACCGGCTGTGGCTGTGCTGCGTTCCGGCTCCATCTCAGCTCCGGCACTCCAGAGCCCTCCGCAACAGACAAGCAGGACTTCTATTTTTGCTGGACGCTGGAGCACAACTGTCAAAGCAAAATCGGTGCCTGGAATGGGCCCTGCAGGCTCCCAACCTTGTCCTCAACTTTGCTTCTCAGCCTTCAGATATTGTTATGGCACCTTGGATGTTACTTAGTAGCTCTCAAGAAAACACTGGAGAGAGGCAGAGTCCGATGCAATCGAGTTTAATGTGTTTACAAGCGTTACACATTTCGCTGCTCTGCGCTCTTCCTTTTATGCTGGTGGAAGGTCTCCACCTTCTTTCTTTTGCCCTTCCTATCCAGGCTAGAATCTACTGGTAGCAGGTGTCCTTGCCTTTGTCCAGACATGTCTAGACATTTCTAATGGCATAATCTTTTCCCTTTGGCCCAGAAATTCTTGACCTTTGCCACCGTTAGATCCGGGCCTTAATGAAATCATGAAATGCAATCTTTTAATGTGTTTTTCAATGTACCGGGTAATACAGGTAATTATGTGGGTGTGTATCATGCAATACAATCTCTTAATGTGCTTTGGGTAATATTCGTACATGTGTGTGCATATCACTTATGCTGAACATGATATAACATCAGCTCCTAGCTTCGTACTGTGAACACTTTAACATGACTAACAGTGCTTTACCACATACGAATACATTCTCAATCATAGAACATGATAACATACTGATTATGTAGCTTTTGTCTCTTAAACACATGTAGTGCAACATTTCTCTTATTTAGGTGTTGACTTTTTACACTACATTCCCCCCTTTGGGGCTCCACAGTCCCACATATCCATCACAGAGGGGGAGGGAAAATATATATATCCCCCTTTGGGACTCCATAGTCCCATACCCTTAAATCAGGACTACTAACCGTCACTCATGACTAACAAATATCACTCATGATTAATAAATGTCACTCATGATTCATAATTCAGTAATAACACAGTGGACACACAAATCAAGGATGGTCATCAGTAGAGATTTCACAAATCATACTCTTATGATTATTAGCTCATACAAACTATTGAATACCTATGATTTCTTTACTCTGATTTCCCTATCATGACATTGACATTAGAATTTACGCTAGCTTGATGACCGGCATCAGAATTGTACAGCTAGCCTGATGACCTCCGCGGAATACCTATCATTGGCATGCATAATCATTCATAATGGCATTCTTATACAGGGTTACAGTTGATTAGTTGCATTTTAGTCTTCAGCCAAGATCGATATACAGTTGTTGTCCATCAGCCACATAGGAGGATGTGCCTCCCATGCGCTGGTGGCGATAGGACACCCCTGATCCCTCAGCATTTCAACCTCCCGTTGGAGGGCCTCTTTAGCTTCAGTCAGCTCTCGAACTTGGGCACGCAGCTCGTATAGTTCTTGGTCAGTGAGCTCCATGTGCTCCCGACTCAACCTTCTGCTTTCAGCTTTCCCGATGGCATAGGTGTCACAGCGGATTCTGCTGAGCCTTTTCCGCAGTATTACTGGAAGACTGCATACAAACAGGCGATAAGGGCCCTGGGGAACAGAATGAAGTTGTGTGCGCAAGGTCTTTTCTATATTACGATGCACAGTGCGCTTTGACTCCCCATCTGGCAACTGCCAGAGATAACCCTCCAAGATTTCTGGGTAGACTCCATATTCAACTTCCAAGGTGGTCCGTACATCACGTTGTAGAGCCAGCACTGGCAAGCTGTACGGCTACGCCTGTTTGTCTGCAGATTCACTGGTTCTGGATCCACTGGTTCAGGGGTGGTGGGCGAATAACCACACGACTGCTGGTTATCATTCCCTTCCGCTGGTGAGGATGAATCTGGGGAATGTATTGGCTGCATGCTGGCGCAGGCGACCTGCATCTGCTTCAGGAATTGGGAAGCTGTCAGACTTGGACTCACGTTGCCCCCTCGGTCCTCCTGACTGGGGCCTGCCTGAGCCCGTCCTCCCACAGTGGAGGTGCCCGCAACTGGGTTGAATGATGTTAATGGAGCTGTAGAATGACTGGGAACCTCTGGGGGTGCCAACAGAAAGCGGAGCAGGTCCTCATGAGGAGGGCAGGCCAGGGCTGGAGCGTGGAGTCGAGCCAGTGCCAACCAGGGGGAACATCCACGTCCTTCCATCACTTCCATTCACTGGAGGTACAGATAGGTGGGGGACCGCTGGCCATCTGAAGAGGTGGACCAGGTAGGGGTGGTGCATAGGGTGGTGGAGGATAAGGTGGACAAGGGTGACCCAAGACGAATGGACCCTGCTGCTGGTACTGGAACGCTGGCTGGGTCCCTTGATTCTGCTGGTATGGATGTGGGGTTCTCCAGGGCTCAGCCATAATCTGTATCTATCTTAAGGTTGTAAAGGACATTTTAGTGCACTTTCCCTATAATGTTTTTTCTTTCCCTATGATATTAGTTTTATATATAAGCCTTGCAAGCAGGATTAGTTTATTAGTGGTAATTATAACACTAGCTAGGTAACAAGGTGACAGCAAGAATATTCAGTAGTTATTTTAATTTGTGACATTCTGTTTTACATAAATTCCTCGTGTATTGCCTCTACTCTCTTATTCATCTGCTCATATTCGACCTCTTCCACTGCCATGCTTCGTGGCATCATTTCATACTGATTTTCACAACTTTGTCCTATGATCTGATCTGATTTCTGAGAGAACTGTCCAGTCATGTTTTCATATGGCTCTACTCCGGCTGTGGGACCTAGTCCCTGGTCTGCTATTACAAATTGTCCTGTGAAACTCGCCATAGTCTTTTTAATCACGAGTTGTACCAGGGGGAGAATACAGCAGGCTATCATGAGGAGGGCCAACACAACAAGTCCCAGTAATATACCTATCACTCGCAATATCTTTTCAGGGGATAGTCCCCCTAGCCAATCCCAAATTGAAGAAATTTTAGTGTTCCAAATCGAGTACTGCACATGTTGGTCTCTTAGAGTGCGTATGTTCTGAAGGGCACGGGTCAGGTTGCCATCCTCTCCATTGTGCATAGGGATGACAGTACAACAATGTTCCCCTAACACATCACAGACCCCTTGATCTTCAGCGAGCATGGTCTCGATAATGAGCCTATTGTGCACCGTCATTAAGGATGTGGCGTGCAACTGCTCACTTACACCTTGCAAGGCTTCTATTGTCCAATTCACAAATCTCTGTTGATTATACCACAAATAATTTACCCAACGGCTGTTACGGGCCATATACTGGGCATTGGCTACGGCTCCCCAGAGTGGCCAGGAGCCCAGCCCTCTGCCTGACTCTATCCATGCATCTGATATAGCCTGCTGATCCCTGGGAATCCCTTGTGGCACCTGGTCCCATGTAATGTACACACTAGCATCCTCCTGCCAAGAGTACGTTTGAGTGTTAGTTGATCTACGAGACCGAATGTGAGTATTGTTGCTCAAGCTGTCATTTACAGTCATTATCGAAAGTTGCCCTGTTAACATTAATGGGGTACAGATTCCTGTCCAATTCACTGGCAGCACAACTTTCACCTGAAGATCATTTTCACACATCCAAAATATGTCTGCCAGTGGTGTTGTGCCATTGGTTAAATTAAATGTCAAAATCCAAGTGGTGTCATTATAGTTACGCCCCATAACTATTGAGTCGTTCCCGCCATTGACCACCTGGTGGCACTGGATTTTTGCTTCTTGAGTTGTATTACATACCTTCTGTACCCCTGAGAGTCGGGACATACCCGCCGTTGAGGTTACATTCCCTATGATCTCTTCATACCTACATTGGATCAGTCTCTCTGCTTCCTGGGAGGAGTTAGTGGAAGCGGCATTTTTCAGCCAATGTTCTATATTATCTCCTCGCGCCACACAGAATGGAAATACAAGGTCTGGTGCCAAATGTACTACTGGAGGCACGTGAAACTCCTGCTGGAACTGATCTGAAGCATTGTTAAAGTTTCCTGGACAAATTGCAGTTGTATTGGTCCACCTCTCCTGTCCTGACGCCATCCACATGACACATGAAGCAAAACATGTTGCATGCTTCCAGCAGTTATCTATGTTTGGGAGAGGCCTAATCCTGGGTAAGCCCCTCCTTCTATGGCATGCTACACATGTAATATTAGTTACCTGTTTGGCAGAGTACTCTAGCCATTGGTAAAAGAGGTTATACTTCCAAGTGGTGGTTCTAATTAACTCCACCCTCTGCATCACCACGTCTCTTGACTTTCTCTGGGATATTGGGTTCAATTGGAGCCACTGGCGGGCCACTTTTATAAGTATGCTGCACCCTGTGTCTATGTCGGTGCAGCCTCTCATGTCACACATAACTCTTGCTGTCACCTTCCCTTCTGCACTACAGTGTGGTCCTAAGGACCTGCCATGCAACTTAATGCCTCTTGAACCCTCGACCAGTATGTCATCGTAAGCATGTGACTTGTAGGTTAGTGACGCTATCTCTCCATGTGGTATCTTGCTCTATTTGGCAGCTATAGTCCCTAATGCTACTAAGCATTCGCTTATCTATGTCTGATGTTGATTGCCCTGTTCCGCTCCTGCACTTACTTACTCTCAGGATGAGTAATAAGGTTAGTAGCACTATAGCTATCACTCTTACATGAACTCCTCCTCTCCTGCTGACTGCACCCCTAGGTCTATCGGGGGGCTGCTCCCTCTCCAGGGTCTGATTCCCCTGTGTTTGTGTCTCCCGAGTCTGAGTCTGAGCCTGTACCTGGGTCTGAGTCTGACTGTTGCGGGTCTCTACTTTCACCTGTTTCTGATCTAGAGCTTTCTTCTCCCTCTTCTCTTTCTGCCTCTGTTTCCTCTCCCTCCTGTCCTTCTGCCTCTGCTGCCACCTCTCTCTCTGCACTTGTCCTCTCATGATCTGCCCTATGACCAGCAGGTGATGACTCATCAGATAAAGATTTGCTGCCAGTCCTGGAGGATGGGGAGCTTCCCTCTGGGGAGCTCTCCACCTCTGTTGATACCCGCCCTGGTAACGAACCACTGCTGTCAATCTGGGTTCTTTCTGCTCTCCGCCTCTGTGCCACGCGTGCTGACCTCCTGGTCCCCTGTTCCTGCGGGGAGGCATCGCCTTCCCCTTCTGGTTGGTCTCCTACTGCTCTTGGGGCGGCCTCGCCTTCCCCTTGTGGATCTGGGGGAATTGCTCTCCATCTGACTCTAGGCCGAGGTATAGGTGGCCCTTCTGTGCCTTGTGGGTTAGCTCTGCAGCAGTGATTGAGATGGAACCAAACATCCTTACCTTTGACTTTCAAGGCAGGTGATGTGGCTAGTACAACCTTGTATGGACCTTCCCTTCGTGGCTGGTCCCACTTCCGTTTGAACACCTTGATGTACACCAGTTCTCCGGGACGTATTCTTTGGAGGTCTGCTGGGATGTCGACCCCTCCATCCTCAGTGGCCCCTTTCACCTGCTGGAACACTGCCCTGTGGATGCGAGTCAGACTTTGTAAGTAATCAAACATTTCACCTTGCAATTGTTCCAGGGACGGTCCCTCATAGGGACCTCTTAAGCACAGTATCGGCATGTGCTGGCCTGTAAGCATTTCATGCGGTGTTAGATACGTGACGCGGCTGGCTTGTGAGCGCATTGACATTCGTGCAAGTGGTATAGCATCCACCCAATTAAGCTTGTTTCTGCTGTCTGCTACTATTTTGGCTATTTTGGCTTTCAGAATACCATTTGCCCTCTCTACCGCTCCCTGTCATTGGGGATGATAGACACAGCCAAACTTCTGTTTGATGCCCAGTTGTTTCAGTGTCTCTTGTATGACGTTGGACACAAAATGGCTGCCGTTGTCTGATGATATGGTATCTGGCATTCCAAATCTTGGAAAGACTTCTTGGCACAAAAATTTTGCAACTGTTCTGTGGTCTGATTTTGCTGTGGCTTTTGCCTCCACCCATCTGCTAAATCTACATATGACCACCAAAATATATCTCATTCCCCTTACTCTTGACTGTGGTCCCATGTCTATGTAGTCTAACATGAGGTGTCTGAATGGACCATCTGGGGGCGGTATGTGTGCCAATGGGGCTGTACAAACCTTTCTAATGTTGTATTCTGCGCAAATGTCACATTCACTCAATACTCTATCTACTGTAGCTGCCATGAACGGTGATCACCATTCTGCTTGTAGTTTCCCTAAGGTCTCCCCCCTTGCGCAATGGTCACTACCATGTGCCCAAATTATTGCATGTCTTAACAGTAAGGTTGGTAGTACAAAATGACTATGTGCGTCTAACCAGACGCCATGTAGTGGGCCTGGTCGCATGTTCTTTATAGTCCCGCGTTTTGTCCATAAACGCCTTTCTGCCTCATCTACTCTGTCTTGAGCGGCTTTAAGCGATGGCAAGGAGGTGAGGGATTCACAGACCTCTATGGTCAATATAGGTGCCATTACTGCCCCTATCGCTGCCTGTTTAGCTGCTTCATCAGCAAGATTATTTCCCTTGGCTATCAATGAGTCAGTTTTCTGGTGAGCTGGACATTTGATAACTGCTAGAGCTGTGGAAAGAAGCATGGCCTGTAATAATTCAAGAATTGCAGCTCCATGGGTTACAGGAGTGCCATCAGCCCTATGAAACCCTCGTCGTTTCCATACGTTAGCATGGACATGGCACACACCATAAGCATATGCTGAGTCTGTGTACACATTTAATGACTTTCCCTCTGCTAATTTGCACGTTGCCGTCAAAGCTTTTATCTCTGCGAGCTGGGCCGAGCATGGCTGAGCAAGTTTACATGAGTCAACTGTCACAAAGCTGTGGTAATTATTGTCAAGTTGAACAATACCATAACCTGCATGGCTGCCAGTGACATCCCAAAAGCAGGAGCCATCAACAAACAAGGTGAGCTCAGCAGGGATTGACTGATTATGCAAATCCTCCCCGGCACGCATAAATTTGTCAGTGTCGTGAAGACAATTGTGTGGAGTACTTTCCGTTGGTAGCATTAGTTTTGTGGTGGGGTTAATGGTGGTGCAATGCTGAATGTTGAGTTCAGGGGCTGACAGAATTACCTCATATCCCGTGCGTCTGGCTTGTGTCAAAACAAATCGTGGACTTCTCAATACTGCATGGAGCTGGTGGGAGGTATACAGCGTCACAGGATGTCCCATGGTAAGCGATGATGCTTTCTGAAAGGCAAAAACAGCAGCTGCCAGTCCCTGGTAGCAGGGTGGCAGGCCAGCTTTGATGTTATCAAGTTTGGTACTATAATATGCTAATGGCTGTTTACCTGTGGGTGTGTCTTGCATCAGTACAGCACATGCATAGCCTGATCTTTCTGCAACATAGAGATGAAAAGGTTTAGCATAGTTAGGAGTACCCAGTGCAGGGGCAGACTGCATGTCTGCTTTCAACGCTTGAAATGCGCCCTCTGCTTCCTCTGTCCATGTCAACTGAGCTGCATTATTTGTTTGTCCCACTGCTTTCACCAGTGCTCTGAGGGGTGCGTTTTTTATGGCATAATCACAAATCCATGGCCTGCTGTAACCTGTCATGCCCAGAAATGACAGCATTTGGCCCACCGTTTGCGGTTTAGGAGCCTTGATCACTGCCTCTAGCTGAGATGGCGCAATACATCTTTTGTCCCCACATAAGTCTTCCCAAGTATTCTACTGACTGTTGGCAGAATTGCAACTTAGTTTAACTGACCACATGTCCACCTTCTGCTAGTGCTGTGAGCACAGCAATGGAGTCTTTTTCACACTGTTCTTTGGTAGGGCTACAGATAAGCAAATCATCTACATATTGCAGCACTACACTTGGCATGTTCAGACTGGTGAGATCTTGAGTCAATACACAATTAAAGATTGATGGGGAATCCAAATACCCTTGAGCCAACCTGGTATAGGTAAACTGTTGATTTTCATACGTAAAGGCGAACAGATACTGAGAATCTGGATGTAGTGGTACACTGAAAAAGGCTGAACACAAGTCAATGACTGTGTACCACTGGGTGTCTGGTGGAATGTTTGAAAGCAACGTGTGTGGGTCTGGCACAAGTGGCACTTCACTGTCCACTACTGCATTAACAGCTCGTAGGTCGTGTACTAAACGGTAGTCTGATGAATTTGGTTTCTGTATGGGAAAAATAGGAGTGTTACAAGGGCTCTTAGGCTGTATTCACACCTGTGGCTCGTTTGCTTTGTTCCGATTCAGAGGCTGAATCGATACAATGTTTGCATATTTAATTTGGGTCGTTTGTGTTCACAAGGCAAAAGTCTGTAGCGGAACAAAGTTGTAAACAAACGCCATGTGCGGAGCAGCTGTTCCCTCATTGGTCAGAAATCCCGGAAGGAAAACGCCGGGGAAAAACAGCAACAATGGAGCACAAACAGCGTGTGTGGCTAGTTTGTTTTTGCGCGTTTCTGTGGGTAATATACCAGTGTTATCTGCATGAAGAAAATATCCTCTACTACCGGGAATCCAGACTGCGCATGAAAAATAATGTTTTACTCCATCTACTAAGAAGAAGACGTGCCGCATCAAGGAATCGCCGGCGAAGATGGGCTCTGATGGGTGCACTGTCTGCACATCACATACTCACACGACACTACAGACGGTGCATCAGGTAAGCTTCATTAGATAATTGTTATCTAATTAGTAAACTGTGCATAGCATGTCTGTGTATAGGTCTTATGCACCGGAAGGAGACATTTAACCACATAATATGACAATAATGACATATTGGAATAACATCTTCCATCTCTTTGCCTTCACTACAGGGAAATATGGGTGTATCCACGCACTAAATCTTGGTGGCCACACATCTCCAGCACTTGGACTGACCACGAGTGGCTTCTGAACTTCAGAATGCGAAGAGGCACTTTCTCACAATTGTGTGATGCCCTCCGGCCCTGGTTGACCCGACAAAATACCAGATACAGAAAGCCAGTGCCTGTTGAGGTTCGAGTGGCAGTCTGCGTCTGGAGACTGGCAACAAATTTGGAATACCGCTCTCTCTCACACCTTTTTGGGCTTGGCTTGTCCACATGTTGTGTCATCACTCAAGAAGTTGTCACTGTCATAAATGCAATACTAAAGCCACAGTACATCAAAACACCCTCTGCTGCTGAGTTCAAATTAATAGCACAAGGCTTTCGTGATAAATGGAGATTTCCCCAGGTAGCCGGTGCGATTGATGGAACACACATTAACATCAGAGCTCCTTCTGTTGCGCCAGCTGATTATTATAACAGAAAAGGGCATTATTCTATTATTTTGCAAGGTGTGGTGGACCACAGACTGAAGTTCTGGGACATTAATGTTGGGCGACCAGGTAGGATCCATGATGCCCGTGTTTTTGCACTTTCAGGACTGTATGAGCGAGGTAATAGTGGCACACTATTACCTAGAATGACAGAAACATTTGAAGGGATTGATGTCCCGCTTGTTATTTTAGGTGACTCGGCCTACCCTCTGCTCTCATGGTTGATTAAACCTTACCGTGAGGTTAGAGGAGTAACACAAGAGCAGATAGGTTTCAACCATCGCCTGAGTCAAGCTCGCATGACTGTAGAGCGTGCCTTTGGGCGCCTCAAGGGCAGATGGAGATGTCTGCTAAAGCTATGTGATGCCCACATTTCCCTGGTCAGCCAAATTGTGTCAGCATGTTGTGTGTTACACAATTTTTGTGAAGTTCACAACGAACAGTTCCTGGATGGAGACACTGTGATGGAGGAAAATGAGGACAACAGTGGGATGGATTTGAGACAAGACCCACAAGTGGACAATGAGAGAGCAAATGAAATTAGAAATGCACTTTGCAGATATTTTTCTAGACTGTAATGTCAAGATTCCTGTTTTTTATTTATTTATTTATTTTTCTTTATTGCTTTGTGTGTGATATAACGGTTCTCGTGGTTGTAAAAAAGTTCATGGAGGCAGGCTGTTTATTCTATTGTCTCTGTTTTGTTATTTGGATTATAATAATCAATAACCAAAATGATCCAATGTTGACAAAAAACAAAGGCTGCAAAGTTAAACTTTTTCTTGGATTACAAGCACTTTAGTAGGTCAACACAGGTCAGCTGTCTGCTTCAAGTAGAGTACAATATTGTGTAACAACAGAACTGACTGAATAATGGCATTGTTATAAAAATAAAATGGTATTCAGAGTAAAAAAAATACAATGCTATGTTTTTACAGTTTGTACATTTTTCTTCTTTGCAAAATGCAAAATAAAGTGCAAAACATGTTTTCAAGTTTTGACTAAAGCTTTTTTTTCTCTTTACAATCAAACAATAGTATAACTGACTTCAACAGCCATTTCTAACCAGTAATGTACTAGACTAGGTGCTCTACACAGTTCACCAGTTCCTCAGTCTGTCAGTAAAACATTGTATAACAATTTTTAATCTGTTACGAACAAAAACTGCATAGATTAATCAATTCTACAAGTTGAAGAATTGCTGTGTTGTGTTGTTAACATTATGCAAAACAGAAGAGACATCAGTGGATTGATCTGGTGTTTCACCAGGTTGGCTGGCCTGCTGTAGGTGGACTGGGGGCTGTGGAGCACAAGGTGGTGGATAGGGCTGGTGCAGCAGTGGAGGCACTGGCATCATCGGTGGTGCAGGTGAAACGGGTGGAGGATTCTGGAATGTATGAGGAATGAGACTTGTGGAATTGTAGGATGAATGTGGCTGTTGGTGTAAAGCGCTAATGAATGTTCCCATCAACTGCAGAAACATTTGTTGGTTTGCCTGTTGTTGAGTCAGCATGGCATTAAATCTTCGCTCCTCAGCCTCCTGCTGCAGCCTCAGCATGTTCTCCAGGGCAGTGGTCTCTCGGGCTTGTTGGTTTTGTTCAGCTTTGTACATTTGATCCAGTTGCCTTTTCTGTTCAGCCTGGTAAAGATGGAGCTGGTCAGACAGAGAAGATCTGACTTTCCTCTTCCTGGACTGACACCCAGGAACATGCAGTTTGGGGTTTGGAGTATGGCTTCTGCTTCCTACGGCTGTTTCCTCCGTGTCAGTGGAGTCCAGTGTGTTGTCCAGTGATTCAACATCCACCACTGTCAATTAAAGCAGGTGATTACTTACTGCAATATACTGCAAAAATAAACAAGGTATCAAACATTACTCTTAGCAAGTTAACAAGAGAGATTTAAAAGAAATGTTTAGGGTTCTGTGTGTGTGTGTGTGTGTGTGTGTGTGTGTGTGTGTGTGTTTTATTTCCATGCTGCACATTATTTATGTCAGTTCTGTCATTTTTGCATATACTGTTGCTTATGAGAGTGCATCAATAGCTGAACATGGTTTGAAACAGTACAACACTCAGCTAACAAATAAGTGATGCAATACAACTACAAGGATATGTCGACTGAAAGTGATAATAAGCATAATAAAAGGTGATCCTTTACTCACCACTTCCATCCGCCGATTCAGCACAGCTGGATTCAGTATTAGCAGTGTTGGGTGTAGCGGCATCAGAAGAGCTGGTGCTAGGTGATGTAGCATCACTGGTGTCGATGACACCCACCGGTTCAACAACCGGTTTAGTCCCTAAAATATTATCCAGCTCGTCAAACCAGGGGAATTTGTCCTTCTCATCCCCGGAGCTTCCACTTCTGGCAAGCTGGTCTCGCACCTTGATATACTGTTGTCGCAGTTTTTTAGCTTTAGCGCGGCACTGCTCTACTGAGCGTTGGAAACCCCTCTCACTCATTCGCTGACTCACAAGTTTGTAGACTTGTAGATTTCGATGAGGCATCTGACTTCCTCACTACTCCAGGTCAACCCACGACTCATTTTGGCAAAACTCGAGGTAAACCCAACAACAACAACTTCTTCTTCGTCGTCTTCTTCTTCTTCTTCTTCTTCTTCTGTTTGTTTTGGTTGACGGTTGGCAGCCGGGTGCATCACTGCGCCCCTCTGTTGGAGGATGAACCGCAGTTATGAGTCAGTTGTGTTGGTTGCTGTGTCGATTGTGTTCTCACTGCAAACGAACCACTACAGGTGTCGAATGGAAGCGGTCCGAGACCACCTCTTCTAGGCGATCTCGGACCGCTTGTTTTGTTCCGCTACCGAGTGCGATTGCTGCGTTCACATATGTCCAAACGAACCGATCTTTTGAGGAAACGCTCCCTGTTCCGGAACAAACAGACAGGTGTGAATACGCCCTTGGTTTTAACCAATACCCCTGCTTCAATCAAACCCTGAATCGTTGGTCTGACACCGTCAATGGCATGCTGTTTGAGTGGGTATTGTTTTTGGTATGGCAAGTTAACGTGTGGTTTCAGTTTAATGTGAACTGGTTGGGCTGATTTTATCAATCCTACGTCAGTCTTGTGAGCTGTCCATAATTGGGATGGAACACTGTTTAGCATTTCCTCATGTTCTGCAGCGACTGCCATTTGTGTTGATGTGCCTGCATCTACTACTACCTTGTCTGCTAAGGCTTCATCACCTACTTTGATTGATATCCTGATGAACTGTTTATCTTTTGAAATGTGAATGTACTTGTTGTTAGTGGGGTCCCACTCTTGCACCTGCAGGGCACATCTGACCATAGGACCAAGATGATGAGACTCATAGCCCTTGGCCACCAACAATGAAACATGCGGCGTGGACTTTGGTACTTGAAACCACTCAGACAGTTCTTCCAGAAGGTGGACAGCTGCCGCCACGCCCTCCGACCCCAAGAACATGTCTTCAGCTGTGATTAGATATGTTTTTTTATTGATTATTGCGTCCCAACATTCCTGATAATCTACGTGAGTCTGCTTTTTGTCATACATGACAGTGCAATGTAGTGGCAGAGTGGGAGTGTGTGCTGTGTCATAATGCATACGAATCCACACTTGCCATTCAGTCCATTTTTGTCTAAGGTGTGATTCTTCTGGTGTCAGTTGGAGCCAATAGGCAAGGGCTTGTTGTTTTTCTGTCGCATTCTGGGGCAATTGTGAAATCATGCTTTGTGGGGGCTCGTCTGGGAAGTCCAGATACAGTCCATCTTGCGTGCACATGATCTTTGCCTTTAATGGGCATAGAATGTCTCTTCCTAGCAGGTTCACTGGGGTGTGGGCTGAATATAGCAAGGGAGCACATATAATTTTACCTGCAATAAGCACTGGAACTGGCTCAGTTAGTGGTATGATCTGTGATTTCCCAGAGAAACCTATTGTCTTTATAGATGACTTAGAGAGGGGGAAACTGGAGCCTTCTTTTCCAATGCATGAGTATGTGGCTCCTGTATCAACCATGAAAGGATATTCTCGGTCATGGATGACAACAAGTATGATGGGTTCATCATGTGACTGCAGTGATATAGCTGGTAACATTAGTTCCCCCTCAGGCTCCTCTGGGCACCCCTACCAGGGACGTACCTGTTCTATGCTGGGCCAGTTTTGTGCTGGACCCTCCCATGGATTACTGGGACATTGGGCCCGTATATGGCCTGGCTGACCACACCCCCAACAAAGGTTATCAGGTGAAGCCTGGTTGGCCCCTGGATAGCTTGGATCCATTTGAGGTGGTCCTGGTTGCTGATTGAACTGATCCTGATATCCCTGCTGGTTGCCTGGCATGTAGTTACTGCCCCCTTTCCAGCCTCCCCGAAATGTTGGATTTCCTCGTCCTCCCCCTCGGCCCCGCCCTCTAGGGGGTCGCTGGCCACCGCCATCTCTTGGTGCTTGCTGGTAATAGTAATGGTGATGTGTGGCGGTGGCTGAGGTGGCTGTTCCTGCTGGGTTAGGGTCACTGGGGGTTGACTGCACTGGCAACTGTGGTTGAATAGCCTGGGGAGGTGCTGGGTTTGCTGTTACCAGAGGAGCCTGAACCTTAGTTTTTTTCTTTCTCTTTTTCTTTCTTTACCAGCTTACTCAGTTCTCCCAGCTGCAGCTGTGTCAGCTTGTTGGCTAGTTGTTTATTGTCTTCTTCTATTTTCTTTTTATCTTTCCTGTAGAGCTCCACATGATGGACAATGTGCTCAGAGAACAGCGGCCAATCCATCTTCATCAACCCTACAACGCCATCCAGGCGGCGCTGTACATCTTCAGGCATGGCCCTTTTTACCATCATTAAAAAAAACTCTGAGTTGTCTTGTTAGCATTCCACACTTCCCCTGTCTCTTCTTTCCACCTTTTCTGGAAGCTGTGTAGAAATTTGGAGGGACACTCATCTTCCCCCATAGTCTCTCCCTCCAGCTTAGAGGGGTCTCTTTTTGCTGGGTAATGAGCTCTCAAGTTCTGCCATATCCGGGCACGATACCCTCCAAAATCTAGCCGATCATGTGAGTTGGATCCAATAGCCGCACCCAAGTGAGCATCTGTGAAGATGTCTTTGGTAGTTTGTTTTCCTGCCACATAAGTAAGTAAGGCCTTGATGTCTCCTATGGCCAACTGTATTCCAGCTGTAGTTTCTTCCAAGGCCATGATCCACTTGTCAGCTCCGTCTGTGAGCACGGGCAGACGCTCTGCAAGTCCTATAATGTCCATAAATGGTCAGGGCTCATACTGTTTTCTTCCACTGGTTTTCGTGACAATGGGGCACATAGGTTGTCCTTCTATTTCTTCATAGTCAGACTCTAAGGGGCTTGGGGGTCCATCTAGTACTTTTCCACCCCTCAATGTCATACCACTATGACTTTGCTGTCTGCTGTCTGCCATCAGTTTGACAACATCTGCCTTCCGAGGTGGTGTTTTACTGGATTCCATTATGCCTTGGAGTGTCAGGGTAATATGTTCTGTGTTAGGGCCAAGTTGGGGTTCCCTTTCCCTTTGCTGTGAGCTCTGAGGTAATTTAAGGTCGTCTTCTAGAGCCTTTATGCTCTGGGTCATTTGATCTATCCTCTGATCAGCTTTTTCTATCATGTCCTGCCATGTTTGAAATAGGCTTTGTGGTATCAGTCCTGTAGCAGCACCAACTTCTTGTCTGAGTCCATTCTTACCGGTGTGGTTGGTGCTGGCTACATTGTCTGGACCTGGTGGTGGGTCAACAGTAGCTGTATGTTTATGATGGTGTTTCCTGAATAGCTGATATTCAGCATCAATTAACTTCTCCAACTCTTCTCGGTCATTCAGGTCACTGAAACGTCTGGGCAATCGCACCTGTTTCTCTCTGTTCCGTTCTTGTGTTTCCTCTGCAGAGGATTGGTTTTCTACAGTTGGCAGACTGAAACAGCTAGAGACATGGTCGGTGCTTCTCGAGCGTCCCCCTCTTCAGTCGCCTTCGCTTCCCATTTACACTCTGCCCCTGGGGTGGGGCCCGTTCTTTAGTGGGAGTGGTCTCTTTGTTGCTGAGTACCTCCGTCAGCTCCATGTCTGTGGTCTGATAACAGGTATTATCCCTCCAATTATGAGGTACCTTTGAAGATAGATCTGTGTCATACTCCTCAGTTTGTTTCTCTTCTTCGTCATCTGTCGAACCATCAGTGCTGTTGGTGTCTGAGGGAGGCTCCATTTCCAACTTTAGTTTCTGTCGGGGCTCCTGTATCCCCTTCCCGTTGGCCTTCTGGTTGGTTTTCCTGGTATTTTTGGTCAAGGTCACTGTGAATTTTCCCTCTACTGCACCCTCCATTTCCATATCTTTTGACTTCCGCAATGGATATTGTCCCATTGCTGGTTGTGTTAGGTCTTGTGGGTATGGGGGTGGTGGTGGTGAGGGTAAGGGTGGTGCTGTGGGTGTCACTGGGGCTGTAGGCGCTACTCCTTCCTGGGCCTGCTGTTCTTTCTCCTTTTCTTCCCGCTGCATCATTATCTTTGCGCCAGCCTGCTTAAACCATCCCAAAACTTCCCTCTCTTTGGCCCTTTTGTTTTTCAGTTTATAACTCGCCTTTGTGTCGCGAGCTTCTTTGTGCCTCAATTGTGACTCCACTTCATCACAACATGCCAGATTGAAGGTACCCTCCATAGGCCGACGATTCTTCCGTGATGTTCTTTTGTGCCACTTAGCCACACACCGTTGAATACGTTTCACCCTATTTGGGTGCTGTCTCATTACTAACTCCACCGGGGTTAAAACCCTCTTCTCCATTTTTTCCTGATTGGCTCCCATGTAACCCTGTTTTACCTGACTGGCTCTTGGGATCTCTGGTATTTCATCTCTTTTGTACGTATTAGTACTATGATTTTCCCTGCTGTTATTGCAGTTTTGTATTTCTTTTCTTTGAATGGATTGTATTCTAATTTGTGTGACCTGTCCCCTAACAGAACTGAAGTCAGACACCCAAATTTACCTGTTTCCCACTTAACCTTTCTGGGCACAACAGCAATCTGCAGCCGTGGAGGATATCTCACCCCCTGTTGGCCTTGTAGGCTTATCTGATGTAGGGGAAGTGAGGCTACTGGACCGTCCTTATATTTATCACACAAAGTTTGCAATAGAAAATTTAGTGAATATGGAACCCACAGTCTATGCAAAATCTCTTCCCACGGGGCACCCGGAAACTGTTCTTTCACTTCTCTTAGATTAACAAACTTAGTGATCTGCCAGAGGTTTTGTTTAATCTCTTGCTCACTTTGCCAATGTTCCACCCCCTCGTTGTCTATATAGGTTCGTTCCTGCCAAAAATGTGTACGTATTCCTTTATATTCTACTGGGCCCTCCATTAAACAGTATTCTTCTTCCCAGGTCTTGTCCTCTACAAGCTCTCCCTCTTCCATCTATTTTTAGATGCTCTGTGTCTCTCTGAGTTCACCCTTTGATCTACTGGTGAACTCCTCTGTGCATTCCTCACTGCTGACTGTATTCCTCACCCCCTCCCTTCGTACTCTCTGTTAAGTCAGTCTCCCAATGGTCTGTCAGTCTTTTTACAATTACATTTTATTCAGCACTTTATTATATTTACAACACTTTATACAATACCTCATGCATTATTTTGAATAGAGTATTTTGTGTTACTGCAATCTGTTAACTATTTTTCTTCTTTTTTGTTTTTTTCTCTTTTCCTTTATCTCTTTAGTTGCAATTTTATTAGCGTTCTGCCCGTTCAGACCTGTTCATCTGTGGTGACTCCCATGCCCTCTTGGCAGGGAGGTCACCCTTTAAACAAACAGCGGTATCCATAGAAGCTTTTATGTCTCTTTTAACCCTATATCCGCCCATGCAGTCCTGCCGTCCAACACAGCACTCCTGCCCCTACAGGCTTAAAGGTGCGCTGAAAGGATAGGCAGCGGTATCCATGGATATGGTTTTGTTTCTCTCTTTAACCCTATATCCGCCCGTGCAGTCCTGGCGTCAAACACAGCGCTCCTGCCCCTACAGGCTTAAAGGTGCGCTGAAAGGATAGGCAGCGGTATCCACGGATATGGTTTTATGTATCTCTATTTTCTCTTTTACTCTGTTTCTCTTTTTCAACTCTTATTTATCGGTTACTTTAAATACTTTAAATACCTTATCTTATTGCTTGTATTCCATACGTTCAGCACACACAAATTCTCTCTTTCCGCTCCACGATCACACCTATTGCAGCGGACCCAACCGTCTCCAGTGATGTTAGTTGCTTTTTCCAATAATATTTTTCACTACTATCAGTTTATCATAAAGAAATTAATCGATTCATCATAGCTAGGTTCTTTTAGGAGAGGAAATTGTCAGATACCTTTGACCTGGGCAGCCCCCAGACACACCTGGTTTAGACAGAAAAAGGCTCTGCTTACCTTATTTGGTGGCCACCTGTGTGTCTGGTGTACAGCCCAGTGCTCCCGGTCTCCGGCTCCGACCCTCCTTCCCTCCTGGCTGCAATCGCCAGTTGTTGAAGCAAAATCGGTGCGTGGAATGGGCCTGCGGGCTCCCGACCTTGTCCTCAACTTTGCTTCTCAATTGCCTTCAGATACTGTTATGGCACCTTGGATGTTACTTAGTAGCTCTCAAGAAAACACTGGAGACAGGCAGAGTCCAATGCAATCGAGTTTAATGTGTTTACAAGCGTTACACATACAACTCATCGAGTCAAGCCCCGGAGCCGGACTAAAATTTCGCTGCTCTGCGCTCTTCCTTTTATGCTGGTGGAAGGTCTCCACCTTCTTTCTTTAGCCCTTCCTATCCAGGCTAGAATCTATTGGTAGCAGGTCTCCTTGCCTTTGTCCAGACATGTCTAGACATTTCTAATGGTGTAATCTTTTCCCTTTGGCCCGGAAATTCTCAACCTTTGCCACCGTTAGATCCGGGCCTGGGTTCACATTATTTTTAAAAAAAAAACATGAAGGTTGGGGACTATCATGTTCCTCAATGTCCCCAACCTTCATGAAATCATGAAATACAATCTTTTAATGTGTTTTTCAATGTACCGGGTAATACAGGTAATTATGTGGGTGTGTATCATGCAATACAATCTCTTAATGTGCTTTGGGTAATACTCGTACATGTGTGTGCATATCACTTATGCTGAACATGATATAACATCAGCTCCTAGCTTCGTACTGTGAACACTTTAGCATGACTAACAGTGCTTTACCACATATGAATACATTCTCAATCATAGAACGTGATAACATACTGATTATGTAGCTTTTGTCTCTTAAACACATGTAGTGCAACATTTCTCTTATTTAGGTGTTGACTTTTTACACTACACAATGCAGCAATTCAGCACAGAGCAGATCGTGCGGGGCAGGAAGTCGTGCACAGAAACACAATAAAACATCCGGTTAATTTTCAAAATAAAATACACAGTGTTCATGGCGGATCATATTTCCCTGCACTACACCATGAAAACTACATAATGGGCGGAGGCAGGCGTGAAGTCAACAGGTCAGAGGTTTTCAGACGTCATTTCACCCCGTTGACACCATGGAGGAGGAGATATTAATCATGGCAGTGCACCGAGATGTCTTCCAGCGGAGCTGCACCACTCCGCACAGCAAATGCAGCCGGTGGGGACTGATGGATGGCGGAGCATGCAGCGGATAACCAGCGCTGCCGTTCCGCAACAGACACGCATCCAGTGGAAATCTGGCGTAACTCACTGTGTGAATCTATGTTGCATAATAAAGATTTGCCCCCTCGTAATTTTTAACCGCCCCCTCAGTAACTTCATCCTGGTGCCGGGCTTGCCTTAACCTCAATTACTGCGTGATTATATAAAGGTAGAAAAAAAAATAAATACAGAGGAGGAGAACAGAATATGAAACAGCCTTTATTTCATTAAAAACTAAATGAAAACAACGAAATAGGAGCGCTATTACTGACCAGTGCGTCAAAAGACATGCAGACCGGGGAAACGAAACAAACAACCCCATGAATCTCTTTATTAATAGCCTATAAAATTACGTGTTTTCTCCTGAGGGACGGGAGAGGACACTAAATCAATGTATCTCTATTATTGTGCAGGCATAAATTCTCAGAGTTTCGCGGGAGTGGGCGGGAGTAGACATACACATCGCGGTTGCAGGCGGTAATGGTCAGAAATTCAGCGTTCTGGTTACTTTTCAGTAACTGTGCAGCTGCGCTTTTTTTGTTGTTGGGCGTGTGTGTGTGTGTGTGTGTGTGTGTGTGTGTGCGTGCGGCTCTGCACATCAGTCTGATATGAGTGCTGACTTGTGATGATAATGAATACGATGTTGATTTAGATTCAATGCAGCAAGATGAGTTTTGGTTGTGGTTCTGGACTGGATGTACTTTGTTGTTTGCTATAGTTTCATCTGTGCGTTTATGTGTAAATAGGCTTGGCCTGTTGTGTGTGAATGTTAGAGTGGGATCAGAGGGGTTAATCTGAGCAAGCATGTGTTCGTGTTCATGCGTGTACTGTAGATGTGCTCCACAACATCATTTAATACATCAGTAATATTGTCTGTTTCAATGCATATGCCCCCCCACCCCCTCCGCGTGACTTGAAAATATGGCCCCCCCTTGTTCAGATGCGTTCCGCGGTCCACGCTTTAAAACAGGCCTGGAGTCTTATCAAATCCGAAATTTAGGGGAGATTGGACAATGCACACTCAAGTTACAACAACTTCCTGTTACATGGGGAATACTGTGATGAAATGGAAACGGACTTGAATGAAAACTCACATAATTCACAAGACAGCATCATTAAGCTCTTAAGTGTTTTTTTCACCTCATTTGTTTAAGATGGATTTGGCCAAACCTCGAGGAGGAGCTTGTGAAAGTATAAAACCTAATTTTCTGTTGCTAGTAGGTGGCACTATGACTGTAACTTAATTTCGGCAAGCAGAGGTCAAGAGGCTGGAACTTTTATCAAGCATGATACATTTGGGGCAGATTTGACAATGAATTGTCAAGTTATAATAACTATAACAACTAAATAATAACTTTCTGTTTTATGGCAAAACATTTAAAATGACGAACACTGACGCAAACTCTTCACAATGAACCATCATCAAGGTCTTAAGGATTTTTGAGCACATTAGAGGTGGATCAAGTCAAGTTGCTGGGAGGAGTGCGTTAAAGTATAAAAATTACATGAAGAGGCCGCACACCAGATATAGCTCCAGTAGCTGTTTAATAGATAACCACTAATACATAACACCCTTTATCAGACAAAGACTGGTAGGGGACACACCTCTATATACACATGTCAAAGGGGCCACCTGACAAGTCATGTGATAACATTGTGAGATATACAACATAAAAATCTACAAGATACAAAGTAGGTAACAAGACCGAAAACAGTATTTGCATCATGTGTCTGGAATAATGTCTAAACGTCAGGTAAAAAAACGTCATGTCATGTAATATCAATACATACAAGAAGATTAAAGTTAATTTAAAAGACAATATAGCAATCACATTATACACCAAAGATATGACATGTCCAAACATCAGGGTGGGGTTGCACCAGTTTGGCGTATCTCTCTTCTAAAGTCAGGATTTAGTAATTACTAAACCACTACTAAACGCTTAGGAATTACTAGCTAGTTTGCAACTAGTTGTTCACTAATTTCAGTTGCACCAGACCAGTTTACGCAATCCCGCATCTAGTAGATGCGTAAGTGGTTACTAGTCGTATGACGTGACGACAACAACTTGGCTACCCAATCAGCGTGCAGAGCAGAATGTACACAGGAACAGCTGGGTGCAGCTGGGCAAGATACTCCACAGCCTCTTCAGTTGGTAAGTAGCCTACCGTAAACGATATGTATCATACAAACTGTGTAGCGTTGTTGTTTTGGGATGCATAACATTCGCCTAGATAGCATTTTGATTCAACGTTGAATTAGTGTCAAATGGGTTAAAAGTAAAGTTATAAAACATGTAATTTCCCATTGTCAATAGTAGGGATGTAACGATATGGAAAATTTGATATCTCAATTATAGTGACCAAATTATCACGGTAAACGATAATATTGCGATATTTTTTTTAAGCGCTGTAAAATGTCCAAAAAATAGATACATTGAAATAACGTCACTAAATCTTGTAACTTCCTTATTATCATCTTATATTAAAATGAAACTTTCACATTAAAGGGGCAAGGGATTGGCACAGCAACAGAAAATTTTATTTTAAATTAACAAAATATGGAAACACATTACAGGAGCAAAGCTTATTTGTCTGGTGCATTTTAACAGTCAGCAAAATATATAAACAATTTATATATTAATTATTTATTTATTAGCACGAGAGGAAAAATATATATAAACATAAATCATAGTTGACCTCAATTAGCGTAACATTACGTCTGTTTATATTCTGTTGGGTCCGCTCAATGTTTTCAGCTCTGTTTCGTTTTGAAACACTTAACGTTAGCAACATAGCTGCTAATACGGCTGTTAGCTAATCAGCTAGTATTAGCTCCTAAGTGTCTTAAACGAAAATGGAAAACCTAGTCACCGTTTAGGAGGACAGATACGGCTCAAATGTCCTGCATACGTCGAGAGTTACACATTATTACAATCTTAGTAAAACCGAAGTCCCTCACACAGTAACTGAAGTTTGCATAGCATAACTTGCTGGCTGTAAAGCTGTGGATGATGGTCACGGAGATGAGCAGCAGATTAGTAGTGTTGCTACCCTTCACAGCAACTTTCTTTCTGCATGTTCTGCACACAGGATAGTTGTCCTCCACCAGCTGTCCCTCGGCATTCTTCAGAAACCCAAAGTACGCCCAGACCTCAGACTCTGTGCGTTTAGTTGGGGGGGGGGGGGGGGGGGGGGGGGGAGTCCTGAGAGCCGCTTCCGCCATGTTTTCATTCTTTGTGTTTACGCAGCACCTGCATCGCGAGACTTGAATGAGGCTATTAGTAAAAATTGACCGAAATTCACCGTAATATCGGTAATCGTTACATCCCTAGTCAATAGGTTGCGCTATGACTATAGAGACAGAGCACAACGCGTCATAATCTGAAAGCCATGCTCCCAAAGGGGAAACGAGGCCCGCTTTCCCCTCTGCTTCTTCGCTCATTTGCTGTCATTCTGCCTCCTCAGCCGAGCCTTCAAGTCTCCACAACTGAATTGCTAGTTAGCTAGCTAAAATTATTAGCTATAGCTAGTTAATAATTTGCTAATAATAAGATGGCAAAGGATTATTTTAGCACGCTATGCCTACCAGAGAGGCAACGTTATATTGATAAGCTTAATATTGCCGGTCTACCTCAGTGTCCCTTCTCCTTACCTTGCTAGTCTTGGAAAAAACAAGATGTGGAGATTCTTTTTTAAGAAGATGAGCATTTCGGCATGCTCAGCCGTCAGCCTGCTCCGACTACCAACACATGTTGTTGTTTTGAGGCATGCCCCTACATGCTGGTAGAGTGATAGAAGCGCTAGAGCAGACCGCTGGAATGGACTGCTTGAATCGCGGAGCGCTGGGCACAATTTTAAGTTGCATTCATACTGTCAATGTTTTAGCTTTACATACATAAATACAGTTAAACTGTTACGTTACTCTGTTTGACAAAGTGTTTGCTGCACACATAGGCATACCGAGTGTCAGGATCCCACAATTTCTTACCTGTTGAAGCCTCTTGTTTTATTGCCTGTATCCACTTTGGTCCTCTACAAGGTTCCGTTTTTCTGCTCGGCAGCTGATAAAAGCTAAGCTCTGGGTTTTTATTGGCCATGAAGCCCACCACACAGCAACTTTTCAGTATTTGGACTAAGGGAAAACTCAACCGGCTGGAAATGGAGGTGGAAAGTGTGAGGGGAAAGTGGTCCTCATCTCCCCTTTGGGGGCATGGCTTTCAGATTATGAGGCTTTAAGCTCTGTCTCTATAGCTAATAAGAATAATAAATAAAATAATATATGGTTCAAGTCCACTCCACTCAGCTACACTCATAGCCACATCTGCATCCTACAGGTTGTCATTCATATCCAGCAGGAGGTGAGCAATAGACTGTAGGCCTATGTGTGTTGCCATCCAGTCTGAATTAGCCTACATATGAAATTCTTTCAGGAAAACAGTGATTCCAACAGTCTGTTTGTCAAAGGACTCTAATACTGTTTGTGCTATAATACTGCCATCTAGTGGGCTTTTAGGAGAACACACCACATTATTAACTGAATAAACTGACTAGAATGATACTGTATAAAAGCTACATTTTTTCTCAATAAGTAACCAGTAGCCCACAAAAGATACAGATGTCAGTAACATCACCTTTCAACATTATTTCCTTAACCAAATTCAATCAATATTTTTTAACCTTAATCCATACAAGATAGGTTGAGTGGGGAATTGTTTTCTCTGTTGAAATGTTTGTAGGGATTCTCTCTGCAAACAGATGAAGTGGTGGCACCCACTTCTGAATATCTTAAGACATTAAGAATGCACCTGGTAACACGGTATTTTCTGATATCTTAAGACATAATGGACATGTTAATGGACATTAATGCAAAATGAAAAAGGGAGAAGTTACATGTAATATTTTGTCAGGAGACCCATTTAAAGTTTCAATTCCTGAAATGCCAAATTCTCCCTTTACCCACATCCTTTTTTCTTTTCCTCCTCGGCAGTTAGCGGTGCATGATAACACTGGTGCTGTTGTCCATTTTCTCAGACAACAAAGATTGTATGAACAAAATATAAAATGAAATGTTATAGCCTATAATCCCTTACCCCTGTATCAACAACGCATGTTGCACAGGAGAACCACATGTTGCTTGTGTATGACCTGTGAAAGACAATTTTAGCTTGCCTCATAACACACACTTAGCTGGACTGTGACACCATTGCCTCACATCCCTTTTTCCCCCTTACTCAATATCTATAAGGAATTACATTTCTGTCATTGCTTTTACAGAACAGGTTGGACACACCCTTCTATTCTCCTGAATGAGTTAATGTAGTCAAACCTTTGACTCGAATTGTATACTTGTGTAAACAAAAATTAAAAATGACCTCTGGTGATATGCCAGATGTCAAACTGATGTTTGAGCTCCGGGAATTCTGTCTTCATGATTTTACTGATAGATGCAGAGGAGTCTGTGGCCATCACCTCCATATTCTACACCTTCATTCAGGATTTCTGTCATGCCCAGTTTAAAAGTAGAGGCTCCATTGCAACAGAGCTGTGACCTAAAATAAATAAGTTTGTTTAAATCATTCTTGTAATTGCTTTACATAATAGCAACTCTAATTGTTACTAATGATGCTATTATTTATCTTATATTTACTTGCATGACCTCTGTGTCAATTATCACCATCATTGTGTCATTGAGCATGACGGAGTAATGACAGAACTTGGTGCTGAACCCAGGGGTGTCATCACCCGGTAAGTGTGTCTCCTTCCCATCTTCCTGTTCAAGGAAAACTCAAGACCTTTGTTCTCTGGTGATGGCATATGTTTTCAATAGCTGGGTGCAAGTAGGCCTTCTGGCCATGAATGTGAAAATCATAAATAGCACCATGTACTATTTATGATTTTCACATTCATGGTCTTTAAGTTTGAGATATAATATGCTTTCCCCACAACTGACAAAATCTGAACAGAGACATCAGCCTGGACTAAGTCTCTGCCATTGTCCTCTTCTGACAAGGATGATGATGTGTAGGACACAGTGGTTTCTGTCTGGTAACCTTTGTCCACAGCTTTTATGCTGCTGTCACTGGTGTTAAATTCCAGAGGTGTACCAGAGCACAAGGTCTGTGACAAAAAGAAGTAGGATAATGCTTTTTTTGGTAATACTAACAAGTCATACATTTTGCCCTTGATCAGATGGATGGATTTTCACTGGTGTCAATGCAGAATACCACACTGTGTGCATCCTTGAGCCCAGTAAAGGGAGTGGGGAAGGCAAAGATGGGGTTGCCAGTGTGGGAAGTCCACCAGTGTTCTGTGAAACAAACTGAATCTTGTTCAGAATAAAACTAAAAAAAGAAGAAGAAAAAAAGAATCAACTACAGAAAGCTAAACTCTGCTCTCATCTTCCCACCACCTCCAAGCTGAGCCTTACTGTCCATAGTGAAATAGATGAAGAATTTGCTCCCCCAATTGTTCATATGTTCACAGAAAATTCAGAGTTTACATTTTGCTCTATTTAAGCCGTTATTTAATCATTACAGCTATAGTGACTCCAAACAAAAGACAAAAAGACGAAGTCACTGAGAGGCCAAGTGAGGGAGCATGGCACTGCTGACTCGCCACACAAATGACAAAGCCATTTCCAAGTTTTCCGACAGTGTCTGTATTTATGTTGGTCAGTGAACAAACAGGCAAGGCAAGGCACGACAAGACTTTCAAATACCCAGTTTTCAGGTCGGTTAAGCGGTCAACAAAAAATACGCTTTCCCTACTCACCCCCTCTCCATGCAGCCGCCGCGGTGAACAGGTGAATATATGCCCATTCATTCAATCACTGCTCCCTGACCACACCCATGTAACGTGTGAAAGGTGTCAACTGACAGCTGATGTCAACACAAACATAAACATCAATACCTTAGCATATAGCACCTACAGTACAACCCAGCCCCTAATTATTATCAATATAATAATTACATTATAATAAATAAACAAGAAACATGAGATCATGAAATCCAAAATTGTCCTTGTTTATAGTCCATCAGTATAGCTCATCAGTGTGCTCTTGTCCCTGAAATGCAAGTCATGTCTAGTCAAGTCCATAAGTTCAAACACACAGCTTCATGGAGTAATCTTGACCACATCACACTGTCAGTCAGTAAAGTCAGTATAACTGTCCAAGGGGTCAGACTTCTGCTTCCTGTAGGAGACAGACTTTGGTTATGGGCCTTTTCAAGGAGCTGGTCTTGGTATTGATCAGCAACCGTCGCATGAATCCTCTTCTGTCTGGGAACGTTTGGATGACTTTTCCCATAACCCATGAGTTCCGTGGTGCTGTCTCATCCAAAATAAGCATGATGTCCCCTACCACAAAGTTACGCTTGATGCCGGTCCACTTCTGATGTTCCTGCAACTGTGGTAAATATTCCTTAGTCCATTGCTTCCAGAATAAATTGGACGTATACTGGACTTGCTTCCAGCATCGATGAGCGTAGATGTCATTTCTTTGAAATTCCCCTGGTGGCAGGGAAGGGGAGTTTTTCAACAGCAAGAGATGATTAGGTGTTAAAGCTTCAAGATCATTAGGGTCGGTTGAGGCCTTGGTGATTGGACGACCATTAATGATGGCTTCTACCTCACAGAGGACAGTGTGCAGTCCCTCCTCATCAAGATTTTGCACTTTAAGGATGGAATTCAAGACCTTCCGCACAGATCTGATCAACCTTTCCCAGGCGCTGCCATGGTGCGAACCAGCTGGAGGTTTGAAAACCCACTTTATCACTTTATCTCCTTCTGAAGAAGAACGTAATTTATCTGAGCTTGATTCCAACCTCTGATGGTGTTGTGGAAATTCTCTGCTGCTGGTGAATAATGAAATAGAGACTTCTGCTGGCCGACAAGGTTTTTATTTTCTTTGCAAAGAAAAGGTCAGTCATCACACGAGCGGTCAGAATGAAGAAAAACCATGAGCAGGGGGAGAGCTAAACATTTATACCTGAAGACCGCCCCTCAGTGGCCTGGGAACGTCCTTCAGGGGTCTTCGCAAAGGTCTTTGAATATGTTGCTCTTTGTTACCTTTTGGTCTGCTGTAGGGACCAGTGTATGGCCTCTCTCAGCTCACGTTCTCCTCCAATAAAGTTCGTCCCATTATCAGACTGTATTTCCCGGACTTGGCCACGCCTTGCCATGAATCATCGTAGTGCATTGATAAAGGAATCTGTATCTAAAGAGGGAGCCACTTCGATATGGATAGCTTGTATTGCCAGACAGGTGAATATGACTCCATATCTTTTTACGAAGCTCCTTCGGCTCTTGACCTCGAAAGGTCCAAATGTATGTGTATGTGCCTTAGGAGAATGTCTGAGATGTGGAGTTCTTTGGCCAGTATAGCAGGATGTCTCGCATCTTCAGGTAGAGCCGCCCTACTTAATCATCCACCAACCCTCAGGATACTCATCCTCCAGCACAGGAGAGAGCTTGAAGATGTGACTATTCCTTTTCACATTTCTGCCACTCTGTAGACTGGAGAGTTCATCAGGAAACCTCTTCCTCTGGCAAAATCTGATGATTTCTTTTTCAGCATCCAGCAATTCATCTACTGTGAGCAAACCTCTCAATTCCAAGTCTTTGACCACTCCATTTTCCTGTTCTGAGGAAGGTCTTTGTTGTTTCCTTGAGTCAGACTGGGTGGATGCTATGTCAGACCATTTCCTCCTCTGGCTGAGACACCCGAGCAAGTTCTTTAGCCTGATAATCCAAGCCACAGCCCTTCTCAAATGGGTCCAAGAGGAAAAATGACGGATTAGCCGAGTGGTTGCGTCCACATCCTCTGAAGTCTGCACTGCATTCCCTGCAACACTGACCTTGACTTCTGGATTGCTTGGCAGAAGTTCGCCCAAACAATCTGGACTCACAGGCCAGTCCTGTTCAGGATGCAGAAAATATGCAGGTCCTGACAACCAGGTCTCACTCCTCAGAAACACGTCAGCCTTCAGTCCTCTGGAGGCCACATCTGCAGGATTGCTTAGGGTGTTTACATACCTCCACTGAGATGGCTGTGATACTTTGAGTATTTCTGAGACCCTGTTGGCAACAAAGGTATGGAACCTTGAAGTCTTGGTCTTGATGTATTTTAGTACAGAGGTGCTGTCTGTCCAAAATATTGATTCTTTAAATGACGTGCAACTCCCTTTTCCAGAAGGTGTCCAAGTGGCTTGCCATGGTAGCAACTGTAAGCTCCATGCGAGGTATTGAGACCGACTTCAAAGGAGACACCCTGGATTTTCCCATGACAAAGCTGCTGTGCACCCGTGAGTGTGCATTCCACAGGAGTAGGTAGGTCACTGCACCATAACCATTTTCACTTGCATCTGTAAAGTGGTGCAATTGCACTGCAGTGACTTCTCCAAAACCTGGGGGCTTTAGGCACCGAGCAACCTGGAAGTGCTCTAACTGATGGAGCTCCTTTAACCAGTTTGTCCATTCCTGTGATGGTGGAATGGGGTCATCCCAGCCGAGTTGCTGCCTGCACAGCTCCTGCAAGATGATCTTAGCAGAGAGGACAACGGGACTCAGGATTCCTAGGGGTTCATAAATCGAACTGATGACAGAGAGGATCCCCCTTCTTGTCAAAGGCCTGTCCTGCACCATGATCTTAAACATGAAGGCATCAGACTTAATGCACCATTGCACCCCAGGCACTCTCTCCACAGGTAGTAGGTTGTGGTTCAGATCCAAATCCTTTATGCCCTTTGCTCGTTGGTCTCCTGGAATTGCCGCCATCACTGCACGCCTGTTGCTCATCCATTTTGTCAGCTTAAAGCCTCCTTTGGAACATATGGAGACCAGGTCATGATAAAGCACCACCACTTCTTCCTCACTGGCTGTCGATACCAGACAATCATCCACATAGAAGCAGTGCAGAAGCTTCTCAATGGTCTCTCGACAGAATTGTTCTTCATTGTCCTCAGTACATTTCCTCAGTGCAAAGTTAGCACAACTTGGTGAGGAAGTCACACCAAAAAGATGCACCAACATTCTGAAGTCCACCAAGTCTTGGGTGAGATCACCGTTGGGCCACCAGAGAAACCTCAGTAGGTCAGCATCTTCCCTTGGTACCCTTACTTGGTGAAACGTAGACTCTATGTAAGCCATGATCACCACCGGTTCCTTTCTGAATCTGGCCAGGACGCTAATCAGTGAGCTAGTGAGATCTGGCCCTTGTAGCAGTTGAGCATTGAGAGATGTTGACTGGAAAGTGGCTGCACAGTCAAAAACCACATTTTCCTTTCTGAGGGTGGTAAACACCATGGTGTGGGATATACTACAGTCTCCCATCACTACGTGCCAGCTCACCTGAAGGTACTTGCTCTGCGTATCCCTTGGCGACCATGTCATTCATAAAATCTGTATACTGTTGTTGAAATGAGTCTCTTTTGAACCTCCTCTTTAGGTTCAGGGCATGCTGCTCTGCAACCTTCTTGTTGTTTGGCATGTTCACACAACTTTTCCTCAGAGGCAATGCAACCTGGTAATGGCCATCTACAAGCCTGGCTGAATCCTGGACCAGCTTCATGGACCTTTGGTCGTCTCTTGACTGACCAGGTTGTTCATCACTGCTGCATTCTGGGAAATCTGTTATGAACTGCTGCTGCCAAAGCTCCTCCAAGTTTAGGACTGAGATTCTGTTAACGGTCATAACATCCATTCCATCACCACTGTCTCCTCCCAGTGGTCCATTAACAGTTCAGCCCAGAATAGTCTTAATGGCATAGGGTCCATTGTCCACTCTACGGATCACCTGTAGTGGTTCCAATGCCTTTGGTACGTTTGTTCCAATCAGCAGCTCAACTTCGGAGTCAGTCTCAGGTAAGTGAACATCTCCCAAGTGAGGCCACCTCTGAAGATCCCTTTGACATGGAATATTGCCCTTATGCACTGGCATGCACTCCTGGGTGTAGGTATTGGGCAAATCACAGTATGTCTCCCCGTCTATGCTAGCCACCTCCAGTCCTGTGACCACATAGCTATTGACAACCTTCTCTTGACCCATTGTCCGTAAAAGGATTCGTATCCTTTTTCCTGAGAGGTTGAGCTTGTTCATGAGGTTAACTGTGCAGAAAACAGCCATGCTACCCTGATCCAAGAAGGCATAAATAACCACTGTGTGATTACTTTTCTTGGATTTAATCTGTACTGGAACTATAGGAAGCTTGCAATCATGACCACCAGCCCCAGTAAGCCCACTGGATACCAGAGCACAGCCCACTGCAGCACCTGGTTCTCCTTCTGTCACTGGCTCCTTTTCCTTCGAGTGGATGTGAAGCATTGTGGGGTGTTTCAAACTGCATACTTTGCATGAGAGACGCTTTCGACAATCCTTGCTGATGTGTCCTATACACAAAGAGCCAAAGCACACTCCCTTTTCCCTTAAAAAGGTGACCTTTTCAGTGTGAGCCCTTTTCTCCAGTCGACGGCAAAACTCCAAAGTGTGTCCCCGCTCACAAAACAGACAGATTTTCTTGACTGATGAGATTGTGTCTGGTCTCCTTCCTTCTGTTGTAGTGTTATTGTTCTCTGCAGTAGTAACAGTTGTAGCAAAACTACTTCCTTTTGGCCTAGATCTGGGTTTTAAGCTGGTTCGATTTATGCCTCTGCTTAATACTGGTGTTGCATCTTGAATGTCCCTGAACACTGGGTCTATTAGAATCCTTGCTTGCCTGTCAATGAAATGAACAATATCATTGAATGTAGCCCTTTGGTTACGCCTCTGTTGTATTTCACAAGCAATTGTCCTCCATCGACCACTTAGCTTGTAAGGCAGCTTTTTTACTATTGTCAGCATATTAACAGGCATATCCATTTCAAACATGTACTGCACTTCGTTCATTGCATTTGAACAGCCTCTGAGAAATAAGCTGTAGTCCTGGAGCGCCTAAACATCCTCTGATGTAATTGGGGCCCATGACAATGCCTTATCCATATAAGCAGCTGCAATCCTTTGTTCATCTCCAAAATGTTCCTCTAGTAGGATTTTAGCCTGAGCATATCCCCTCTCTGGGTCCATATGCTGGCAGCTTCTTACAAGATCCCTTGGACGACCTCTAGAGAATTGCTTGCAACTGCAATGGGTCACCATCAAAGACCTGAATATCTCTTTTGGGCAAGAATGACCGTTGCTGCTATTGTATCAGTAGTGTTGTTATTTTATTTTGCCTTTTCATGATGTCAAGAACATTGCTTTGCTCCCCATTGCCTGATGAACCTTCAGTGTTGAGAATGGTTCCATGTTGCGTCTGATCATGATGAGCACTGGACTGAGGATTGGGCTCAGATAGGTGACGCTTTAAAGTAGGAGGCTGAAAGTGAGCAGCGTGGGTCAGTCTATCTGCTTTAGGCCTTGTCACCTGATTGCTGACAATGATTTTCAGTTGCTGTTTAGGTGTTTCTAGCCTGCGAGGAATGAAAGGAGCGGCGTCAATATTGAACTTTGCTGTTTTTCCTTGTTCATTTTTAAGGTAAGAATTCATTGCATTGGACCGGTCTGTTACAGTGCTTTTAGAACCAGATGTGCTAGCAGCCCTTAGCACACTCACTTTAGCTAAGTGTGCAGCAATTTCTTCATCCAACTTGAGCCTTTCTTTACGTTTCCGTATTTGCTGCTCTTCCTCCTCCAGTGCATGTTTGTCCTGTAAAAGTTTTTGTCGTGCCATCAATGCAGCTAAATCAGCTTCTGCCTTAATGTGAGCAGAGAAGGTGCTTGATACAGAGGACCTTTTTCCACTTCCAGAGCTTTTCCACTTGCAGCACTTTGTGCAGATCGTCTGCTTTGCACATTTGATATGCTATCACTTGGTTTTACATCATCCTGTGAGCCTTCATGAAGTGTGATGGGGCCTGTGTCCTGTGCTGCTGCCTGTGAGGCATCATCCATTTGAAAGTGACACACATCCTTTCTTGCTGCAACCAAATCATTTTCAACAGGATCGGGAACATGTGCCTTTTCATCCAACCACTGAATCACATCATCCCTGAATCTACTGCTGTAATTTTCAATACTTGAGAACCATTCATTTTGTGTAACTTTTTCATCCTCAGGTAACAGTGGAATTATTGTCTGATGCAGGTTAACAGCAGTGTCAAGGAGCCGAGTGAGAGTTTGTAACTGGGATTTCAACTCTTGTGCATTTTCATTTCATTTCATGAGCTCTTTCATTGCAGGTATTAAGCCTTTTATTTTATTCACGTGTTTTACGTTCCCGTTGCAGACTTTCAATTTTATTTGCCAAGGCTTTTGCAGTAAGTTTGACACTTCGTTTAGCATCCACTGCTTCAGACCCATTGTTTTCCACTTGTTCATTTATTTCACTCATATTGCCTTTTGAAGCTCAGCAACTCAGCGATTTGTGCAGCGAATCAACAATACACCCGGCATGATTTTCATTTTTTTCCACAGATTGTTTGTTTCACATCCATAAGTATTGGAAAACACCACAGATAATCACTCTCAACGAGCACAACAGCATGCCTCAGCGGACTTTCACATACAGGCAGCACTCCCCAATAAACGCACTGTCAATCAAACTGCGTTCAATCCAACATACACAGCATGAATGAATGCAAGTGATACAGGCCTATAGGGATTGGTACACGTTTGAACCGATACAGTACCAACACCCGGTACCTGGGAATCGGTACCGGTAAGCAACAGTACCTGTTTTCGGTACTTTTTTGCATGTATGTGTGGTAACAAAGGATATTTCATTTAGAATTTTTTTTTGTCAAAACTAACATTTATTTCTCAATATCAAACAGGATAAAACAACATCTAACACTGTTTGTAACATAATATCAAAAGGTAGCCTTGACTATGCAGCAGTTCTTTTTATTGCACAAAATGAACCCACTCCTACTACCTCCTATTCCTCCTCTTTCCCCTCTGGGAAAAATGTGTGTGCGGGAGTGTAACGTTAAAGTTACAGAATACGAGGAACCGAGCTCATAATGATAACTAAGGCAAGTTAAAATGCAAAGCTAATGTTACAATGACCAGAACAAAGCCCAATCATCTTAAACACTAAGCTTATTAATTACCTGGAACCGATGTAGCTGATGCCCCGCTTAATCACCGTCGTCATCATCGAACGTTAATCCCACTTCTTCTGCCCCGATGCTGGCTGCAGATGACAACGAGCCGCTAGCTGCAGGTGTGCTAACGCCGGGAGAAGTAGCTTTAACTTTCAGGTTATCAAATACTGTGCAGTCGTCAGCCTTTAAAAACACGTTGTGCTTTACCAGGTGCTTCCTCAGGTTTAAGGTATTTCCGTAGCTGGCCTTGCATTTTGCACTGCAAATATTGCAGCAAGCGTAGTCTGCATCAAACTTTGAGATATGGAGCCACACCTTCAACCTCTTTCTCTCAGCCATGCTGCTTTGTTGATAGTTGCCATTGACGTGATCACACTCTTGTGCGTACAGTGCTGCGTTCACGATAGGCAGCGAAAACGTCTCTCCTCCAGTCTCGAAGTCCTGAGGATGCGTTCAGGTACCAAAATGTGGTACCGTTTGATTTTACGTGAATCGATACTCGGGATTACGGCCGAATTTGGTCGGTACCAATAAAAGTACCGAACTCAGTACCCATCCCTACAGGCCTACCAGTCTGAAGTCCGCGTTGTGATCAGTCTCTGGCGTTGCAGTTATGCACCGTGTGGCGTGATCCGTGTGTCCACATATGCCGTTTGGGTGTAGTTTTGTTGACAAAGATATAGTGACTTCAAACAAAAGACGAAGTCATTGAGAGGCTAAGTGAGGGAGCATGGCACTGCTGACTCGCCACACAAACGACAACACCATTTCCGAGTTTTCCGAAAGGGTCCGTATTTATTTTGGTCAGTGAACAAACAGGCAAAGCAAGGCAAGGCACGACAAGATGTTCAAATACCCAGTTTTCAGGTCGGTTAAGAGGTCAACAAAAATTACGCTCTCCCTACTCACCCCCTCTCCATGCAGCCGCCGCAATGAACAGGCGAATATATGCCCATTCATTCAATTACTGCTCCCTGACCACACCCATGTAACGTGTGAAAGGTGTCAACTGACAGCTGATGTCAACACAAACATAAACATCAATACCTTAACATATAGCACCTATCAGCACCTAACAGCTAAACTTTAGAAAGCTCTTTATACTAAATCAGCTGTCCCTGTCTGGTAGCAGGCCAAAGTACAGATGCAGCTTTATCCTCAGCAGCCCTGTTTCCCTGTACCTTCCATCAAGCCCACCGTCAGGGGGGTCAAAGGGTACAGATGGCCAAGGGGGACCAATGAAAAAGCCTATGGTTGACCTTTAAATGGAATCAAGTACAACAATTTACTTACTGATTTAAATCCCTGACAATACAAGTTCTATTATTTACACGATAAATCAAAGTATTTTATCATTTAAACACATTTTAGCATTCTATCTGGTGCCCTCACCCCCTGCAGGTATACAAAAATGGCTAAGTCCATCTGACATGGGTCAGATACATGATGTGCAGAAATCACAAGCCCATCAATGTAAACATTAAGGGTGTAAATCACCACTTTAATGGAGATACGGTATTATATTGATTCTTTGAAAAACAATACAATATTTATATAATATAATTTAATATTATGTCCATTTAATGCAATGGATTACAGAGGAAGCTCCCACCCCTTCCTTTTTTACTTTTGAATATAAAAGATAGATACATCCCACATAAATAATGTAAATAATTGTAACCACTTAAGTGCAGTAAAGTTTACTTTTAACTGACTCCACTAACACACATAAAACAGCACATGGGATAAGTTAACCTTAAGAGCTTTCTGTCAGAAAGTCCTTTACAGAAGAATTCTTGTTATTCTAACTCAAACCATCTTTCTTCATAAAACTTCAGCTTAAAGTTGTCTTAAAGCCTTGAAGGCAAATTTCTCCCAGCAGCCATTAACAACATCATTATCAAATTCAACTCAATAATTACTGTCAAGATTCAGAGACAAAATAATGTTTTGGTTTTTTTTGTTTTGTTTTTTTTGCTAGTAATTCATTATTAGCTTAAGCATGATTACATTGCATAGATTAGCCGAGCAGCGTGTTAATCAATAGATTACATGTGTTTTTCTTACTTACCTTACCTGTTGGCCTGTATCTCCCGTGCAGGCACAGTTTTTCAGATCAGCATTATTGAAACACAGCAGCTAATGTTGCTGGAGTGAGAAGCTAATGGAGTGAGATGCTAGCCAGGCAGGTAATGCTACACTGTATTTTATCTCATTACAGCATTGTTTACATACAGTATGTGCTCTGTCTGTTGACCCATACTTTCTCCTTAATCTAAAATATTTCCACACCCGAGTAAATAACGTTATCCTCTTCATCTTTCTCTTGGCTGCTTGCCATCTACCTGCCACTGTTTGACGGTGAAGGCCTATTTTTAAAGTAAAAGCATATCCTAGAGATGATGATACAGATTGTTTTCACTTTGCATTGATGATATTGGGACACTGATCACTGAATCAATATACTGATCCAGATCAATGGATCATTACACCATTAATAAACATATGAGGTGGACTGCAGCCTGACTAGCAAAGTCAGAATGCCTAACTAAAAATCGCTTCTCAGTATAGAGAACAAGAAAATGAAAGAGCAGAGAGGTGAAGGACAAAAAGAAAAAAAATGAAAAAAATGAAGCAGCAGCAGGCATGACAGGCAGAACTGATGGCGAGATGTGAGGCTGACTAATGTCAGTGAAAAAAAATGCTGTATCAGGCTCAGTTTTAAAGCTACAGTGAAGACACAGGTATCATATTAAACTAGAGGACATAAGGCCATTGGTACTAACAATATTCAATCAATCAATCAATCAATCAATTTTATTTATACAGCCCAATATCACAAATCACAGTTTGCCTCACAGGGCTTTACAGCATACGACATCCCTCTGTCCTTATGACCCTCGCAGCGGATGGAAAAACTCCCCAAAAAAAACCCTTTAACAGGGAAAAAAAACCGTAGAAACCTCAGGAAGAGCAACTGAGGAGGGATCCCTCTTCCAGGACGGACAGACGTGCAATAGATGTCGTACAGAACAGATCAGCATAATAAATTAACAGTAATCCACATGACACAATGAGACAGAGAGAGAGAGAGATGCAGGTAATGACAGTAGCTTACAAAAACATTAATGAAAGTAATAATATTATAGTTATAGTTCTGGCTACTGTGGTACAATACGTTGAAAGTATGTATTAATATCTGGCAGTATACATGTGTGCCAATAGTCGTGTATAATAACAGTAGAAGTATGACTAATGATGGCAGCAGCAGCAGCAGGAGGCATCTGGCAGGACCACAGCAACAGCACAACCACACACCTCACGCTGTCCAGGCACCGCTGCAATATGAGTTAATCTGAGAGACAGTGGAGCACAAAGGCTCCGGAGAAGAAGCTGAGTTAGTGACATCCAGAATGGCCGAGTTAGCGAGATGCAGTAATAGAATAAGAGAGAGAGAGAGAGAGAGAGAAGAAGAGAGAGAAGAAGAGAAAAGAAGAGTTTTCAAATGAATTATAATCTAGTTTAGGTTTAGGGCTGATTAACAGACTAGAGTTAAAAATGGCTGCAACTCCCCCTCCTCGGCCGCTGCCTCGAGGAATGTGGGTATTATTATGACTGGGAGGAGTGGACTCATTTAGACTGACATATTCATCTGGACACAGCCAGGTTTCAGTGAGACTGAGTAAATCAATATGATTATCTGATATTAATTTGTTTACTAACACTGCTTTAGACGATAGAGACCTGATATTTAACAGTCCGCATTTAATTCTCCTGTTTTGTCTTTCTGTCACAGAAGAGGTTTTAATTTTTATGAGGTTGTTATGCACAACTCCTCTTTGTTTAATTTTAGATTTAAATAATTTAGGTGGTCGGGGGACAGACACCGTTTGTATAAAACTATGAAAACTATGGCTGGGTAACTGAACTAGAAGCTCAGAGAGGCGTTTAGGACTGCGACTCTCTGTCCTGGTCTCAACTCTGGGTTGTCAGGGATTTAAATTACTAATAAAGTTTGCCAGGTCTCTAGAAATGAGAGCAGCTCCATCCAAAGTGGGATGAATGCCGTCTCTCCTCATAAGACCAGGTTTTCCCCAGAAAGTTTGCCAATTATTAACGAAACCCACATCGTTTGCTGGACACCACCTGGACAGCAAGCGGACCTGGACAGCCAGCTATACTATCTTGTTGGAAAGGGTGCCAAATACACAGTTACACTAAACTTTAGTTAGGGAAAAAGGAATGTTATTTTTTAAAACGATATATAGAAAAATGTCTGCATACTGGGCTCCATAAACAGTTTTGGAATGACACACATAAAGTTTGACTGGAAAACAGAGAGTTGACAGCCATATACTCTTTATACTGTTTTAATCCTGCACACAATTTGACAAATATTTGATTAAAGTAGCCTCAAGATTGAATGAATAAATGAAGAAAAAACAATACGCCTATTTGTTCACTTGTTCACTGTGATACCATGCAGTAATTTCTTCAATCAGTGTTTGATTTGACTTATCTCTAATCATTTATTGGAAGGCATTTTTTTAGCCCAGGACACAGATGTGACTACTCTGCTTTTCAAAATATAAGGTCTTAAGACAGAATAGATAAAGAATACATGTGAAAATATTATTAATATAATTGGATCACATTCACAGTAAGTATACAATTTTGCATAATAGTATGTATAGTAATTTTGTTTCCATGAATTTATAATCACCTGAAAATAAGAATTGTTGGATTTTTGTTAGAATGACCTGTTTGTGTCTACACACAGACTACACACTTTTTACATTTTTGGGTTGGTAGCTCTCCCCTGTGAGAACTGTAGTTCTCTAGTACAGAGCCCCTTAAAGGTCAAGTTGGGAGATTTTTTTTGGACTGGCTTTTGCGTCCCCTCGCAATAGTTTTGCATTCCCTTGCAATAACGTTTTGGATTCCCATGAACCACTATTGTCACTTCGTCTTAGATGCCCGCATTGATCGGTGACCAACATAAAATGCATAAAGCTGCTGCCCATATTAGGTAAAATTGTGTGTCACTCTTGCCTGGCGAGATCTCCTTTTCAGCTGTAGTGTTGTTATTATTGTCTTTCATGCCGTTGTAAGTAGCCTACTTAATTAGGTTCGGGAACCAGCACCGTGCCGGTTCTGTTTCAGTCAAAATGCGCTATTTGTGACTCCGGGCCCAACTCTGCCACTGATTGGCCAGTCTGGCATTCTTCATAATACACAAAGAACGTTAGTGAAATACATAGGCCTAACAGAAACATGTGTTCGTTTGGGGACAAGTTAGTGGTCACGTTACTCGTTCCACAGGCGAAGGACGCCAGACGCATACAGTAAATACACCGGTTGTAGGTAACTTTTAACATACGTGAGTCTTTGTGACTCTTGGCTCTTGTCCCCTGACTAACGCTTGTTTCTGTTTCACTAATGATATTTTCACCCAATTCAGTCACATTACGTTATTTCCCGTTATTTCCTCTGTAAACCTAATGTTACAGCAGCCTACAAGCATGCTGTGTCAATAAATCAGCTCAGACACTGTTAGAAATGTAGTATTTAGCCTAATAACATCATGCTACAGCAGTAATGACGTCAGCTTTAGTCAAATGGCTCTAGCTCTCCTGGTAAATGTCATAAACTCTGGACACATTTTCCCTGTATGTTGACATGATAATGGTCGCGTTTCCCAGATTGCTCTAAGCGCTAAGAGCTTCTTAGGAATGTTCTTAAGCCTCCTGTGAAAGAAAAACGCGTTTCCCAGAACGCTCTTAGCTTAAGAAGATCTTTCACTAAGAAGGAGTTGTAAGAACAAGCTGATCCACACTTAACAGTCTTTTTAGCGACAGCTCCAGCTGCGTCAGGCAAATTAATATTACACTAAGCAAGGAGATGTTAAAACAGTGCACACGTATATATTTTGATCTATTTTATACTTCAGATTTATATTGTTAAGCATTAATTGGTGACAGAGAAGAACGATTTTCATTCTGCAGGGAAACGCGTGTCCTTACTGTGCATATTGAATCTTGAATCTACATGTTTTATGAAGACCCTGTGTGCGCTCAGAACTGTGGCACAAGTTACGCACGGAAATTTGGCCGAAGAAAAATAATAATAAGATGAAAAATAAGTATGAGGAATAACAAGTGTGTTCCTGTAGGCTATGTGCTTTGCACATCAGGCACACAAATAAAATAAATCATCATAACTATCATTTATCATCTGCATGCACATATGAGATAGTTTACCGCACCCAAAAAATACATCAGGACACAACAGAAATACATCCACCCGCCAAACCTGCAACATTCCACAGATATCAGGCAACTGACAGGTGTAATTGAGCTCAGCTGGAACCTCATCAAGGGACGCTCCACCCGTTACTCTATATAAAGGCGTTGCCAGTTTACACCTGGCGTTTTGTCTAATTCTCAGTGAAGACTGATATAGTCCATAAATCTGTCAATTTTGTCCTTCCGTGAACTGGTCACGTTAAGATGATCATTAGCAATAATAACAATAATAATAATACATTTACTTTGATTACTTTTTGCAGTAACGAGTAACCTAACGTGTTAGTTTGCTGTTTGAGTAATCAAATACTTAAGTACATTTTCAAACAAGACATCAGTTACTTCCGTTACTTTTAGAACGCTGGTCCGAAAACAGCTCCGAAATAGCAATGGCTGTCGTTCTAATGACAGAGATAACGTTAAATCTATCAGCCTGAAAGACGCCAGGAGCTTGTGGCTCACTACGTGGTCAGAGAAATGCTGCCGTTGTCTACGGTGGAGTCTAAGTAGGTGGAGGAGGACTCGCTGACAGACATATTTCAGACTCAGGACTTGCATTATGCCTGGTACAAGCTACACGCTGGTACTCTCCAATTATCCCTGGTCGTCTTTCACGGATGTGTGATGTCATCGGGTTATTCTTGTCCTATTTTTATTTCACTATTATTTGAGTCAGAACTGTGTCTGTTCATGTGCCAGCCGACATGTTGTTGTAGTCACCTAAAACATAGACATATATACATAGACGCCGCATTGAGTGGGTTTGCCCGCTGCTGCGATACATCAATGTTGCCGCCATATTGGACATGGCGAGGCTGCGCTGTAAACTAATAAAAGTGAATGGACTTAATTTCATAAAGCACCTTTCTACAAAGAAATTTACGAAATGCCTGTCAGTTATTCATTCACACACACACACACACACACACACACACACTAATATACTTGGGAAACAGTTAGGCACCAAAAATAATGCATTTGATCTTCTCAGATGGCTAAGATAAGAACTTTATTGATCCCACACAGGAGTAATTCACCTTACATCAGCTATAGAGAACAAGGTAGTGCCGAAAAACAATACACAGTATATATACACATGATATGTAGGCTTATATGTATGTATATGTAGGCCTATATATATATACACTGAACAAAAATATAAACCCAACACGTTTGTTTTTGCTCCAATTTTTCATGAGCTGAACTCAAAGATCTAAAACATCTTCTATATACACAAAAGACCATTTCCCCTCAAATATTGTTCACAAATCTGTCTAAATCTGTGTTAGTGAGCACTTCTCCTTTGCCGAGATAATCCATCCCACCTCACAGGTGTGGCATATCAGGATGCTGATTAGACAGCATGATTAATGCACAGGTGTGCCTTAGGCTGGCCACAATAAAAGGCCACTCTAAAATGTTCAGTTTTATCACACAGCACAATGCCACAGATGTCGCAAGTTTTGAGGGAGCGTGCAATTGGCATGCTGACTGCAGGAATGTCCACCAGAGCTGTTGCCCGTGAATTGAATGTTCATTTCTCTACCATAAGCCATCTCCAAAGGCATTTCAGACAATTTGGCAGTACATACAACCGGCCTCACAACCGCAGACCACGTGTAACCACACCAGCCCAGGACCTCCACATCCAGCATGTTCACCTCCGAGATCGTCTGAGACCAGCCACCCAGACAGCTGCTGCAACAATGGGTTTGCGTAACCAAAGAATTTCTGCACAAACTATCAGAAACCGTCTCAGGGAAGCTCATCTGCATGCTCGTCTTCCTCATCGGGGTCTCGACCTGACTGCAGTTTGTCGTCATAACCTACTTGAGTGGGCAAATGCTCACATTCGATGGCGTCTGGCACGTTAGAGAGGTGTTCTCTTCACGGATGAATCCCGGTTTTCACTGTTCAGGGCAGATGGCAGACAGTGTGTGTGGCGTGGGCAGGCGTATGTTATGGACAGCGTACACAGGTGCATTTTATTGATGGCATTTTGAATGCACAGAGATACGGTGACGAGATCCTGAGGCCCATTGTTGTGCCATTCATCCACGACCATCACCTCATGATAATGCACGGCCCCATGTTGCAAGGATCTGTACACAATTCCTGGAAGCTGAAAACATCCCAGTTCTTGCATGGCCAGCATACTCACCGGACATGTCACCCACTGAGCATGTTTGGGATTCTCTGGATCGGCGTATACGACAGCGTGTTCCAGTTCCTGCCAATATCCAGCAACTTCGCACAGCCATTGAAGAGGAGTGGACCAACATTCCACAGGCCACAATCAACAACCTGATCAGCTCTATGTAAAGGAGATGTATGGCACTGCATGAGGCAAATGGTGGTCACACCAGATACTGACTAGTTTTCTGACCCCCCCAGACCCCCACAATAAAGCAAAATTGCACATTTCAGAGTAGCCTTTTATTGTGGCCAGCCTAAGGCACACCTGTGCAATAATCATGCTGTCTAATCAGCATCTTGATATGCCACACCTGTGAGGTGGGATGGATTATCTCGGGAAAGGAGAAGTGCTCACTAACACAGATTTAGACAAATTTGTGAACAGTATTTGAGGGGAAATGGTCTTTTGTGTATATGGAAAATGTTTTAGATCTTTGAGTTCAGCTCATGAGAAATGGGAGCAAAAACAAAAGTGTTTATATTTTATATTTTGTTGAGTGTATATATTATATACATATATACTGTAGCATGGAAAGGATGACGCAGTTATTCGAAAAATCGCCGTTTATTACTGAACAGTACAGGTTACTATTGGCCGTAACTACGCCAAAACAACCAACAAACAAGAACTTAGCTGTAACTCCAACTGTGCACTCCTGACAAATATTTCAGAATAAAAGCCTATTTAGAAAATGGAGGGATTCTCTCAGCTGAGGTTATAAGGGGCTTTTAATTTGAAACAAGTGTTGAGTTTGAAATGACAGTGCGATATGTTAACTTTACAAAGACAATGGAGAGGATAAAAAGTAAATAATGTTATATAAACACACAGAGGGATTAATAAATAACGGACCGTCTATAATGTAGTTTGTTTCAAATGAAGCTGGGAGCCTCTGCAGTTGTGGTGAGTAAAAGCCCCACCGCTATTTGTTAATGTTATTACTTTATGTCTGACCGTGAGGATGTAGGGGAGAGCTGCCACAATTGTAACGTTTTTCACTTTTCACTGTGTTACTCAGAGATTGTTTTACCTAATATTTTCAGGCAAAGCACCAACACATGTCTACTATTGTAAACCACTTAAAGTTTTTCAATTGATAAAACAGGTCTCGAGTAATAAAAATGAAAGCAGACTCTGTCCAATGTTACAACTGAAGCGCGTTTGAGTCTTAATTGTAACAGCAGGAGTTACAATTGTAACACTGCTAAAAAGTAGCATTAAACTCATCGTTTTCAGGTCAAATCAATTATATTTCATTCAGGCAACTGTTTAACGTTTCTGTCATACCAAGAATGTGATAAGAATGTATCAAAAATATTGTATATTACTAAAACTTACCGGATGTACCAGTTGGAGCGTTTGTGTGAATTCCTTGATAGGAAAATGCATTGATTATGCCTACAAAGTTAATGACTTTGACTGATGGAGTTGTAAAAATGTTATACAACCCTAATTTGATTTAGAATATAATTGAATGACAGCTGACTGAACACAGAATATTGGCAAATATGGTGCATGACTTTTGGACAAGTCCCATTCATACCTGCACTGACCCCTGCAGGTCAAATATGTAGCAACACCCCAAATCACTTATTTTTTTACAGTCTATGCTATAGAAAAACAGTATTTGAATTTTATTTAAATAAAACACAAGAAGCTTGTGCTCTAGAGAAAGGATCAACACTCAACGCTAATGTGGCAAGGCTTAACTATACAAACCAATGAGCAGTGATAACTAACATGTCTTTGGGGTCATTGGGTGGGAACCTCCTTTCACCAGTGTTTCATCTAGTTGGTCCCACAACACCTCCAGGAGGCTAGACAGTGATCTCTAGTGTCCCAGAGACACTCCCCTAATGCCAGGTCTCACTGCTCCCCTCCCTGCACCAACCCAATAACCTACTTTACCTTACTTACGCATGGCTTTCTCAGCCCAAACAGCACTGGATTCAAATAGGCCACTCCCACACTTAAATACTACCTCTTCCTGGATTTCCTCCTGAGAGGAAGTGGATCTCTCCACCTGATCTCAAAGAGTTATGTGCCCTGTTTAGTAGTTCCTCCTGCTGGCCCCCAACTGACATTACTTCTTCTCTTATAGATAAACTGGCTACATTTAATTGCTTCATCTGACATGTCCCTCACTGTCTTCCTCAAACTCTGTCCCCGCACTCCGAGTTCCCCCAGGAGTGAGACCCTACACCCCACTTCCACTGGACAAATCCTAGTCTTCCATCCTCGCTGCTCAGCTTCTGCTCCTAAGTCTGCATATCTAAGCTTTTTTCTTTCATAGGCTTCTTCCACTGAGTGTTCCCAAGGAACTGCCAGCTCAGTGAAATAAACTATCTATTGACTCACTGACCACAACACTAAGTCAGGCCTCTGCCTGGTACAAACTATTTCCTGGGGAACAACAAGCTTTCCCCCTAAATCTACTTGCATTTCCCAATCACAAGCACCTTCTAGGCGGCCACACCCTTGCCTCCTCACTAACTTATCTCGTCTGTGTTTCTCTCCCTCACGGACAAACTGAATTACTAAACTCCTATCCTTAACACCTTCTGAATTCACCTGTCTTTGTTTCCCTTCGATGCCTGCAGCTAAACATTTCAACACCTGGTTATGTCGCCATGTATATCGGCCTTGTGAAAAGCTAACTTTACAGCCTGACAAAATATGCTTTAAGGTTGCGGTACGTGAACACAATGGGCATGATGGGTCCTCATTTACCCACAGTTTCAGGTTCTGGGGGGTTGGTAACACATCGTATGTAGCCCCTACCAGGAATCTAATACGATTCTCCTCCATACTCTACAGGTCCCTCCAACTGAGCTTCCTCTACTCTACACTCTGCCAATTCAACCACTGTCCCTGTTTAGCCTGGGCCACTACCTCTGCACCCCTTAGCATCTCTTCCTGTCTACGTATCTGTTCTACAACCAGCTTTATTTTATCTTTGAGACCTGCTTCATTCCATACCGGTTTGCCTGAGCCACGCCCCAGGCCTCCCCGGCCAAACTGAACATTACCTACAATCTCTGCATGCCTAAGAGCTGCCTCTGCCTCCTGAATTGCTGATCTTGGGTTCCACTTCCTCCCCTTGGTTGGATTTGGAACCACACTCCTAACTACCACGTCCTTACTCCCAGGTAACAACAGCTCTGTCCTGACCTTGGTACATTTAAATTCCTCTGTTAAACTAGATACTGGCAGCTGAAGTATCCCTTTTCCATACAATGCAACACTACTTAGGCACTTAGGAGCACCCAACCACTTCCTAATATAGGAGCTAACCGACCTATCAGTTCTCTCCACTACTGATATTGCAATTTCATAAATTGACAATGGCCACATTAACCTCGGATATAGCCCAAATTGCAAACACCACAACTTCAACTTTCCTGGAAGTTCGGATTTATCTATTCTATCCAATCCTTCTGCCACATCTCTCCTAAATTTCACTACCTGTTCCTCATCATTCAACTCCACATTGTACCACCTACCTAAGCTCTTTACTGGCTATTCCCTAATTGTTGGCATTTCCTCATTATATATGACAAATTTCCTATCACTTAACCTCTATGTATCGAGATGCTTCTAGATTTACTAGGCTTGATCTTCATGCTGGCCCATTTGAGGTTCTTATTTACCTTCTCTAGTAGCCTCTTTGTACATGGCATTGTTGTGATTGGCAGTTTTATTGCAAAAACTCTTGACTTAAAATGTCAGTTGCATAAAGAAGTGCATTCAAGGTGCACCCAAAATAGGCTACAATAACATTTGCCTACGGGCAGAACCAAATAGGTTAACCTATTACATTTCAAGGTAGGACTAGGCCTACATCTCAGTGCAAAGGACAGCATCTAGTGCATTTTTAAAAGGTAAAACTGCAACAATAGGCTACCAATTTAAAGGTAAAACTGACCTCGGTGGCGTAAAGAACATGCCACACAGAACAAAGTGCACAAACACAGCATCCAGAAATATTAAAAGATAAGACACACCTTTATTGATCCCACAATTGAGAAATTCCAGTGTTACAGCAGTCAAGGGGAAAGAGTCAGATTAAAGATTAAAAAGATTAAAGATTAAAAAAATGTGTTCACATTAAAACATTTGCTAGGTTATAATGCACATCACAAAGTAAAAATCAGCCTACACCTTACAAACCAAAACCAACACAACAGAACATTTCCCCCATACACATTTTATAGTTTTTGGCCACTCTTCGCACAGACAGCCCCCCCTTTTAACACCTCATCTGAGGCTGCCTTTAGCACATCAGCTGATATCAAGCCCCTTTTTCTGGTCCTTTGTGGGGACATTCTGTAAAACAAACAAAAAAGCAAACAAAGAGCAGAACTGTTCGAGCTGCGCTTGCAAATTTCTGCCGTCATCTCAAATGTAACGTGTTACAACTGGGCCGCTCGGCGCACCATTCATTTGGCGTTGTTTACAGAGCGGACCTAACAATCATAACGTGTTAAAACGATGCACACTAGTGACGAACATATACATACAGACACTCAAGTGGATTTTAGCTCTGTAACATTAAATAAAAAATCTGTAGTCAAAAAATACTGTGGGAGTGAATTTTTACTTTGTGGAAAACCAGCTTCTTTGTGGATATCTCTCTGCAGCATGGATGAGATGACTTGAAATTTCCTGGGCACGTGTATTACGGTACTCGTCACATGCTGATGTGGTGACGTCATGACCGCATTGAACAATCAAGAGAAAACGTGGATGTTACAACCTTGACGTGTTACATTCAAGGCGGCTCTCCCCTACCATTTTTTTGCTAGCTTAATGCTAATGACAGTAACATTAACTCAGCGGGTTGACAAAGTGCCTCTGCTGTTTCACACCATCATTTCCCCCTTTTACTCTGTGTGGTAACATCCCTAGAGGAAATATTAAAAATGCTGGGGTGTTGTTGTCATACTGTCTACGCCAGCAGATTGTTGTGTGTTTCTACTGGTCAAAGTGACGGCTGTGATGGGAGAATTGGATCTTAGTGAAGGGCAAGTGGTCCATAACTTTAATTTTGGAGACAAAAAAACATGTAGGCTTAGCGCCCTGTGGTCCATTGCCCAATAGGAAATGTAGAATACTCAAAAGTACTTTAAAAGTGCTTGAGTTACTTTTCTCAGGGAGTAACGTTGGAAGTAATTTTAAAGTAATTGAGTTACTTTACTCAAGGACTAACGTAGTAAAGTAACTGGTTACTTTTTAAAAAAAAGTAAGGCAGTAACGTACTTTGATTACTTTTAAAGTAACCCTTACCCAACACTGATTATGATTTATGATCACAGTCGACAAAAGCACATCGCACTCTAAGACAAACTAAATGAAAGCTGTCTGTATGTAGGCTAACACTTTATCTGAAGATGTACCTGAGGCAGCCGACCTGCAGACAGTGAGTGTCCTCAGTAGAGAGTAGAGGGACAGAGAGCAGGATAAATGACTGATACTGATGTCTGTCTTCATGCTGAGATAACGCGACTTTCTTCACTCAGTACTGTGATGTCAGTGACTTTGTTGTTGTAAACATGACTGTTGCTGCCATGGACTGTATTAAAACTATATCCTGTGTAACTGACCTATAAGGATAGCATCAGGAGGTGAGATGTGTGCGTGTGTGTGTGTGGAGGAGAGGGGAGAGGGAGACGCTGGTTAGAGCTTAAATCGGGCCCAAAAAATCCAGCCCGACCCGGCCCGAGCCCATGCACGTTATGTCTGGGACTGGCCCTTCCCGTCCAATTAACTGTAATTATGGGTCAGAGCACGATTTAAACGTGACATTGTTCAATAAGTTGGCTGTTATAATTAAGAGTATTAAACCACAATTTTTGTTATTTGAATGACAGAAATATACGATCTTAATGAATGGCGCAACACGGAAGCATGATTATGTAATAAAACAGGCGCTTATTTTAGGATCCAGGCGATGAAGGGCTGTGGACGTGTGGAAAGGATGACGCAGTTATTCGGCAATTAAACCACCGTTTATTACTGAACAGTACAGGTTACTGTTGGCCGTAACCACGCAAAACAACCAACAAACAACAGCTTAGCTGTAATTACATCTGTGCACTCCTGCTCTCTCCTCCAGCTCGCTCATACACACACCAGCACGTGCACTCACACAGCCCTCCTCATCCCCGTCACACTCGCACCTCGCACCTCATTCAATCCCAAACATGCCATTAACTCACAGAACATTGTCATTAAAACAGAACATTTACTGCAGGGTCGCAACAATACATAGATTGCCTATAACATTATCAAATCATAGCTTAAAAAACAAACAAAAAAAAAAAAAACGTCATATCTGACCAGCCTGGCCTGGGCCTGTCAGAGGGAGGGGGGCTCCCGGCCCGACCCGGCCCAAGCTCGGGCAGAGAATCTAAGCTCTAATGCTGGTAGAGATATTGTGTGTGTTATTACATACTGTTAATGTCACTTATTATGCTTCTGTGCATTGATAGCTCTTTTGTATTCTGTTTCTGCATCATGTTGAGGACCGCCATGCCTGTATATAAACATATGTATGCAAAAAAAAAAAAAAAGTGGATCAGTTGCTCGCTGCTAAAAATGTGGCCCGTCGACAATATCTGGTTTTGAAATGCAGCCCAGTTGAAATAGTAGCCTAAATGAATAGCCCTGCTGTAGTTTGTTTGTTTGTCAAAAATAGGCTAATTGTAGGCCAGTCTTGTTCAGTGAATCAGTTTATCATGTACACTCAAAAAATATTTAGGCCTAATATTTAAGATTGTTTGCTTATAAATACATAAACCTGGTTGTTCTATATTTAAAACACATTGGGTCTATTAGTACTATTAAATAAATCGCATTATTACTTATTATACTCATTATTATTACTTGAGCTTGTTTTATTTATTAATTTCACAGATAGTTATACATCGTTAGTCCTTAAATTCATTATGAACGTGGACTTAAAATCATTGTTTTATTTTATGGCCTAGCTGCCCTGGCTTTTGGCCTTTGTGCCCTCAAAAAATTGACAGCACAAAAGGCCAAGTGGCCTTGGCCCTAAAATGACGAAATTCCAGGCCTGGTCCACAGTGTCAAATGCAGCTGTAAGATCCAGAAGTATGAGTAGGAATGGGGAGCCGGTGTCCGCTGTCATCAGGAGGTCATTGGCGACCCTGACCAGAGCTGTTTCAGTGCTGTGGCCAGGACGGAAACCGGAATAAAATTTTTCATACAGATCATTTTGCTTAAGATGGTCCTGAAGTTGTGCAGCAACTGCTTTTTCCAATATCTTGGATATAAATGGAAGGTTGGAAATGGCTCTGTAGTTTGAGAAAACATCAGGGTCAAGGGTGGGTTTTTTAAGAAGAGGTCTAATGACAGCAGTTTTCAGGGCAGATGGAACGTGTCTGGCCTGAAGGGAGTGATTTATGACCTTGGTGATAAGGGGGCTGATGGCAAAGAGGTTGGCTTTCACCAGGGCTGTGGGGAGGGGGTCCAGGGCACAGGTGGATCATTTCATTGACTTAATAATGTTCTCAACTTCCTGCTGTGTGGTGTCTGAGAAACAACAGAGAGGTTGGACGGTTCCAGACTGTGGGTGGGCCGTCTGGGCAGGGGGGTTGGTAGAGCTGGAGAGGAGAGACCTGATGGAGTCAACTTTTTTCCTGAAAAAAGTGATGAAGCTGTTGCACCACTCCTCTTAGGCTTCGGAAAGGGGGAGTGCTTGTGGTTTCAGGAGATGGTTTAAAGTGGAGAACAATTTCTTGGAGTTACAAGGGCTATTATTGATGATGTTTGAGTAGAACTGTGACCTTCTCCTGCAGCTCACTGGTGTACCATGGGGCTGAGCGCAAGAAGGCTCTGGTCTTCAGAGGTGCATGGAGATCCAGCAGGGTGTTTAGTGACTGGTTGTAGTAATCAACTGCCTCTGTGACTGAGGAGAGGTCTGCAGGGTTGGAGGAGAAATGTTGAAGGTCAGAGGCCAGAGCATCTGTGCTGATGCTTTTCAGGTTCCTGAAATGGATCTCCTGCTTGGGCATGGTGTATGGGGAGGGGAAAGACGGCTCCAGTGAGATGATCTTGTGGTCTGATACACCCAGATCATACACCTGCAAGTTGCTGATGGGAGCAGAGTTTGTGATGATCAGGTCTAGAGTGTGTCCCTTGGAGTGTGTGGGGACTTCGATGTGCTGTTGGAGGTTGAAACAGTCCAGTAGTTGAAAGAAATCAGCTGCAGACCGGAGGGAGGGGGTGTCTACGTGAATATTTTTTGGGGTTGTGGGGGGGCTGGAGCCTATCCCAGCTGACACTGGGCGAGAGGCAGGGTACACCCTGGACAGGTCGCCAGACTATCGCAGGGCTGACACATAGAGACAAACAACCATTCACGCTCACATTCACACCTACGGACAATTTAGAGTTATCAATTAACCTAGTCCCCAGTCTGCATGTCTTTGGACTGTGGGAGGAAGCCGGAGTGCGAACTGGCAACCCTCTTGCTGTGAGGTGACAGTGCTAACCACCTGACCACCATGCCGCCCCTATGTGAATATTAAAATCCCCTATTAAAGTACTGGCAGAGGTTGTGCAGAGTGTGGTGAGGAGGTTGTGCATCTCAGGAATGAAGGCTGGGTTGGGCTTAGGGGGCCAGTAGATGAGGAGTATGGTAATGGAGAAGGGGGGCTTGCATTTGAATGCAAGGCATTCAGCCGAGGACAGTGTAGGCATAGAAAGGAGTATGGTAATGGAGAAGGGGGGCTTGCATTTGAATGAAAGGCATTCAGCCGAGGACAGTGTAGGCAGAGAGAGGGGCGACAGTTCTAATTCCTGCCAGTATATGACCGCCAGGCCACCACCTTGACCAGAGCTGCAAGCTTTCTCTAAGAAGTTATATCCAGGAGGGCAGGCTTCACTTAGAGAAGTACACCTCTGGCTGGTGCCAGGTCTCTGTAACGCACATCAAGTGTAGCCCATTATCCATGATGCAGAGACAAAATGTTGTTATCCATCCCTTATCCATGATGCAGAGACACAATGCTGATGAATGCAAATAGGATACAGTGTGGTCAGGATACAATGCAGGTCCTTAAGTTCATTTGTTCTTTTGTCCATCTTTCATATTTTTGTATAATTATAATACATTTCCTCGCGATTCTCTTACCAAGACTACTTCTTATTTAGTTGTACTGTAGTCTTGTTTTCATCATGAAAATAGGTCATTAACAAATATTTATCATCTTAGTTTTTTATTAGAATTATTAGAACACACACAAGCAGCAGGGAATTAGTGTGTTAGTTAGCAGTGCTGTGTGTGACTTATGCGCTGATTAAATGGTGGGTGATCGATTTGCTTGACATCGATTGATTTAGTTTCAGCACCGCGGTAGTGGCCAGCTCCTGTTAAGAGCTTCTTAAAGAGCGATCTTAAGAGCGATCCTAAGAGGGGCATTACGAACGCATCTGGAAAACACTCTTATCTTAGCGACCCTTCTTAGCTAAGACATTCTTAACTGTGCTCTTAAGTCTTAAGATTGGTCTTAACTGGGAAACACAGCGAATATGTGTAGTTTCGGGGAGGGTCAAAAAAACAAAAACAAAATCGATCTTCATAAGACAGACGCTTAAGAACATTCCTAAGAAGCTCTTAGTACTAAGAGCGATTTGGGAAATGCTACCATTATCATGTCAACATACAGGGAAAACATATCCAGAGTTTATGACATTTACCGGGAGAGCTAGAGCCATTTGACTAAAGCTGACGTCATTACTGCTGTAGCATGATGTTATTAGGCTAAATACTACATTTCTAACAGTGTCTGAGCTGATTCATTGACACAGCATGCTTGTAGGCTGCTGTAACATTAGGTTTACAGAGGAAATAACGGGAAATAACGTAATGTGACTTAATCGAGTGAAAATATCGTTAGCGACACAGAAACAAGCGTTAGTCAGGGGACAAGAGCCAAGAGTCACAAAAACTCACGTATGTTAAAAGTTACTTACAGTGGGTGTATTACGATGGGTGTCCTTCGCCTGTGGAACAAGTAACTATGTGTTTCACTAACGTTCTTTATGTAATAAGATTGTCAGACTGGCCAATCAGTGGCAGAGTTGGGCCCGGAGTCACAAATAGCGCATTTCTACTGACACAGAACCGGCATGGTGCTGGTTCCCCAACCTAATTAAGTAGGCTACTTACAACGGCGTGAAAGAAAATAACAACACTAGAGTTTAAAAGGAGATCTCGCCAGCTTTATACAAGTTCACTAGGTCACCGATCAGTGCGGGCATCTAAGAGGAAGTGACAGGTGGCTCATGGGAATCCAAAACGTTATTGCAAGAGAATGCAAAAAGTATTGCAAGGTAACGCAATGTATTGCGAGGTAATGCAAAAGTATTGCTTCATCTGAGCAGGTAAACGACACTGTGGGGCTGTAGGCACACTATCAATGAACATTGTTTCAAATTTGAGGAAGAGTGCTCAAAGTATTACCATTCTACAGTGTTTTTTCCATGCAAAGATCCAGGCAGAGCTCCAAATGACGAGCGCTCATTCAGCTTCAAAACAATACTATCAGTGATCAAACAACGCTCAGCCAGCTTCAGACATTGTACCTTATTGAAATCAGGTCTGATTATGATAGCTGATGCTGTTTTTGACACAGAAACACCATAAAATATCACCAAATAAAGCCATATGAAACATGAAAGTTATGATCCCACTTTCTAGACGGTATATCTCAGCCAAAAATGGTGGTAGGAGTGAGACTCTTACCGTTTATAAAACAACTATGTGTCCACTGACGGCTCCACCTAAGATCGCGAGTAATCCTTTAACTTTTCCCATCGAAAAACGGCATTACATGACTTGTCACCACTCATTGCAATTTTGGACTTTGTGTGTTTAGGCTGCTCTGGTGCGGAATACATAATAAAAAAGAAGAAAAACAATGTTATTTTTGAAGAGTCGAGAGCTTCCGAGGATGGCGTTCAAGCGGAGTTAGAGAAGTTCAAACAGCATCTTCTTTTGGGAGTTTAATTTATAAGACATCATATTGTCTGAGAAGAAGTTGGAATTAAAAGCTATTTTAGAGTTTTCGCTATCTGAATGCAGAGTAAATTTTACATTAAATAGGAATGAATGCTGCATGAGGTCTGAACACACTGTATGTCTGAGGGGAGGTACCATCCACCCTGACATCACTGTGCATATTCACATGACCATGAAAGGAGGTGAAGCACAATGAAGGAGGGAGGAGGAGCCTTCCCACACAGAGGAGCACAGTCCACAGCCTAGATCAGAGGCCTCAGAAAACTTTAGCTGTTGATTCAGCACCGAGCAAAGTCCCAGAAATCACAAAGCTTTTATACTTTGAAAAGGCCACTACAATACTCACAGAAATTATGATGGGCACAAAGAGGGGCATGGTCAATGTCGGAGTCATTCTGACAGAATGTCAATAAAACAGTTATAAAGACAGGGCCAAGTTCCCTTAACAATCTCTTCCTCTGTATCTTTCTTTCATTTTAGCCCCCACTGCCAAGTCATCGGGAAGCACTGATTTAAACAGCTTTGCTGGTTCCCAGCTCTCTTGTCAGCTGCTGCCAGCTGGGTGATCCAGGTCTTTAGTTGGTGTGTTGCTTGGAGCGAGTCAACAAGTCTCGAAAGAATGCAGCACTGTTTTCAGCAGGCAAGGTTGTCCACAGTCAGTGTTTCCCACCCAACCCCGTCTCCTAGAAATTATGTGTGTATATTACTAAATTGCATTTATAGTTACATTGTGGTGTAATTTTTGCCTGTATTATGTTCAGAGATTATGTTTCTTTGTATTAATGAAACACTACATTTATGTACCGCACTGGATTCACAGGGAGGTGGTCAGGATGGATGGCATATATATATATATATATATATATATATATAATTATTATTATTACTATTATTATTATTATTATTATTATTATATTAAGGAGCAAAATACAAGAATTGTAACAAAATTGTTGATAGAAAAATGTGAAAAAATATTTTTACTAGGTTTTTTTTACTTATCTTTGCATTGAGGGGGTTGCATTCATTTTCACTGTAAATGTACAATGCCAATAAAGATAAGGCCGTGCTGCCTGCTTTCTCCAGTTTTATGCAATTTTACTCCTTTCAAAGACTCCTTGCGAAGCCCTCCTCCGGGGTTTTTTCGGACCTAATTGTGCGGAGTTTTGCACAGCGGTGACCGGATCTTTGCGCTCAAACCACAAAAAAATGTGATGGCACAACAGTCTCCTTCAGTACATTATTCTATGCTTTCTTTTGATTTTCACATTGGCTAGTCGTCCTGTTTAATTTGTTTTCTGATTAAATCGGAACCGTTGAAAACAAGTTGTAGGAAGCCTCTGCAAGTAATTGGTTCCTGGCAGACACTCTGTGCTGCAATAAAATGGTTAATCTGCAGTGCCGTGCACTGTAGAGCCGATGCGCTGCTGGTTCTGCCAGCCTGAATAGAATATAATGTCTATAGCCTTACTGTTGTGTACAGCATTTATAGACTGAGCTGAGTAGTGATGCACAGATCAACCCGTAACCCGCGGGACCCACGGGACCCGCAAATGGACCTGTGGGTCGTTCAGCAGTCATCGTCTGTTAAATTGGTCTGTAAATGATATATGACATTATTGGCTATTACTGTCATGGCATCTGAAGGTACCCACGCTGACACGGGGAGAACATGCAAACTCTGCACAGAAGGGCTCCCACGCCCGGGATCGAACCGGCAACCCTCTTGCTGTGAGGCGGGAGTGCTAACCACCACACCACCGTGCCGCCCTAAACAATAATTTATTGTACAAAACGGGGGAAACAAACATTGACAAAAACAGTTCCATAATTCATATTAAATTCAAAAGATAACGAAAAAACAGCTACAAGTTAGAGGGAATAGTGATAAAGTGGTAAAACTTGGCATTGATCCACAGCCTCAGAAGGATGCGCTCAAGCCTGCCGTGCTCACAAGCTCAGTTGGTAGGATAGGCCTACTATATTTTCACATTTTTAAAAGTTTTGATTTTTATTGATAACCTACATTTACCAACAACAAAAGACTACAATTAGCACCAGAAAAATATGTAAAAAAAAAAAAAAAAAAGTAATAATAAAAAAAGTAAATAAAAAAATGAATATCAAATACCAAATTTTCATAACGAATACCTACCCATAGAAACGAATATTCGAATATCCGAATATTTGGGTACAGCCCTAGAAATAACTGACCAAAAATATTGAAGTTTTTCACAATATTGTGATTTATTGAGATGCGCCAGTATATAACAATGAGTTGATACATTTAATGTAAAGCTTATTAAGCAAAGTATGTTTTAATAAAGCATTTTAAACACTCAAATTTGACTCATTCCTTAATTCCACACAAAATGATGCTAAAATTGTATTTTGAGAATTGCTCCAGTTTATTATAGTAATAACATATTGAAAATATACCAAAATGCTGTTTATGATTTTTGGCTAGTGAAAAATTTTTTTTGGCCAGTAGATTTTTAAAGCTTACTAGCCACTTGGCTAGTAAGCCAAAACGTTAAGTTTGAACCCTGCCCAAATGTATGTAGCCTTAAGCCTAGTTCACATTACACGATTTTCACCACAAATTTGACGTCACAGAGGATCTTAAGAAACATCTTGGGTCGGAGGTGAGTCGGCAGATAGTCTGCCACAACGAGTCCTCATGTGTTAACAAGCCTATGTGCAAGTCGCCCCCTCGTCTGTGACTGGGACTGGATATCTGGCATGCTAGAAAACTGGAGAAGTGTGACACAACTGACAAAGAGCATCAGCCAATGAGAGGCGGGATACGTCTCACGTCAGCACGCAGGAGGACGGAAGAAATGTGAGGAGGACAAGCCGCAGGGTTGCTACTTGCCAGGTCCGCTTATTAGCTGCGACTTTTGGCTTGTTTCTAAAGTGGTGTTGCTTATTTGGGCTTGCTCTCTAAACATCGCCTTTCTCCATATATATCTGTATAATAAGTTATTTAACCTCTTTAACTCCCCTCGGCCGCCGGTGTCCGCGCTCCCTCCCTCCTCTGTTAAATGGCATCTCACAGGCGCACTGCGTCATCAGACCATGTGATGTTTGGTATCACCGGATTCAGGAAGCTCTCGGCTTCCTAAATCCGGCATTCGTTTTTCTTTTATTCCTTATGGATTTCACTCCAGAGCAGCCGAAATATACTAAGTCCAAAATAGTGGTGAGTGGTGACAAGTCATGTCATGCCGTTTTTCAAGGGGAAAAGTTAGCGGATTACTCTCGATCTCATGCCGAGCCGTCAGTGGACACGTAGCTGGTTTATAAAAGGTAAGAGTCTCACTCCTACCACTATTTTTGGCTGAGATATACCGCCTACAAAGTAGGATCACAACTTTCACATTTCATATGGCTTTATTTGGTGATATTTTATGGTGTTTCTGTCATAAACAACATCAGCTATCATAATCATGCCTGATTTCAATAAGGTACAATGTTTGAAGCTCGCTGAGTGTTGCTTGATCACTGATAGTACTGTTTTGAAGCAGAGTGAGAGCTCTTGTCATTTAGAGCTCTGCCTGGATCTTTTCATGCAAAAAACACTGTAGAATGGTCATACTCTGAGCAATTTTCTTCAAACTTGAAACAAATGTCCATTGATAGTGTGCCTACAGCCCCACAGTGGCATTTACCTGCTCAGATGAAGCCACAGACAGTTATTCATCCTGAAAATCATTTTTTATTTTATTTTAGGCAAATCTTCAACTTTTTACTGACTTCAGAGGCCCATTACTCTGTCACTGTATCACCTAGATTGTGTCTAACACTTTCACAAGAAACTTCAGAGAGTTTGCTTTCTGGCAAGACCTCATGCATGCATGTAGTCAGAGCGGTTCAGAGGCTACAGATATTTTAATTTGGGTATGTCATTTTAGGTGTTTTTACAAAAATGGAGGGTTGCACGTCTCGAAGCCTGGGCTCATAGGAGACCACCAGACTCTCTCCCAGGGGAGGGGCTGGGGGAGAGAGGGAGATGTCCAGCCAAGGCTCCATCCAGCATGGACCAAAACACAGCACAGACAGTTCAGAAGCAATTCGGAACGAGTTAAAAGCAATTCATAAACAGACAAAGTGGTGTTTATTCTCTGGCCTAAATTACGGCCGTGACTGGTTCTGAATGTAGGCTTGAGCAGGCAGCCGCTCTCTCCTCTTTTTGGTACTGAGTACCGCCACTGAATCTTTAAGTGGTACGCAGTACCGGAGCGTACCAGCTTACTTTCACCCCTGGCGAAGCTGCCACCCAATGTGTCTCACTGGACTGTTCTGGTTTGGCGGAGGGAGGGCAGACAACATGTTGCCTGTTCCATCCTTGTGGGATTCAGAGGACCACAGATGATTTGTCATTTGTTAAAATCTAAACTGGGCATGGGAAGGCTTTTCTTCTCTGCATGCTCTTTGTTCTTCAAACAAAGAGGGTTATTTGACACCCATCTCCAGGATGTCCCACCTCACACCTCAGTGAGACACAAGTCTCAAAACTTGATTGGACAAGACTTTTACAGTGACATGTGACTCTGTGATGCCACGGGCATCTGTAGAATGTCTGCTCCCTTCAGGCAGTTTTGCTCTTACTCGGTTCAGTAAGATTACTCCCCTGACCGTCCCCTGACGGTTACTCAGCTCACACCTTTTTCGGCTGGGCCTGGACCAGCCTAGATGCTCTCTTGCTGGTGAGATGCCGAGCAGTTCACACCACCTCTGACCAACTCAGAGGCCATTGCCCCAAACCACTAAAGGAAGGGCAATTGATCACAGACTCTCTAAACCTGACCTAGAGAAGTTTAAGTTTATTAAGTTTAAGTTTATTTACTTTAATAATCCCCTGAGGGGAAATTCAGTGTTGTCACTCTTGATTGTCAATTACACACAGGTCTGAAAGACACACACACATGCACAAACAGGACCTATACATGCACAAAGTGGAGAGATGTCAGAGTGAGGGGGCTGCCCTTTGGTCAGGCGCCCTGAGCGGTTGGGGGGGTTCAGTGCCTTGCTCAACCCTGAGTATAGTAGACATTAATTCCCTTAACTTTTTCATTCATTCTCAATGGTAGTTCTTACCCTAAGACTGAAATATATATTTTGACCACAAGTGGAATTTTGGTGGCGCTGTTTCCCCCCTTTCTTTACAGTAAGGAGACATTATCTCTGTGAGTGACAGACAGCACAACAGCAGCAGTAAACAGAGAGCAGTGGGTTTTTTCCATTTTGCGGTGTTTTATCACAGTAAACAAAGAGTCATACTCATCAAACGTAAGGTTTAAGTACAAAATGAACAATTCTCAGATGAGTATTTGGGCAAACTGTATAATATTGCAAAAAGTATGCTCAAGTTTTGTTGTTCTATCTTGGTCTGCTGTTAGCTAACGTTAACTGTACTACAGTAACGTTAGCTGAGGTTCGGTACGTTACATTAAGGTTATGTGCTGTATGTAAAGTTATATGTCAGTGTTAACAATGGCTAATTTTATTTGCACATGTGAAAGAACTGTGATGGGGGAGTACATGCAGCTTGGAAAATACAAAGGAAAACTATACAGGTGGCTCCTTGAAAATGATGTCGGCTACACCATCTACCTCATCAATAAGGTAGAAGAGGCGGAGAGAGCTGGGACCTTCAACCCCCAAGGGAACAGCAAGGACAGCCTACTGTCATTCCTGGACTACGTCAGGAGCTTCCAGGAAATTGAGGACCTGAGGGAGTACCTTCTCTCCAGGAAGCCTGCGCCACCAGTCTCATCAGAGGGGGACAATGTAGTTGGCTTTGGAGCCAGGGCCAAGCACACCTGGAGGCAGATCTGGGAGAGCAGGGAGGACGGTTACGCTGCCTTTATTGTCGGAGTAAAGTGTGTTAAAAACAGCAAGATGTACAACCTGCAGCAGTACCTCCTCCAGCAGCAGAGGGCTGAGCCCTGTCCACCGCCTGCAGAAGTCTCATCTACATTGGCTGCTTCCACACACACATCTAGACCTCTCGGTCAGTTTACAAAAATATGCAAATACTGATTTAATGTGAACATTAAATGTACAGTACAGGCCAAAAGTTTGGACACACCTCATTCAATGCGTTTTCTTTATTTTCATGACTATTTACATTGTAGATTCTCACTAAAGGCATCAAAACTATGAATGAACACGTGGAGTTATGTACTTAACAAAAAAAGGTGAAATAACTGAAAACATGTTTTATATTCTAGTTTCTTCAAAATAGCCACCCTTTGCTCTGATTACTGCTTTGCACACTCTTGGCACTCTCTCAATGAGCTTCAAGAGGTAGTCATCTGAAATGGTTTTCCAACAGTCTTGAAGGAATTCCCAGAGGTGTTTAGCACTTGTGGGCCCTTTGCCTTCACTCTGCGGTCCAGCTCACCCCAAACCTCTCGATTGGGTTCAGGTCCGGTGACTGTGGAGGCCAGGTCATCTGCCGCAGCACTCCATCACTCTCCTTCTTGGTCAAATAGCCCTTACACAGCCTGGAGGTGTGTTTGGGGTCATTGTCCTGTTGAAAAGTAAATGATCGTCCAACTAAACACAAACCGGATGGGATGGCACGTCGCTGCAGGATGCTGTGGTGGCCATGCTGGTTCAGTGTGCCTTCAATTTTGAATAAATCCCCAACAGTGTCACCAGCAAAACACCCCCACACCATCACACCTCCTCCTCCATGCTTCACAGTGGGAACCAGGCATGTGGAATCTATCCGTTCACCTTTTCTGCGTCTCACAAAGACACGGCGGCTGGAACCAAAGATCTCAGATTTGGACTCATCAGACCAAAGCACAGATTTCCACTGGTCTAATGTCCATTCCTTGTGTTTCTTGGCCCAAACAAATCTCTTCTGCTTGTTGCCTCTCCTTAGCAGTGGTTTCCTAGCAGCTATTTGACCATGGTGGCCTGATTCGCGCAGTCTCCTCTTAACAGTTGTTCTAGAGATGGGTCTGCTGCTAGAACTCTGTGTGGCATTCATCTGGTCTCTGATCTGAGCTGCTGTTAACTTGCCATTTCTGAGGCTGGTGACTCGGATGAACTTATCCTCAGAAGTAGAGGTGACTCTTGGTCTTCCTTTCCTGGGTCGGTCCTCATGTGTGCCAGTTTCGTTGTAGCGCTTGATGGTTTTTGCGACTCCACTTGGGGACACATTTAAAGTTTTTGCAATTTTCCGGACTGACTGACCTTCATTTCTTAAAGTAATGATGGCCACTCGTTTTTCTTTAGTTAGCTGATTGGTTCTTGCCATAATATGAATTTTAACAGTTGTCCAATAGGGCTGTCGGCTGTGTATTAACCTGACTTCTGCACAACACAACTGATGGTCCCAACCCCATTGATAAAGCAAGAAATTCCAGTAATTAACCCTGATAAGGCACACCTGTGAAGTGGAAACCATTTCAGGTGACTACCTCTTGAAGCTCATCGAGAGAATGCCAGAGTGTGCAAAGCAGTAATCAGAGCAAAGGGTGTCTATTTTGAAGAAACTAGAATATAAAACATGTTTTCAGTTATTTCACCTTTTTTTGTTAAGTACATAACTCCACATGTGTTCATTCATAGTTTCGATGCCTTTAGTGAGAATCTACAATGTAAATAGTCATGAAAATAAAGAAAACGCATTGAATGAGAAGGTGTGTCCAAACTTTTGGCCTGTACTGTACCTAACACAATAAATATTATTGTTATTTGTCGCCTAGTGATGGAGGAGGATGAGGAGCTGGAGAAAGCGATGTTAAACCTGCCTCCATCTGAATATGACATTGAATTCAGTAAGTGGATCTATTGTATTAATTAACAGAGTTTCTTTAAAATGTTACTGTACATGATAAAAGTCTTGTATCACCTGTGCTTTCAGGGCCACCAGCAGAAGTCTCTAGTGCCCCAGCTGTATCTCCATCAACAGGTTTTACTCTATGTGGAGGGAGGATTCTGTTTGAACCAGAATTCACCTGCCACTACTGTTCCGTCAACTAGTTTGTTGTTTTGGCCATGTTCCAGCCTGTTCTGATGCTTGTGTTCTTTTACTCTCCTACTAACATAAGGAATTAACATGTCAGCGATGATGGTAAGTGCTTTGTTTTTTTGCATGCTTTTTTTTAAGTCTGTCATACAAGGATATGGCATGTTAAAAATGTAGCTCAGATACAGGTTAACATGCCACATCTTTGACTGACAGGTGATGTGTGTACTATAGTTTATTAATGTTGTTTCTGTGCTTTACCTGTTTGCAAACACTTTAAAGCTTTTATTTTTTTCTATTTAAAAAAATGGCAATTCACAATTTAGTAAAACTGGATGTTTTTAGTCTGTACCAGCAGTTACTACAGAAACAACAGGTAAAGACACATTGTTAAGCTTAAACAAACTTGACTGTGTGAGGAAAATGACATTGAATTGTTTTTACAGCTCACAGGACAAAGCCAACAGCTACAGCTACTGTTTCCAGACCTGCTGAGCCTAGTGACCCCCCTGTGAAAGGTTATTTTAGTTCTTTACTTCACACTTTAAATTATCCTGAATGTCGTGTGAACTTTCTTGTTTTTTTCTTTTAATCCCACAGCTACAGTGAAGACCCCACTGCCAGTCCCTCCTCAGCTGCTTGCCATCGCTCCACAACTTGGGATAGAAGAGCAGACACCCAATGTGTTTAGACAAAGTATGTCATCCTCTGATTCTACCAGTGTATCTCAGATATCGATCAGTTTCATTCTGACAAATCAAATGTATTAAATAATGTGAGGTAAATACGACATCCGGTGTCTGTTAAGGTTTTATACAATTTTTGTTGCAACTTTTTTAAAAGCACATGAAAAGCCAGTCTCCCACAGTTCATCTTCTGGGCCTGGGATAACAGCAGCTCCATGTCTTCCTGAAGGTAAATGTTTTATTTTCTTACATGCTGTGAGACAGAATATCTTAATTTTCATAAGTAACACGTATGTCTCACTTGCCTGTCCTGTTTGTATCTCACCATCCCAGATTCATCATTACAGAATATTGCCCCTGTGGAAGCACAAAAAGACACTGTCCTTGATGAAGGTATTTATTTCTGTTTCTGTTTTAACCATGGAAAAAAGATAATAACACGCACATCCCAAAGAAATATTGAAAGGGTGGTGGATCATAAACTTCTAACATGCATCAAAAAAGGAAAAAATGATCCGCACACTAATAGAGCTCCCATTAATCCATGATTTATTTTGTGTCAAGTGACGTTTCGAGCAACGCAGGCTCTTCCTCAGACTTGTAATGGTTACAAGTCTGAGGAAGATCCTGCGTTTCCAGAGGTCTCTTCCTTTTTCTCTTATTGTGTATATACTGTAGTTTTTTGTTGTGTATTAACAGCTTCGCCATGTCCAACACCTCCTGTCCCATTAGATGCCCCACACCAGACTGCAGCCTCTGTCCCAGGCCATGATCAGGATGTTGCACAGTGGAACTGCTCCCAGCAGCAGAAGATCTGGATGAAGACTGAGATGGAGGCGTTGGGGCTGTGGCCGGGGCCACGTCCAGTACGTCATCTGATGAACATGCTGTCCCTGTGGCGTTATCCACCTTAGCCTGAGCTCATCGACTCAATTTCTGAGCTGCCCTCACCAAAGTACTTTCAGCTTCATCCATTTTTCATCTGGAAGCCAGAGTACACAATCATGGAGAGGGTCAGAAACAATTACATCTTGCCCTGTCTTTATGGTTGTCCCAACCCTCAGGTAGCTTCCTCTGGCGTCGGAAGGCCTAGAGTCATCATTGGCACCAGCGGACAGTACTATATTTTAGCCTCGCGGCTCACCTGCAAGGCTTATAAAAAGTACTGGCATGCTGACAAGCCACAGTGGCTGAAGAAGCTACCAGAGCGCTTCAGCAACATTGTACCAGCTTTCCTGACACACAAAAAGGCCATCTGCAAGTCTGTGATGGACGAGATGAGACGCAGCAGCAGATCACCAGAGGACATGTCCAAGCAGCTGACGGAGGCGCTCCATCTTAAATATGAGAGAGCTCACCTGGCCTACCTGCTGAGTGTGCAGAACGTCAGGGACGGTGAAGCAGGAGTCTACGGCCAGAGAACCATCACTGGGCTCCTCAGACAGGCAGTTATTCTTGCGCCATTTGGTGGATACTCAGATGCAGATGGCTGGTGCGGAGTGTCTGTTTCATCTGACTACCTTGTCGACTGCCTGGTCCGAGAGTATCAGCGCCAGGAGCAGCTCCTCACTCTGCTGCTTCAAGGTACCTTGGACAGGCACTGAGGGCAGATCACACCCGCAAAGTAGCTAGGAAGGTTGTGTTGTCGTCTGGCACCATGTCCTCCTATGCTATTATGAACGAGAACTGGATGATCCTGAGCTGGGTGATGCTGCAGTCTGAGTGTGATAGGTCCCTTTATACCATGTATGAGGGTCTGTCGCAACGCTACACTGCAGCAGGAGTACAGAAGGCAAACTTCAAGTGGGTTGACAGGTATAAAGAATAAGTTTCAATTGAAAACATTATTTTAGTATTTTAACTTGTTGTACATTACATATTTTTTTAAATGCTGTTTTTGTGTTGTTTTTTTCTTTTGTTTTTTTTTTGCACGGCTTATTTAGTAATTGACGTTTTGTTAGGCCAAATACATACCAAAAATAAAAGAGATGGAAAACTTGCAGTAAATTGTTTTATATTGCAGGGCTCAACAATACGGATTGCCCGATTGCCCGGGGCAAGTAAAACTCGTGGTCGGGCATGTAAACTAACAACCTCACTTGCCCGATCGGGCAAGTTGCTAAAAATATTAAAAGTTAGTAACTAATTGATAAAATAAATGTATTTTAAAACGTGCTCTTCTGCTCTGATGCAGGCGCACGGCGGAGTTCCGCCACACACACACAGGTGAGCACGCTAGAGCGGCTCGGGCCGCATTTTCCTGACCAAACCTGACCCCAAGCCCAGTGCAGTTTGTCAGCTGACAAAGTTATTGAAATGGACAGTGTGTAAATAACCAACAGACTGCTGTTACGCACAGACACACACGCTGCTCACACAGCAGCTCAGTACGGCACTCATGCAGAGCTTGTGTTGCGTTCAGGCGTTGTCACGTAAATAACAACTTCCAACACTTAAATAGGTCATAGCACAAAACAGCAGCATGTCAAGTGACTTTTTACTTTATTATTAGTGCTGCACGATTAATCTAATCACAACCGCGATGTCAGGCTGTGCAATTACATAACCGCATAAAAGGCTGTGATTTGCGATTTAATGTAGGCTAAATAAATGTTAACGTGTGTGCCTGTGAACGTGACTGCCTCTCCTGTAGTGTGTGGAGTTTGCTGACATCACGCTCACAAGTTTTTCTGACGCGTGCAGCAGCTCCGCTGTGTGTACAGTTTGTCTCGTCTCGTCTTCCTCCGCTTATCCGGGTCCGGGTCGCGGGGGCAGCAGCCTCAGCAAAGAAGCCCAGACAGTCCTCTCCCCCGCCACTTCCGTCAGCTCCTCCGCGGGAACCCCGAGGCGTTCCCAGCAAGCCCCAACCTCCGGTGGAGACGAGTGAGACCAATGCGGAATTGCCAAAAACTGCAGTTCACTGACTGTCCACTTGAGGCTGGCTCCGGAAGTGAGTCAATTCCCATAGACCCCCATGTTAAAATGCCCAACTTTAGAGCAGAAATAACCAGGTTTACAGCCTGGTACAAAAAATGGTTTTGGTCTCTATAGTTAATTTCCCCTTTCATGACAACTCTGGGGGGGTGAATTTTTTTCTAACTCTTCCGTTTAAATGTTATTAAGGTTTGAAATTGCGCATAATCAAGGGCATGGTCACTTTGAGTGACAGGTCACACCATCATGGGTGGCTAACTAGCATGCTAACTAGCTGCTGGCTTCGCTGTGCGGAGCTGAGCTCAGACTCGGCCGTCTGCTCGGCGTCATCTCAGCCAATTCGTGCCCGTGTTCAAGGCATTGAACCCGGAACGGGGGCCAAGATGGCGCCAGTGTAAGACGCTTTTTTCTGTGCTGTCGAAGCTTTTTTCGTTCAAAACTTGAATTTGCTTGCTTTAACCCCAAAAACACGTAAATAGTTTTTATAACGTTTGAATATCGTTCTGGGAACCTCAGCTGAAACTTTGACCCATTTTACTTTGTTTTTTTTGTCAACGTTTTCTGTTGGACTCCGTCCGTAACTAGCTAACGAAGTTAGCGTTGCTTGCTAGCTTGGCATTCCAACATCAGGAAAAGGAAAAAGGGGGAAAAAAACCCCAAAAGCTCCAACCGCCCAACGACTGGTTCTGCTGACATGTCGACTACTACAGGGGAGGATATGGAAACGACAATGGAAGTGGCAGCGGAGAGTTTTAAACGGTGCCATTCATACGCCAAACAACAACATGTGGATATTGATGACTCTCCTAGTGCAAGCCCACAGAAAAAAACACCCCGTCGCGAGCCGGAGCCCTCCAGTGCTGTTCTGCTGGCGGCAATTAACAAGCTCACTGAGTCGCAGCTTGGTTTCAGGGAGAAGCTGGAATCCATAGAGAAGTCCATTGAGAATAACTTCAAGAGTATTCAAACACTCTTTTCCTCAGTCCACGCTGCAGAGAAGAATGTAGGGGAGCTGGCATCCAGAGTGGATCCCCTGGAGCTTCAGATTAAAACCCTGACCGCCGAAAATAAAAAGCTGGTGGACAGAGTGAACGACATTGATGCATACTCCAGGCGCTGGAACTTGAAGATCTCCGGGATTCCCGAGTCTGAAGGCGAAAATGTGAAAATGACAGTGATTGACATCTTTTCTTTTCTTTTTTACATTATCCTAACCAAAAATGATTACAGGAATCATTTTTTTGTTGTTCTTTGTTTTTTTGTTTGTTTTTTTGTAGCATGATTCTGCTATATAGTTTACATGGGTCAGTTTCTAAATTGATTACTTAACATAAAGTTTTTGGCTTGTGAATTCAGGTTTTGTACACTTCTCAACTTTTTGCTTATCTACTACTTCTACTGTTCAGGTAGTTCTGTTCATCTGTGTTCTGTGTACATGTTTGATATTCGTTTGTCATGTTTTTCTCTAAATGTACGGGGAGTACGAGATTTGACTGAAAGAAAAGAAAGAAAAGCTTTATTTTTATTTTGTAGTCATCAAAATAAGGATGTCTATTTTTTACAGGACACACATTCCACTTCAAAAGATGAAACATTTTGGCGTAATCAGTGGGGAGGGAAAGCTATTTTTTCTCATGGTAATATTTTTTCAGGAGGCATTTTAGTTTTATTCCATCCTAAATTTAATGGTGAGATCATATATACAAAGGTTTCAGAAGCTGGTAGATGGATTCTGTTGGTTATTAAATGTGGAGATAATATATTTATTTTGGTGAATGTTTATGGCTTTAATGCTAGGAATTCTAACACCACACTCCTTAACTCTTTGTCGAACAAAATTCTCCAAGAAATGAACAAATTTCCCTCAGCATCTGTGATTGTTGGCGGTGACTTTAATGAGGCTCCAAACTTATGTACAGATAGATTCCCTGCAAGAGGTAATCAAGATCATTTTAACCCTGTTATATATGATTTCTGTAGTAAGCTCTCATTATTAGATGCTCTGAGAATTTTATACCCTTTCTATTGAGCCTTGTATTCCTTTAGCCCTTAGCAGTAATGATTTTATGAGCTTTTTTAATGACAAAATTCTAACTATCAGAGGCAAAATTCATGACCTCCTGCCATCAGATGGTAGGCCTACCTATCTAACCTCAAACACAGCTGTAGAACCTAATATATATATTTAGATTGCTTCTCCCCAATTTCTCTTCAAGAATTGACAGCAGTGATTTCTGCTTCTAAATCAACAACGTGTCTCTTAGACCCCATCCCAACTAGGCTACTTAAGGAGGTCTTTCCTGTAGTTAACACTCATATATTAGATATGAAACCTTTACTAAAAAAGCCCACCCTGGATCCAGAGGTGTTAGCCAATTATAGACCGATATCTAATCTTCCCTTTATGTCAAAGATCCTTGAGAAAGTAGTCGCAGACCAGCTGTGTGATTTTCTCCATGATAATAATTTATTTGAGGAATTTCAGTCAGGATTTAGAGTGCATCATAGCACTGAGACAGCACTAGTTAAAATTACAAATGACCTTCTGATTGCTTCAGACAAAGGACTTGTCTCTGTACTTGTTTTATTAGATCTTAGAGCGGCGTTTGACACAATTGACCATCAAATTCTACTGCAGAGACTGGATCACTTTATTGGCCTAAAAGGTTCTGCACTGAGCTGGTTTAAATCTTATTTATCTGATCGTTTTCAGTTTGTTGACGTTCGTAATGAATCATCCTTACGTACCAAAGTTTGTTTTGGAGTTCCGCAAGGTTCTGTGCTCGGACCAATCCTATTTACTCTATATATGCTTCCTTTAGGTAACATCATTGGAAATCACTCTATAAATTTCTGTTGTTATGCGGATGATACACAGTTGTATTTATCGATGAAGCCAGAAGAAAGTAATCAATTAACTAAACTCCATAACTGCCTTAAAGACATAAAAAATTGGATGAGCACCAATTTCCTGATGTTAAATTCAGACAAAACTGAAATTATTGTTCTTGGCCCCACACAACTCAGAGACTCTTTATCTGATGACATAGTTTCTCTTGATGGCATTGCTCTGGCCTCTAGCACTACCGTAAGAAACCTCAGTGTAATATTTGATCAAGATTTGTCTTTTAATTCTCATTTGAAACAAACCTCACGGACTGCATTTTTTCATCTGCGTAATATTGCGAAAATTAGGCCTATCCTGACCCGAAAAGATGCAGAAAAATTGGTCCACGCTTTTGTTACCTCAAGGCTGGATTACCGTAACTCTCTATTATCAGGTAGCTCTAGTAAGTCTTTTAAAACTCTCCAGCTAATTCAGAATGCAGCAGCACGTGTACTAACAGGAACTAAGAAACGAGGTCATATTTCTCCTGTTTTAGCTTCTCTGCACTGGCTCCCTGTAAAATCCAGAATTGAATTTAAAATCCTACTGTTAACTTATAAAGCTCTAAATGGTCAAGCTCCGTCATATCTTAGAGAGCTCATAGTGCCATATTATCCCGGTCCGGCATATTATTACGGTCCGGGAGGCAGACACCGTCTCCACATTTAAGACTAGACTTAAGACTTTCCTCTTTGATAAAGCTTATAGTTAGGGCTGGCTCAGGCTTGCCCTGTACCAGCCCCTAGTTAGGCTGACTTAGGCCTAGCCTGCCGGAGGACCCCCCTATAATACACCGGGCACCTTCTCTCCTTCTCTCTCTCTCTCTCTTGTATTCTATTACTGCATCTTGCTAACTTGGCCATTCTGGATGTCACTAACCCGGCTTCTTCTCTGGAGCCTTTGTGCTCCACTGTCTCTCAGATTAACTCATATCACAGCGGTGCCTGGACAGCGTGACGTGTGTGGTTGTGCTGCTGCCGTGGTCCTGCCAGATACCTCCTGCTGCTGCTGCTGCCATCATTAGTCATTAGTCATACTTCTACTGTTATTTTACACATATGACTATTGTCACACATGTATACTGTCAGATATTAATACATACTTTCAACATATTGTACCACAGTAACCAGAACTATAACTATAATATTATTACTTTCATTAACATTGTTGTAAGCTACTGTCATTACCTGCATATCTCTCTCTCTCTCTCTCTCTCTCTCTCTCTCTCTCTCTCTCTCTCTCTCTCATTGTGTCATATAGATTACTGTTAATTTATTATGCTGATCTGTTCAGTACGACATCTATTGCACGTCTGTCCGTCCTGGAAGAGGGATCCCTCCTCAGTTGCTCTTCGTGAGGTTTCTACCGTTTTTTTTTTTCCCTGATAAAGGGTTTTTTTGGGGGGAGTTTTTCCTTATCCGCTGTGAGGGTCTTAAGGACAGAGGGATGTTGTATGCTGTACAGCCCTGTGAGGCAAATTGTGATTTGTGATATTGGGCTTTATAAATAAAATTGATTGATTGAATTGATTGAAACAAACCTCTTTACCTGGTTTAAAGTAGACCTAACACAAAAATCTCGTATAGATCTGTGGCTTATCTCTGACAATTTGGCTCCCTGGTTCAAACATGTAATATTACTGCTGCTCCCTTAACTGATCATGCTGGAATAGATATTTCTTTATCAAATTTAAGTTCTACTTGTCGCAACAAACCTGGATACTGGAAGTTAAACTCTTCCTTTCTACAACAATCAGCTTATTGTTTGGGTATTAAACAAATTATTACTAAGTTCAATTCAATGTCTGAAATTCCACCTACACTTAAATGGGAGCTATTCAAATTTGAATGTTGACGTTTTTCAATGTGTTTTGGAAAGCAACATTTAAGAGATCAAAATAAGGCTTATGCTGATAATTTAAAAGAGTTAAATGATATATTAAATATACCTGTTCCAAGTGATGGAGATAAAGTGCGCTTGCACTCATTACGGGAAAAATTAGACCTTTTTTTCCAGACAAAGGCAAGGGGAGCATTCATAAGATCTCGGGCCAGATGGTTGGAACATGGAGAAAAAAATTCATCCTTCTTTTTTAATCTGGAGAAAAAACGTGGAGAGGCAAGAAAAATATCTGCTTTATATATTGATAACAGTCTCTCTGAAAACGAAAAGGAAATTTCTTCATTTATCTCTAACTTTTATCAGAAGTTAAACACCTCCTTGTTTGACCCTCAGGCTTGTCGTGTTTTTTTTGATAAAGTATCCCCATTCATTCCTAAAATTTCCAGGGAGAATTATGAGCTTTGTGAAAGTCCAATTACACTAGAAGAATTGCAGAAAACTATTACCAAAATGCCAACTAATAAAAGTCCAGGTCCAGACGGACTGCCTTATAAATTTTATATAACTTTCTGGGAAGATTTAAAACATATGTTATTGGAAGTTTTTGTTGATTGTGCCCAAAATAAGGAACTGACTGTTTCTATGAAAGGTTTAATATCCCTAATTCCTAAACCTGGTAAAGATCTTCTTTATCTGGATAATTGGCGTCCTATAACGTTGTTAAACTCAGACTACAAAATACTTGCAGCACTGTACGCCAATAGATTAAAATTTTGCTTAGAGGAAATTATTTCTGTAACACAGTCAGGTTTTATGAAAGGTCGGCACATTTCTAATAATATTCGACTTGTCCTAGATATTTTAGATTACGGAGATCTGTTTGATAAAAAGTCACTGATTTTGTTTTTGGACTTTTACAAAGCTTTTGATACTGTGGAACATTCGTTTATTTTCAAGGCTTTACAATATTTCGGGTTCAAAGAAAACTTCAGGAACATCATAAGCACACTCTATACCAATATTAATAGCTGCGTATCCCTGGCTCATGGTACCTCGTCTCGTTTTGATATAAACCGTGGCATAAGACAAGGGTGTCCAATTTCACCTTTCTTGTTTTTGATAGCTGCTGAACTTCTTAATCTGTTTATTGTTAATTGTGTAAATGTAGAAGGTATTAAGATAGGTGACAGTGTTCTAATCATCAGTCAGCTGGCCGATGACAAATGTTTGTTTCTTCAAAATGAACTTCAAGTCCCTATTGTTATAAAGGCTTTAAATGCGTTTTCAAGTGCCTCTGGCCTCACTATTAATAAGAGAAAGTGTGAAATAATGGCCATACATGATTCTGACACTGTCTCAATAGATGATATAAAGGTGAAAAAAGAGGTAAAATACTTGGGTATCACACTGAGCAATTCTACCAGTGAGAGGATCTCTCAAAACTTTATGCCGAAAATTGAAAAGTCTAAATCTATCTTTAACTGTTGGTTACAGAGAGATCTTACTATTATGGGTCGAATTTTACTTTCTAAGGCAGAAGGTTTATCTAGATTAGTGTACCCAGCTTTATCTTTATATGTAGATCGCAAAACCTGCGCAGCTATTGATTCACTCTTATTTAAATTTATATGGAAACACAAAACTGAGTATATAAAAAGGAAAACACTTATCAGACAGTATTCAGAGGGTGGTCTTAATGTCTTAGATTTCCATACTATTAATAGTATATTCAAAATCAATTGGTTAAAACATTGTCTAGCACATAATAAGGCTCGATGGTATTTTATCCCCAATTTTTTGTTTAATAAATGTGGGGGTTTAAAGTTTTTGCTGTCATGTAACTTCACCTCAAGTAAACTGCCTGTTAAGCTTGCCAACTTTCATAAACAAGCCCTGGACACATGGAAAATTGCTTTCAAACACAACTTCTCTCCTCACACATGTATCTTATGGAATAATCAACATGTTGTTTACAAGAATAAGACCTTATTTTTCAAAGACTGGTATGATCAAGGTGTTATGTTTGTTTTTGATCTTTTGAATGATAATGGGTCCTAGCTACCTATGAAGAATTCACCCAACCAAAAGGATTAAACATATCCCGTTCTATGCACTCCAGAATACTCAAAAGTATACCTACTAATTTGTTGTCTCCTATTAGGGCGCCTGTTCTATACACACATTTCTTAGGAGTGATTCCTGCTCTGTGGCTTGGTGGAAAGGTTCTTGAGGATCGTTCATGTAACAATGCTCATATCAGTTCAGTTTTTACCTCTGTTAATAGTCAGCATCCAAACTTATTTAATCGTTGGAGAGTGATGTTTCCTGACATCAGTAACAATGGACTGAATTTAATAGATTTTTTGTCCCCAATAAAGTTAAAAAAATACATATTAAAATCTTACATAGATATTATCCCTGTAATGAATTCATTAACAGATTTAGACCTGATGTATCCTCTTTATGCTCCTTCTGCAAAAAAGAGGTTGAGTCCCTCTCTCATTTGTTTTATAGATGTCCCTATTCTACTAACTTTTGGACTCAAATGTCTTTATTGATTTGGGAATCTCATAAAATTTTGATCACTATTACTGAAAGTATGGTCTTATTCTTAAATGTTGAATGTAATAATGAGGAAGTTAATAGTGTAATAAAATTGCTGTGTCTGTTGGGTAAATATCACATCCATAAAGCTAGATTTCTCCAGGCTGTGCCAAAAGAAACTTTGTTTTATGTGGAACTTAAATCTTTTTATGACTCTGTATGTAAAATATGTAAAAACAAGAAAGCTTTCAAGACATCCGGTATTATGGAAAATATTATGGTCCATGTTACTAGATAAAATCTCCTGTTTTTTTTTTCATCTTTTCTTTTTCTTTTCTTTTCTCCATTTTTGCATATATATTTATTTATTTTCTGTTTCTTTTTTGATTAAATTTGTCTTTATGCAGCCTGATACTGTATTTTTTTTAATTATTTTTTATTTTATTGTATTTATTTTTTGTAAGGCTCTGCTGATTGTCACATACTCCCTGTACTTCACTGTTGTCAATGTTTTGTATGAGTTCATAGTTGTATAATATCATGTTTATCTGTATAATGGCTTTAATATGATAAATAAAGATTGTGGAAAAAAAAAAGCATTGAACCTGTCCTCTCAGCCGTGTTTGTGCCTTTTGGATATTTTTTCAGGCAAATATTGGAGTATTATGGCTTGCTGTTCAATTAATTATACCAACAGACTGTCCAAGAAGTCTGTGCTCCAGGTTTTTCGGTAAGTGAAATTCGGAAATTCTAGTATTATTTTATTTATGTTTATATGTTAGCACTAATTAGCGGTTGTCGGTGTCTGCGGTCACCACCTAGCTTGTCAGCTTATTATTATATTATTAAGCCTTTATTTAATACATGTAAAATCACGTTGATACCAGAGGTCTCATTTTCAAGTGCGACGTGTATCACGGCAGCAACATCCACATCAAGTTACAGACAATACAATACAACACAAGTTTAGCTCGTTAACTAACGTTAGCTAAGTTAACCAGCCTGCTAACGGTTGGCCTTCGAGCAAGACGCCAGTCCGGGGATGCATCGAAGTCAGAGCCTGACAGAGAAGTGTTAGGATGTAGGCATTTAGGGGGAGAATATTTTGAACAAAAGGCTGAGGCTGTGTGAGGTTTGAAAATAAAGGTCCACCACATTAGTTAGCTAACGTGTTGCAATGTTAACGTTGTCATATGAGCAGTGTAACGTTAACGTAACATTAAGGCTATACTTGAGAATGTTATGTAAATTAAAAAGTGTCGAACTGTGTGAAATTACAATAAGGTGTGTAACGTAATTTAAAAAACTAATGTGACATTTGACTGTCGCATATAAAATATTAAGAAGATTAGTGTATTATATAGGCCCTAAGTTACACAACAATAGATAATGCACAGACAGAATATGGGGACTGTGATGGCCACCACCTTTTTGTTTTGCTAAAATAAATCGATTATGATCTGTTGAACACTGAGGTAATTTAAGTTGTATTGTTTGCATGTAAAGGTGTCTGTGAAGTAGGTAACCTAACACATATATTACTTTTAATATCTATTTGTCTGTGTAAAGTTTTCTTCTAGGTGACCCAGACAGACTGGACCAGTGGACACTCAACACGAGGAGATAGAACTGGACTCCAAACAAGACTTCCCATCTGTGCAGTGAACACTTTGAGAGTCATCACTTCAGCACTGACTCCAGGATAAAGACACCTTTTTTATACAGTACCTCACAAAGAATCAAGAAACTTATTAGTTTAAAATTATGAATTATTGACCATAATACATTTAAATTGTGATGGCCTCGGCCATGTTGTGTTTTGCTGGCCTCTCTGTGCTCCTCCCTTCCCAGGTTCTCCCTGCCTGTCTCCCTCCCATCTCGTCAGGGGATTCACCTCACCTGTGGCCTTGTCTATAAAGGTATGGCCATTCCAAGATGGTTCCCTCTCTCCTTCCTGGATGGCTGGGGCCTCCAGGCAACCCCAGCGTTGTTTGGTTTGGTTTGGTTTGGGTTGTGTTACGTTGGCTCTTTTGGTTCCTTATGATTACACACATACATCTCATACATCCAACACCTCTCACCACACCACTGATTACTGATCTGCACTTAAATCTTATTCTTTAAATACATTTTCGGTTAATCTAACTGGTTGCTGTGTGGTTCTCCCTCTTTTGTTGTCCTCTTAAACTAGCTGGGCATAACAAGTGGGGGCTCATCCAATTTTGAACTTGGGAGTGTCAATGTTTGGCTCTTGTATGGCATTAAAACTGGGAGGCTCACAGTGGCTTGTTTGAATGTTGTGTTAACCAGGGGGTAAATGGTGCAGTGCTGTCTTTGTTGACCTGCGTTCAGAGAATGATGACTTTAAGTTGCGCTGTGTATGGCTGTGGGGAGGTTATGGCTGGAGCAGTTGTGTCCCTCATGTAGGCTGAAGTGGCAGTTCTCTCACAAGGAGGGGTTGCTCTGTTTTTTTTTTTGTTTTGCAGGGCTGTTCGTTGTTTTTGTGTGTTGTCCGTGCGGTTAGTAACAGTTGTCTCGGGAGCACCCTGGAGTATTGGCTGGGACAAGTTGTCTTCCCCAATACAGATGGTTTACAGGTGCATAAATACCCGCCGCCAGTATGCACATGAAGACTAGGGTGCAGTTAGCTAGTTTGACTTAGGCAGCTAGGAGGGGCGCTCCATTGTCACTCAATCTCTCTGTGGTTGTGTACTGTATGACTTGTTGCTTTCTCTGTGAATGAGGTCCGATGTTTGCACTGGCTGTGATTTAGGTTGACAGTTAACATGGGAAGTGAGCACAGTAATACACTAGTTTCTGAGTTCCTCCAGTGACCATCTCGTAGCACTTTAGCTCAGCTTGCCAAATTAGATCTGGTGGACTTGGCAGTACATTTGGGTTGGTCTAAGGCCAAGGAGGTGCCAAAAAAGGCTGAGCTACGAGACATTGTTGAGGGGCTGGCTGTGTCTGCCAATCTTTTGGAGGTGGCTCAGGCTCCAGCAGCTCTGGTGGGTCCATGTGTTGGGGATGGAGCTTGGTCATTTGAGCAGTGTCTGCAGCTGGAGAGAGAAAAGGCGAAGCTGGAGAGGGAGAGATTTCAATTTGAGTTGGAGCAGGAGAAGCTGAGGGCTGCTACAGCATTAGAGAAAGAAAGGGTTAAAGTAGAGCGGCTGAGGTTGAAACTAATGAATGAGAATGGAGCTACAGGGCTGCATCGTGGCTTCGATGTTGCTGAAGCGTTGCGTTTGCATTACATAAATTACTAATTGTCATACATTACTAAGTACTTGATTAGGGCAAAGCTTGCTCTGTACTATTACTGATAAGGTGAAATTACTGACACACCACTGCAGTTTAGTGTTCCCCTGATGCAAAAGGCCAAATGAAGATTTTATCACTCAAGGAACATGACATGTATTTACCGACTTTAACATTTTAGTGCCTTTTATGCAAAGACCCTTTATCAAAGTGAGAATTACAACCTTTTTCCCCACACACAGTCTGTGGAACCAATGGAATAAAATATTCTCATGAGACAGCTGAACATAGCATGATTCCACAGTGGCAGTGAGCTTTCAGAACAGTTCAGTTTCCTTTTGATACCAACAATTATTTTAATGTGGATGAGTTGCATTCTGTACATTCATACTCCAGTTGTCTTGGTAGTACACTGTTAAATTTAAAATCACATTCAAATATAAAGTCAAATATCCACAGAACTTAAACACAAAACAATTTTATGAATGACAGCCACTTACTCAGCAATAAGATCATTTTGGTGCTGAGTGGGCTTTTAACCAAGACAGGCTGTAGTCAATGTTTTCCACCTGTGTTTTTAACCTGTCATCTTTCTCTCATGTAGGACACTTCATTATGACACTGGGTCTAATTCATCGGTTTTATAATTACTGTTATAAATCTTTTCATTTATTTCATGTGTACTTTTTGTAACCTTCTAAAATGGATGTTTTCATGAATGCAAGCTTTGACTTAATTTTGTTAAACTGTTTGTGTAATGGTTATAATTTTTGCTATATAAAATGGATCAGACAAAATTTACTTTAGAGTAAAAGCTAATTTTTTGAAAGCTGTCATTCATCAGTTTCCTGTGATGATTGGAAATATAGTGATGATTTAAACCATGAACAAAATATAATAGTTATTAATGGTATCTTAATGTTTCCATTTATGTCTTAACATTTACCCAAGTTTGCATTTATCTTAGCAGAATGTAAAAAAATGAAAAGCTGATGTTATGTGCTGGTTTTGTTTGAACATTTCTTTAAGACAAATGAAGAAAATTCACTGAGAAACTCTTCTTTTGTGAAAAACAAGGAAATATCTGCACTCTGAATAGTTTTAAGTCCCGTAGGAGGTATTATTTATTTGTGACGTTGTGACATATGAGAAGGTTCTATGGGTATTGCTCGGTATTGAGGCTTATATAGTGGGGCTAAAAAACGTAACACATAATTGGCTGATTATGTTTCTGTTTGCCTCACTATAAAAACGTCACAATACCTTTGCCTGAGGAAGACCCTCTGTGCAAACGTCCCTGCTTTGCCGTGTCCGGGAGGAGCCGAACGTCACCGGAAGGACCCGAGTAGTCCCGAGGGCATATGAAGACAACAGAACAGCCCCAAAGGCAGCTGAGCAGGTGAAACACCTGTGGAGTGCCTCACACTTGCTCTGCAATTGTGACAGCATTCAGCAGAGTACCGTCATAACTACCCCCGCCGTCACCGTATGTCCGTTGTGCATGAGTGCAAAGTAAGTTTACAGTAGGTGTTTATTGTTATGCTGTTTTCTGATGTACGTGTTATGATCAGTACTCTAGCACACAGAGTTGTTTACGGTTGATATATTGCCACTGACTGGTTAATATGTCTCTTTGTTTATATATGTGTTCTAAACATATAATACTGTTTTGATTAAGTGTTTACTACCGCGGATGGGCTCTACCTCTGGCGATATTCACATTTCTTACAGTTGTGTGTTACATTATAACAATGTGGTCTGAGGCACCCCCGTGTGGCCAGTTTCCCTTGTGTAGTATCCCATGTCTGTTCAGTTGACAGTAAAATGACTTTATTTCTGTACCATACTAATATAATTATTGTTTATCTGTTTGTATGCTTCAGGAAACCACAACGTACATACCCTGTACACTGTTCCAAGCTGTGTGAAATCATTAAAGAAGGGTTAAAGAAACCTCTGGAGTAGCCGCAGTTTTTCTGACAGAAGACTAAGGCCAGACTGTGTACACCAGCATTCAAAATATAATTTACACCCTCTCAGAGTTGGCAACATAGCGAACAAGTGATACCTCCTTGGGGGCTTAAAAACTATTGTGTCCAGCTAATTCTTTGTTTTGCACTTTGAGCCCTTTTATCCAGTCACATTCTTCTGTGTTAAAACTAGACTTCTAACAGAGTAGCAAAGAATGGTTACTCTCCAAAATCTTCTCAGGCTCTGCTGCTGGGTGTAAGGTGCTTAGTTATCTCCAAGTACAAAGTTAAAATAATCAGGCCCACACAGAAATGGACTGCTTAATTTTTTGTCAGTGACAATGTTAAACATTAATGCTTAATGTTTTATCTGTAGTGTATGATTTGTTTGTCTTTTCAACTGACAATCAGATCTGATTGTGAAATACAACATTCAGTCAGTAATAAAGACAAAAGGAGTGCAAATGTAAATAGAATTTATTGAAACTTTAAACAAGTTATAGATGAATATCAAAAACTCAACATTAGCCATGACAGCCTGGGCTATGTTCAGGCCTAACAAAATGTGTCCTAAAGGCCAAATTCAAAAGCAGTAACACTGCCAACTGTAAGCACTTCACTGCATTTGGAGGTGGTCTTTAAGACAATTAACCAATTTACTTAAAAACATATAAATTCTCCTAGGTGTTAGATGACTGTGTCTGATGTGAGGGTGCTCAATTATGGCACCATTTAAACTATGAACAAATGTAGCCATAACACTGTAAATACATTTCCTGGCCTTATCAATCTTTGCTGGATTGCCAGCAGCCTCCCACCTGCACCTTTGGTCCAGTGAAGAAAATATTATCTTAATGCCAGGATGCTGGAGGTGAAGCTGGTGCAGGTCCTCCTTCATCATGCTAACCAGCTTGACACTGCTGACCTTCCCCATGTCATTGCCGCCACAGTGGATGATGAGGACATCTGGTGCTGCTCTTCCTTGCAGGGAGTGGGAAAAGAAGGAGAAAAGGCCTCCCCACTGCAGTCCACCCCAGCCAAACCAGCAGACACGGACGCCCGGCATGCTGAGGGTGCTTCCCAAGGTCTCTGCAGCTCTCTGGACACTACGCCGGACATAGCTGTGACCAATGATCCACACTGTGCATATGAAAGTAAAATGAGTGTAATAAATGCTTTAGGTAATTAAAAACAGAAAGTTAACTATAAAGGGTGAATCACTTCTTTTTGTTAACAATACTATTATGTCACATCTGCAGGATAAAATAAAACAGGGAGCAACACCTCAAAATGTAGATGACAGTCTTTTAAATGCTTTCTTTTTGTCCTTGGAAGACAATGTAATATTAGCTGTCTACAGTCAAGTAGCCACAACTGGTACTTCGAGTTTCTGCTGTGTGTAGCAGGTGTGGTGGAGACGTAACGTTAACAAGTGGCCATGACCTCAACACCGGTGATGTACTGAAAGAAATTAACATCTTGTAACATGTATAACACTGCCTTTTTTTTCAAAATTTCTACATTTCTTTATCATGTTCTAGATGATAATCTCGCAATGCACAGATACATTTCAGTCCCCTTTGACTTTTATCAATGTCACGTTACCATAATTAACGTTAGCATTCTATATTTAAAAATGTTGAAGCGTTTTTTAAGATTGTGTAATCTCAATAAAAGCTGAATCATTGTTTCAACATTTGTTGTATAACGTTAGTTTCAGCTAAACTCAACTTACCTCAAGTTTTGTGAAAGAGCTGGCACCAAGCGGGAACAGCCGACACCACAGGGCTTGCCCAAGTAGCATAGCTTGTTAGCCTCGTAGCTTCTTAGCCTAGCTTGTTAGCCTTAGCTAATTTAGCAGCGTCGAGCGAGGTGGGCGTTTAGGCAACCAGGCTTCCTTTGGCCCGCCACTTTGCCCATTTTTGATTGTCTGGGAGTTGGGCGGAGTCAGGCACTGCCAAGATGGCGACGTCCAGAGCAGAGTATTTTGAGCTTCAAATTCCACTCTTCAGAAACGGATGGGTGACGTCACGGTGACTACGTCCATTCTTTTATACAGTCTATGGTTCCCAGGCCAGCCGGGTGATGTAATCCCTCCAGCGTGTTCTGGGGCGGCCCCGAGGTCTCCTCCTGGTTGGACATGCCCGAAACACCTCCCAAGGGAGGCGTCTGGGAGGCATCCGGGAGGCATCCTTACCAGATGCCCAAACCACCTCAACTGGCTCCTCTCGATGTGGAGGAGCAGCGGCTCTACTCCGAGTCCCTCCCAGATGTCTGAGCTCCTCACCCTATCCCCTGCGGAGGAAACTCATTTCGGCCGCTTGTATTCGCGATCTCATTCTTTCAGTCACTACCCAGTACCGTGTTTATGTTTATTTTATTTAAGAAGGGACAGTGCACATTAATTAACATAATCACTTAAGTCACGTAAACGTGCCAAATTTAGCCAGCAGACTGCTGTGCTGCCTTTAAGGTCCTGCAACCTGGGGCTCAGGATCACATTTCATGGGACTGCTGGAGGACCTCAGAGGCCATCGTGGCACAAGCAACCTCTGGAAACCTGGCAAACAACAGTGCCTCAAGACTCAAGTTTAACCAAGACATCACCATCTTTATAGTTCCTTTTGCCAGTTCCTCTCTGCAGCGTTCGTTGTGGTGGACCAGGGTGACCTCAAGAGGCTCAAGGAGGCGTACACGTTCTGCAGAATCTCTCCTGCTAACTCCACCAAGCAGCACATCAGAGAGCACTGTAGAACGAAGGTGCCACAGCCCAGAGAACTGCTGCAGAGGGTAGAAGATGTTTTACATCATTTCTACCTGGCGAAGGACAGCAACGATGTGCCCCTCTTCAAGGCCTCCATGTTGAAGGTGTGGAGGATTCAGCGCATCCACATCCTGAGAGGCTGCCTGAGTGACCCTGAGGTGACAGAGGGAATCCTATACAGGTATGGTGGCACCTTGCAGCTCAATTACACCAAGGGCGCAGGAGCTTCAGTACCTATTTGGATTCCTGTGAGAGGTACATCTCAGCAGGAGGGCTTCCACTCTCACCAAGCCCAGTGGGTGACAGGGAACCGGGTTTCCTGTGAGCTCTTCCAGGCCCAGGCCTTGACTGGAGTGGTGAACTTTCAGCGGCTGGTGGACCTGAGGCAGCCTGGTGTCGAGCTGCCAGCTGTGTTTGACCCCCTGTTGATTACACAGCTAAACACAGCCTCTGTCAGAGTGACAGGGAAGGCCAAATATGCAGCTCTGCAGGCATTAAACAGGGACACAGGGGAGCGATTTGGGCTGCAGTATCTAGAGCCAGGCTGTCGTCCGGTTGTTTTAGACTGGGACAAACACAGGACACAAGTCAACACTGAAGCTGCTGAAGTCGTGGAGATGGAGGATCACATCTCTGCTGCTGCAGTGAGCACAGACTCTCAGATAATCGAGGTTAATCACTCTCTGTAAATTACTGACGGGCCGACAGACAGATTGAAGAAATCACTATACTTGATTCTATATTTCAGGAGCCCAGTAATGATGGAGTTGGACCAGTGCCAGTCCTGTCTTCCCAACAGTGCTCTGCAGAAGTTTCCAAGTCCCAGCAGCCACTGATACCAGCTTCTGCCACAGGTAAACCAGAGACTCAGACTTTGATGTATACAGGTCATTTAAATTACCCACTTACCATACCTCACACAGGCCTCACTGTTAAAAAAGACTTGGACACTGTGGTTGGAATTTATTTCATGACAGTGATATTAATATATTGTCCATTAACAACTATTATTGACCGAGTGTATGCAGAATGTAAAAACTATGGAAAAAATTTGATTAATGTCACAAATTGAACTGTTTGTTATTTCAAACAACTCACAAATGCCGCATACACACGTCAGATCTGCTAAATTCATGATCATGTTTTCATTCTATGTTTGATATCATGCCTTAGGTTAGTTTCATGTTTCATGTCTTTTTCTTTTATGAGCACATTTTAGTCAAGCTGTTGTCACTCATGTCTTGTCTTGTCTTGTCTGGCACTTCCTGTTTTATTTTGGTACTCACCTTTTCCCTCTCTTTTCAGACCCTGACTTCCTCCCTTTGTGTGTTTCCCGCCAAGTCTGATTGTCTACCCCGCCCCTGATTCGTATCACCTGCTCCCCATTACCTCCTGTATATATAGTCCTGTCTCCCCTTGTCTCGTTGCCAGTTCGTCTTGTGCAGTCACCGTGTTTGTGTGTTCAAGATTACCAGCCATTTCAAGCTCAGGTTCTGTCTCATGTTTTGTTTGGTTATCCTCCATTGTGAGCGTTTTCTTTTGCACCTTTTATCCTCAATTGTGAGTGTTTTTTGTTTGCACTTTTTGTGTCCTCTCTGTGAGCGTTTTTTGTTGCCTTTGAAAACCAGTAAAGACTTTTTGTTACACCTTAAACCTTGTCGGAGGTCGTGCATTTGAGTCCACCAGTGTCGTGTCTCAGGTCGTTAAACACATTTTTTATCCATGTTGCTTTTTTTCCAGAAAATTTGCTTGTAATTGTAACTTTAGACGACAAGACTGTGCCTAACCATGTTACAATATGACTGTATTATCATAATATTAGTCATTCAAAGCTAGACAAAAAAACAAGATAATAAACATATGCTTTATTGTTTAGACCTGCCAGGGGTAGCACCATTGCCCATAGCCTCCTCTCCCCGGGCTGCCCGCACTGGACCAATAAAGACGGGAGGTCTCATTCAGGTCCTGCACCACAGCCGGTGGACAGGGGCTATGAGATCTGCCATCGACGGGCTCCTGTACAAGCACCATGGGGCCAAGGACATCCTAAAACGGGTGGATGCAGACTATGCTGCCATGGTTCAGCAAGCATGCAACGACCCCAACAGCCTTCTCCATCCCACCACATGCCAACATATCTCCAGATATGTTAAACACCTGGCAAAATTAAAAAACACAAGCTCCTCCCTCAATACCAGCCCAGAGAAGGTATTTGAGACACAACAGTTGTGGGAGAGTTTGGCCACAGGCAGCGAAACAGTCACTGTGCCTGTTGTGACCTTGCCCCCTGCCACGTTCAACCCTCCACCTGTAGCTCCCCCCCAGGAGGAGTCAGTGAGCCGAGCCACAGTGGAGAAGATTGTTGAAGACATTCTAGGGAAACAGCAACAACAGCAGGAGCAGCAGGAGCAGCAGAAGGAGAAGAAGACCAGGAACTGTCTAGCCTGCGGTAAGCCAAAGTCCCGGTATCTCGGCGACGGCTCTTCTATTCATTTTTTTTACCAGTCGAAAACAGTAAAGTACTTCTACTGCTCCACTAAGGTGTTTAACACGTACGCAGCTGAGGGCCTCACAGAGCCCAGGATGTCCTTCCAGGACTTTGCTGCATCTCCTTTCTTTGGGCGGGAGCTGGAGGCGGCCAAACAGAGGTCGGCTGAGTGGAGGAAGGTGGCACAGGAGAGGGCAAAGAGGAAGAGTGAGGTGCAGCTGCCAAAAGGTCGTCTGTGCAGGTTCTGCCACCGGCCTCTAAAGCAGGGCCCTGACAGCCCTCATATCCACACCAGCTTCCCGGGGTGCCGGGGAAATACATCTACTGCCCCTCCAGAGTGTTTTCCCTGTACAAGGAGCAGGGCATGGTGAGGAAGATGAGCTGGAAGGATTATTATATCATTATATTATTATTATTACTATTATTATTATCATTATTATCATTATATTATTATTATTATTATTATTATTATTATTATTATTATCAAAATTACTATTATTGTTATTATTATAACAAGTGAATATTGACTGATAAGTGTTCCAGCACTAATTTGTAAATAGGTTTTTGGAGAAACTTTGTACAGTATATATATATATATATATATATATATATATATATATATATATATATATATATATATATATATATATATATATATATATATATATATATATGTATATATATATATATATATATATATATATATATATATATATATATATGTATATATATATATATATATATATATATATGTATATATGTATATGTATGTATGTATATATATATGTATATATATATGTATATATATATATATATATATGTATATATATATATATATGTATATATATGTATATATATATATATATATATATATATGTATATATATGTATATATATATATATATATATATATATATATATGCTGTATATTTCATTCATTGTTAATGTGTTTTATATCTTTATATATTAAGTTTTTTATTTAGTTAGTTTTTTATTACTATGTGTTTATTGTTAATAAAATATCTTGAAAGCATCACTCTGTCTTATTAGAGGTAGTAAGTGATAGAAAAGATATATTTATATTCATGTGCTCAGCTGTACAAATATTTGTAATCATTTACTGTTTTACCTTAATAGAAGTAAAACTGCATGATTTAGCATCTTATTTGCATAATTATTCAAAGGGTGTTTCTTGATTCTGTGCCTTGATGTGAAGCACTTTGTGTTAGTGTTAGTATCATTATTGTTACTGCTATTTATTAGTTCAGTTCAAGTTTTTCAGCGCACATATTAGGAATTTGACTCATTTTTTTATAGGTGTCAATGTCTGTACACAGAATAGACATACAGATAAAAACGTGTGTCCAAGCAGTCAGTCCTCTCTCCTCCCCCTGGACAGCAGTGTATCAGAGCAGACTGCAAAGGCTGCTGAATAAAAAAGAATAACTAATGTAATATGTTGCTTTATGTACATGAGGTAGGTGGATGTAAAGGTATGAAACTATACGCTGTTTAAAGCATACTTGGATTATGTTTGTATTCAGCATGTATTTAAACTATAAAAATGTGTCTCAATACACACTGCATACAAACATAATATAATAATATCAATAATAATGTTTATTAAAAAATCCCTATAATTTGCTCAAAATCTGTTCGTAATTTTCACTTTAAACATTTTAAGAGGTTAAATGCAGTTGTTTTGTGTTATGCAGACACAATGTAGCAAAATATTTTAAGCCAAATATGGGGAGTTTTGTTTGGGTGCAGTGGGATTCGAACTGCATCTCTCTGTGAAGGGCTTCTGGCCGCTAAAAAGTCCTCTACAGCTATCCGCGGCTGGCCCCCACGTAATAGACTGAAATGGCCATCTTTATATGTAAGAAGACAGATTCACTGGTTTCAATTCATATTTAAATGTATTTACTTTAACTATCCCCCATATTTGAAACAGTTTCTTGTGCCCTACACATCAAATTATCACTTCAGACACACTGCCCAACTCTATTTTTCTGTCCCCTGTGCTAAAAAAATCAATCTGCAGAAGAGCTTTTATGTTTAAAGCCCCTGTGGATTGGAATAACCTACCTGCTAATATTAGATTTATTTCATCATTTGGTATTTTTAAGACTACCCTGTCTTCTTACTTTGAGTCGGTCTGCTCCTGTTACTTATGAAACTGTCATCGTGCATGCCCCATCTCTGCTTATGAACTAATTGCATTCATCTTTTGCTGTTGTTCTAAAACTAGCCAATTTAGCCTCCTAATGTTGTAATGACGTTATTTCTGCATGACAATAACTGTAGTGTCTTGTTTTGTTTTTTGCTTTTGTCTTGTTTTTGTGTGTTGAATACATGTTTGTATGATGTGTTATATGTTTGGACCCCCTTTAAAATGTGATGATGTATCTCAAGGGGCTTATCCAAATAAATGACGTTGTTTGATATCATCAGAAAGCTCCCTTCCTGCGCTTTCATGTGATATGCGTGGCATTTGTGCACCCCTGCATTTGCGAGTAATCCATCCAAGAGTAATGTGTGTGAAAGCTGTATGAAAGCTCTGTTATACATAATGTAAGTGTAACTTTATCTGTTTTTTTTCACTGTGAAAGAATTGGAATACCGACAAGTGCTTGGTCTTGTCAGAAAGCTATGGTTCTGCTGTTTCACATTTCACGTGTAGCTTCTCACTATGATGAAAGATTGCAGAGAAAATCAGTAGAGAAGAACAGGTGTGAATGTGGACGCACTATGCCTCGTTCGGGCCTATAGGGTTAATTTTGCCATAGTGAGAGATAATGTTAAGATAAATTGGGAACAAAGGGATGAGCAAAATATTTATCAAAGGAATCCTAAATTAAGATTAAGATAATTAAGTCTCCTATTCGACATCAGCTCTTACCACTGCCCAGCGGGTCACCTGTGAGGGGAATTCGTTGCCTCCCTTCTTAGCAGTGAATCATGCAGACGTTTTTCTTGGAGCCCCGGACTGTCACTGTGGTGGGGGGAGCAGTTGAGCCTGCGACGTGCTGTGGGTGCCCCAAAGTTGGTTGCCTTACGCTGCAGAAAGCCTTTGGGTTTGGCACAAGAACCACTGTGGCAAATGGCTGGCAGCTGCTGGGTCTGATGAATCTTTGGGTGAAGAGTCAAGTTGAAAAGGACTTGTCTACTTTGTTATAATTACTCACTTATAATAATGGTGAAAACAATATTGTTGGCTGTTCAATATTGTTATTGTAGCAGAGAGAATCTGAGTCAGAGGCTGCAGACTGCAGCCTCTCCAAAAAGTAGGTCAACTCCTCCCCTTTCCTAACCCCCCTAAATTGGCAGAGCCTATTTAAGACACCTGTGGCATGAAGGCTGCCTTTCTCCTTGTCTGTGCTTGGTGGCTGCCAAATGGTCATGTCTCTGAGGTGGGTAATGTAGCCTGGAGGTCATTTTAGCCTGTTTTACTTTGAGTAGTGACCTTTATTTTAACAGAAGCTATATTGTGTTTGTGTTAAATAGTTTACTGCCTGTTTTGCACGGATGGCCTGGTCATCTTGGTGTCCATTCAAACTGATTTGAGGTTTGTTAACTTTTTAAACAATGTTTAACTTCTACAAACCACAAAATGTGTTAACATTGTATTTGCTTCTTTTGTAGTGGTGAATTGTTCCAAACTGATTGGAGGACATCAGGGTAATTGTTGTACCTGCTCAGACACAATCAGCTGCTGTTTTGTTTTAGATGAGTGTTTTATCTCTTTTGTTAGCTTTGGTTTTGTTAGGTTCTGTTTTGTTCCAGGTTGCTCATCTTTAGTTTACTTTGAGTTAGTCATTACTTTTGAATTATGACATTCTATTGAAATTGTTATTAAAATTTTCCCTTTTAGCCTTAACCAACTGGTTTAATACAGTTTTAGCCGTTTCTTGGGTAACATTTTCTTTTTTTTTCCTTACAGGGCAGTGGTTGCTGGCTAGCGGTGGAGGCTAGGCACCCTGGGTGGTTCCCAGCACCTTTCTGTTGTAGTGATAAGGGCACTGGGACACGATAGTCTGCACCTGTTTGCTGTGTGTTTGCTGTGAGATCACGAGTGGTGGGTAAGTGCACTCCTGGGACACTTCCTTTGGTAGTTTGCCTCCCCCTTGCTAGCTTCCACTCACTCCCCCCTCCCCGTTTTGATAGTTTTAATCATCTACTCTGGAAGTGTTTTCATTAATTAAACAAAAAAGAGCTATTGTTAAGAGAATAAATTGTAATAAATTTTCATACATCCTTCCGTAACTTTGACTTGCCTTCATTGCTCATTACTAATTCTTCCAGTTTAATAGTATTATTTTTGCTTATATAATTCTTAATAAATAAATCTTGATTTGTCTGCTTGAACTTTTGGACGGCGACTGGCTGAAGTTGTCGGAATTGTATCTGTCATTCTCACCCACAATGCAGGCCACCAGTGACAGTCCAGTAATAAGCTGTGAAAATGACATGCATGCACATCCCCCTTATTCCGCGGTCTCACGCCATCTACTGAGCCTTTGAGGAAGTGCAGACCAGATTTTACTGTGCAATACCCCCATGTTTGACCCCGTGTCTCAGCCTTCTCTTGAATAGCCTTGGTTGGTGAGGCGCAGCCAATGAGCATGGATACCAAGAGGCGAAGCTCCGTTGAATTTTTGCCACTAGCAGCGCTGCGGTAGCGCTGCCACCATTTTGGACTGTTGAGCCTGGACTGTTGCGCCCAGACAACATGCAAGATGTCAAGGAGAGAGGAGAAAAAAAGTAAAAGAAAACAGTGTAGTGCAATTAACTGCAACAACCATCAGTGGAACACCCTGCACCAGGCCTTCCACCATTTCCCGAAGGATCCTGACAGGTAAGAACTCCTGAGGTGTACGTTTTAAAGTGTTTTAATATCAATTTAATATGCCAGTTTTGGAGGGAAGATAACACTTGCAAAACTGCACTTGTCAATGCACTGAAACGGGAGATGGTAATCACATTATTTTTATTCACATGGATGAGCTTGTATTTGTTATAATGCTATTGTTTAACATAAAATGTTAGAAGAGAAAGCAACGGATGAAAAAGAGTTTATCATTAAAATATATACAGTACAGGCCAGAAGTTTGGACACACCTTCTCATTCAATGTGTTTTCTTTATTTCCATGACCATTTACATTGTAGATTCTCACTGAAGGCATCAAAACTATGAATGAACACATGTGGAGTTATGTACTTAACAAAAAAGGTGAAATAACTGAAAACATGTTTTATATTCTAGTTTCTTCAAAATAGCCACCCTTTGCTCTGATTACTACTTTGCACACTCTTGGCATTCTCTCGATGAGCTTCAAGAGGTAGTCACCTGAAATGGTTTCCACTTCACAGGTGTGCCGTATCAGGGTTAGTGGAATTTCTTGCTTTATCAATGGGGTTGGGACCATCAGTTGTGTTGTGCAGAAGTCAGGTTAATACACAGCCAACAGCCCTATTGGACAACTGTTAAAATTCATATTATGGCAAGAACCAATCAGCTAACTAAAGAAAAATGAGTGGCCATCATTACTTTAAGAAATGAAGGTCAGTCAGTCCGAAAAATTGCAAAAACTTTCAATGTGTCCCCAAGTGGAGTCGCAAAAACCATCAAGCGCTACAACGAAACTGGCACACATGAGGACCGACCCAGGAAAGGAAGACCAAGAGTCACCTCTGCTTCTGAGGATAAGTTCATCTGAGTCACCAGCCTCAGAAATGGCAAGTTAACAGCAGCTCAGATCAGAGACCAGATGAATGCCACACAGAGTTCTAGCAGCAGACCCATCTCTAGAACAACTGTTAAGAGGAGACTGCGCGAATCAGGCCACCATGGTCAAATAGCTGCTAGGAAACCACTGCTAAGGAGAGGCAACAAGCAGAAGAGGTGGGTGGGTGTGGGTGGGTGTGGGTGTGGGTGGGTGTGGGTGGGTGTGTGGGTGTGTGTGTTTAGTTTATTTGGTGTGTGTGTTTAGTTTATTTGGTGTGTGTGTTTAGTTTATTTGGTTTGTAACACTTTTTGCTTTACTGGAATGCATCTGTTTAATTAACAACAGAGATCAATTACAATGAAAATCATGTGATATAGGCTTTGAAATGTACAGGAGAAGCTGCCCAAGGAAACTTAATATACTTGGTCATACCAAGAATATATATTTATAAACTGCCCTAAGTTTAAACATTTTTTTTAATTTACAGCTAGAACTACACAATTTTGACTCATCACAGACACTCTTCCACAAGTTTACTCCTTTAACAGAAATACATCTACTTCTGAAGCTTGTCCTTACTTTAATTTTTTTTCCTCTGAGTTCATACCGACTTACTCTGGGTGAAAACTGAATGCAGTAAGGAAGTAGATTGTTGTGGGCTTTGAACATTATAAGAGAAGTTCTTAATTCAACGAGATCATCAAATTTTAAAGTACTTAATTTAATGAAGAGTGGATTCGCTGGGTCGCAATATTTTGAGTGGTTTACAATTTTTATGGTTCTCTTTTGTAATTTAACTTATTGGATCAGTGTTTGTTATGCAAGTGTTTCCCCATATCTCCACACAGTACGTGATGTATGGGACAATGAGTGAACAATATAGCATGTAAGAGGATTTCTGATTTAAAAGTTCTTTCATCTTGTATAGAATTGCAATGATTTTGGACAATTTAGATTTAATATTATTTATGTGTTTTCCAGTTGAGTTTTGACTTCCGGGAGTGAATGCTGGCACGTCTGGCTGCCGCTGCTCGCATGGGGGGGATGCTTTTAGTGTGTGTGTTTTTTTTAAAACGCTTTAATGATATTTTATTATCCTACGGACTATGCAATTGCTGTGAGTGTGAGTTTCATTCATACTTTTAATTCTGATGAGCTATCAGTGCTAACGCTTGTGGACGGATACCGACCTTTGCTTCACCTGACTGACTGGCTTACCTGGACGTACTGCTGCCTGTCCTGCCTACAATGCTGGATGTTAACTCCTGCCTTTGGTCCGGGATCCTCTGGTTCCTCCTGAGTTTAATCCATCAACCAGTGACAGGAATCCTGCAGTACTCTGCTGACGAGCTGCTTCGTCTCCGCTTCCACACGACAGGGTACTCGCCGGCTGTGCTTCACCTCCTGCCGGACATCGCTGTTCCTCTCCGCCATAGATACATCCACTGAGGATCCGGTCGGTCGTTCCACTTGGACAACTCGGGTCAGATCAAGTCCATTTGGTCCACATCTCAACGCCCTTCTCGGAACACTGGCCGGGTTGCTGACTCCAGCGTGTTAGCCAGGCCTGCTAACCTGGTTTACACGGCTGGTAACCATGGCAACACCAACGCCAGCGTCAGCATTGGACAGCTTAACATCCGCTCGCTTACGAGTAAAGGACATCTTGTTCACGATCTCCTCACCAACCGTAAGTTTGACTTTCTATGTTTATCTGAAACGTGGCAAAAGCCCAATGACTTTACGTCCCTGAACGATTCCACTCCTCCCGGGTTTGTTTACACCAGTCAACCATGTGACTCCAGCCGGGGAGGAGGTCTCGCGATGATTTACCGAGAGATGTGGAGTCTCGCCGGTCTCTTATCCAGCTCCAAAGTCGTTTGAATGCATTGTTTCACAGCTTTCTGGTTCTGTCCCCACAATAATTGCCACAGTTTATCGACCTCCTAAGCCTAACAAGGATTTTTTAACTGAATTCTCTACATTTCTCACCCATCTTACCACACTCACCTCAAATGTTATTCTGCTGGGAGATTTCAACATTCACATTGACAACAGTAATAATCCCCTTACCTGTGACTTTACATCCTGCCTGGACAGTTTTGATTTACAGCAATACACCACTTTCCCTACACATTCCAAAGGACATATCTTAGATTTAATTTGCTGCCCTGGTTTTGCTCCTTCTGACTGTAATGCTCTCACTTACTCGGCTCACATGCTGCTCTCCTTCAGTGTAACACTCAATCTTTCCAGGATAATCCCCCCACGCACCATCTCCTTCCGGAATATTAAAAACATTCAAGTTGACTCTCTCACTGCTGGTATTGACTGCCTCCCCATTGCTGACTGCTTTTCAACCCCGGAAAACCTGGTCTCCCATTATAACAGCAGTCTCCTGGATAACCTGGCCCCTCTCAAAACCAGATCAGTCACCTTCACCTGCTCGTCACCTTGGTTCACTCCCACTCTCCGTCAACTTAAGGCCAAAGGACGTCAGCTAGAACGTCTCTGCAAGAAAACCGGACTCACCATTCATAAGGACATGTATATCAACCATCTCTCCCACTATCAAAACTGCATCTCTCAAGCCAAATCCACCTACTATTCCAGTCTGATCAATCACAATGAAGGGGACTCCAAAGCTTTATTCTCCTTACTCAAAAACATCACTCAGCCCCCCTCCTCACTTCCTACTCACATGTATTCAGATGCTTCCTGCAATAAACTCATTTCCTTTTTCTCTGACAAAATCACAAACATCCATCAGCAACTTCTTCCCGCCATTCCCACTACCATACCCTCCTTTCTACCTGCTGTTCCCCCGTCTCAGTCATTCTCAGTATTCACCCTGCCCTCTGTCTCTGAAATTGCTGATCTCATCAAAAAATCCAAAACCTCCACCTGTCAACTGGACCCCCTTCCAACAGCTCTTGTTAAAGCTGCTGTCCTTCTCTGGCCCCTCTCATCACACATAACCCACTCTTCCCTCACCACTGGTATTGTCCCCTCACCCCTTAAAACAGCTACTGTCACTCCCACACTCAAAAAACCTGGTGCCGACCCCAACAACCTCAATAACCTCCGTCCTATCTCTAATCTTCCTTTTCTTTCCAAAATCCTTGAAAAAACTGTTGCCAATCAACTTCACTCTCATCTGCTCCACAACGATCTATACGAACAATTTCAATCTGGTTTCCATCCTCTTCACTCCACTGAAACAGCCCTCCTAAAAATAACCAATGATCTCCTCCTTGCTGCTGATTCTGGTCTTTTATCCATACTCATCCTGCTTGATCTGAGTGCGGCCTTTGACACCATCTTCCACACCATCCTCCTGGACAGACTATTGGCATCACCCACACCCCCCTCACCTGGTTTAAATCATACCTCTCTGGCCGCACTCAGTTCATTCAGCTCAAATCATTCACTTCCCACCCCCTCCCAGTCACCACAAGTGTGCCCCAGGGCTCAGTCCTGGGGCCCCTGCTCTTCATCATTTACATCCTCCCACTTGGTCACATCCTCCGTAAGCACAATATACAGTTCCACTGCTACACGGATGACACCCAGCTCTACATCTCCTCCAAACCGGACTCCATCCTCCCTCCTTCCTCCTTCACCAACTGTCTCCTTGAAATAAAGTCCTGGTTCACATTCAATTTCCTCAAATTAAACAGTGACAAAACAGAAATGTTAATAATTGGCTCTAAATCCACTCTCAATAAATCCAATAACTTCACCATTCCATTCGACCACTCCTCCATCTCCCCTTACCCTCAGGTAAAGAGTCTGGGTGTCATCCTCGACGGCACACTCTCCTTCACAGCACACATTAACAACATAACCCGGTCTGCCTACTTCCATCTTCGAAACATCAACCGCCTCCGCCCCTCTCTCACCCCTCACACCACCGCCATTCTGGTTCAGTTTAGTCACCTCCAGACTTGACTATTGTAATTCCCTTCTGTTTGGCCTCCCCCAGAAAACCCTCCATAAACTTCAACTGGCACAGAATTCAGCAGCTCGCATCATTTCAAGAACATCATCCACTCACCACATCACACCCATCCTGCAGCAGCTCTACTGGCTCCCCATCACATACCGCATTCAATACAAAATCCTACTCCATACATTCAGAGCCATCCACAGTCTTGCCCCTCCCTACGTCTCTGACCTCATTAATATCTCTGTACCTACCTGTACCCTCCGATCCTCTTCCTCCATCCATCTCTCTGTCCCCTCTGCTCGCCTCGTCACCATGGGGGGCCGAGCATTCAGCCGCTCGGCTCCCCAGTTTTGGAACTCCCTCCCCCCTGACCTCCGCAACACGGACTCCTTACCCCTCTTTAAAACCAGACTGAAAACCCATCTGTTCAAACTCTCATACTCCGTCTGACCTTTGCACTGTCCATTATATTTTGTTTGTTTTTATCCCTGTTTTTATGCACTTCTGTACTTTTGTAAGGTGACCTTGAGTGCCATGAAAGGTGCCCTTAAATAAAATGTATCATTATCATTATTATTATTATTATCATCATTAATTATCACGCCCAAGAATTTATTTTCACACACTCGTTCAATTTCGACATCATTAATTTTGAGTTTAACTTCACAATTTACTTTTCGGGTACCAAAGATTATAAATTTAGTTTTACTTAAATTCAGTGATAATTTGTTTATCAAACCAACTTTTAAAATCTTTCAACTCTTTTTCCACTGCACTCAAAAGCTGCTCCAAATGTTTACCAGAAATTCAATGTTTTCACTCTTGCTTGTCAATTACACACAGGTCCAAAAGACACACACATGCACAAACAGGACCTATACATGCACAAAGTGAAGAGATGTCAGAGTGAGGGGGCTGCCCTTGGCCAGGCGCGCCGAGCGGTTGGGGGGGGGGGGGGGGGGGGGGGGGGGGGGGGGGGGGGGGGGGGGGGTTCAGTGCCCTGCTCAAGGGCACCTCGGCAGTGCCCAGGAAGTGAACTGGCACCTCTCCAGCCGCCAGTCCACGCACCATATTTTGGTCCGGATGGGGACTCGAACAGGCAACACTCCGGTTCCCGGAGTGTGCAGTATTTACAATTACTATTTATTTTATTATAAAAGTGGTTCTCAGGGTCAAGTTCATTTTCAATCTTATCTTCATCTTCTAACCGCTTCATCCTCTTGAGGGTCGCAGGGGGGCTGGAGCCTATCCCAGCTGACATCGGGTGAGAGGCAGGGTACACCCTGGACAGGTCGCCAGACTATCGCAGGGCTGACACATAGAGACAAACAACCATTCACGCTCACGTTCACACCTATGGACAATTTAGAGTTACCAATTAACCTATGTCTTTGGACTGTGGGAGGAAGCCGGAGTGCCCGGAGAGAACCCACGCTGACACGGGGAGAACATGCAAACTCCGCACAGAAGGGCTCCCACGCCCGGGATCGAACCGGCAACCCTCTTGCTGTGAGGCGAGAGTGCTAACCACCACACCACCGTGCCGATCATTGTGGTCAAATGTTTTAAGGTTCAAAAAAGTGGTCTCGTGGCACAACTTACCCCAGACACGGGGTAAGTTGTGCCACGAGACCACTTTTTTTTTGGACATGCTATATTATAAAAACGGTTATGTTAACACTCACTGTTTCTAGGGATGCACAACATCCTGAAATATATGCACATATTAGTTAACAAAACTATAATATCCTTGATGTAGTAATCCTGAATAAAAAGTGGTTCATCTTACCCCAGTCTCCCCTTATGGTTTGGACCCAAAAGCAATACAACAGAAAACGGGAACAGTTGTTAATGACTTATTGTCACCACAGCAAACAGGGAGCGGGGCAGAATGAGTCAGTTCAGTGCACAGTTCATTCTTTGGGCGGAGTGCCCTCACGCAGTCTGAGGCTCAGACGTGGGGGAGGGATGAGGCCGAATCCGGCCGCGGAACCGAGGGGAAGCACCAGAGCCCCCGGACCCGAACAGTTCAGTTATTTCACAGTGTGACGTGAAGGGAAGGAGCTTACTTCAGCCGCTGATGACGGAGCGAGGAGTCCGTAGCCTGAAGAACCAGCCGATCATGCAGAGGTGCCGATGAGGAGAGAGCAGAGGAGCAGTCGGAGACAAGCGAGGGGGTCGAAGCCAGGTGAGCAGTCAGCAGAGGCAGAACACGTGGTCAGAGACGGAAGGCAGTTGAGTTTACCGGAAGGCAGGCGAGGAGAGCAGGTCGGGGACAGGCAGAATCGGCAACGGGTGATCAAGCAGGAGAAGAAAGCTGGAAAGTCTTGCATAATGCTGAAGAACAATCTGGCAACTGGTGAGTGTGGGACTGAGGCTTTTATGCTGACTTGATTGCTGGGGATGAGCTGTAAGTGTGGGTGATCGGGAGAGTGAGAGCAGGTGTGGCTGATCAGGAGAGTGAAGCAGAGGGAGGGAGAGTGGAAAATCACTGCAGCAGAGTGACAGCAGGGGAATGGGAGACAGAGACTGTGACAACCAGTCCATATCAGGATCTGTCATTTACTTATTGTATGGTCCATGTAGGCTATATCCCACATCCATCCATCCATGCCCATGAAAAGGCATCTGTATCCAAGAAAAAAATCAAAATTGCATGAGATAAAAAACAATGATCTGTCCAAAAAACACATATATGGATTTAGATTTGTCTCATTAATACCTGTAAATGCACAGAGGGTGATCTACAAATATTTCTTGATCTGCACATGTGCTTTGCTATCCACAAATACAAATTTCTAATTGTAACTTGTATTTTTGATTTTTGGAAATAGATGTGTATTTGTAAATATATCATTTTTTCATTTGTAAAAAGAAAAGGCATTTGTAAAACTGAAAATTCTGTTTGTGAAGTGTGATTTAGCATTTGTGGATCACCAATCACACACATGCATCGCTTTCTTCAATGACATAATTTTGAGATGTTCTTGTCGAATTTCCACACAGATCCACAAACAAATAGCTCGTGATTCACAAATGGCCCACCCTCCTCACCAGCAGGTGGCAGTATTGTTCTATGCATACAAATATTCCTTCCACAAACACAAATTTCATATTTTTAACTAGTGTGTTGGTTTTTACAAATAAATGTGTGTGCCAGTAAACCCGGAACTTTGTTAGCGCTTTTAGCACTTTCAGTTCTCTCGTCTAAAAGTCAATACGTTTTTTTGAATGGGATTTTGGTAAAATGCCTCAAATAAGGTCTGTGGTTAACTAAAGCTTAAGCGAGTTTCAGGTTTTGTTCTACGACATAAAACATGTCAATGAATACCCTACTTGTGAATTTTGAAGCTTTTATGTGTCGTAAAAAAGGCGGTTGCTAACAAGTTGCTCAATACGACTACAAACCCTGTCGGGGACATTAAACATCATCACCCCCGAACAGGCGAGAGTGCTGGCAGTCCGCCATTACAGCTTCTTATTTAGCTTAAACAGTCCGATTTCCCCATTAAGCGGCCGAAATCAGTTGAAAGCTTAGTGGCGGTGACGTCAAGAGTCATGCGACCGTGGAGTAGTCATGTAGTCTGTTAAAGCCTAACATTAGCTTTTTACTTCTGGCGATTGAATTTAAGCTTCAAATGTGGTATGAAAGGTGTTCATATGTGAAGATTATCTAGCTGAACAAAACCTGTAAGTATCATAAACTTGTGTTAGCCACAGAGCTTATTTTCTGACATAATCCAAAACGCAATGCAAAAATCACATTCACTTTCTCTTCCGGGAACCAGCGCGATGCTAAACTTCCGGGTTTTGACGTCAGCCCTGGCACACTCTATTTGTAAATATCTGGTTTTTATTCATAAAAAAAAGCCATTTCTAAAACTGAAAATTCTGTTTGTGTGAGGTGTGTTTCAGGATCACCAATCACACACATGCATTTCTTTCCTCAATGACGTAATTTTGAGACATTCTTGTCGAAATCCACACAGATCCACAAACAAATAGCTCGTGATTCACAAAAGCACGCCCCATCCCCAATGCACCACACTGCACCGCACCCCCCTCGTCAGTAGGTGGCAGTGTTTGCAAGTAGCTGAATGGCTTTCATTTGACCCCTTGTAGGGCAAAATAAGAATAAGAATAAGAATTAAAGTTCTCTGACTGAAACTCAAGTAATTTTTTTCTAACTTCTTGGCATGAACTCTCTTATTATAAGTGCCAAATTTGATGACCTATTGTCCCCTGACTGGGTACCAGCTGTCTTCACACACAGACCAGCCACCAAAAAGAGGAAAAGAGAGAAAGACATGGAGAGGTATGAGCAGCACAACAAAATGAAGAACAAGAGGGCGGAGCAAAATTCAGTGAATGTCCTCCTAGAGTTGTCATCAGTACCTGATGCTGAGCCGGCACAACCCGCAGAGGGTGAGCAATGGTGTCAAAACAGAATGTGCAAGGAAACGTTTGTCGGATTACAAAGGGAATGTAACAAGCTTAGGGAGGAAAACCAAAGGTTTAAAGACAGCATTAAATCAGGAACATTTGATGAATTGGCTTTGGAAAATCATGATGAAAAAGTGAAAAGAATGACTGGAATCCCCACATATTCCAAGCTACAAGTAGTTTTAATATTTCTGATATCATTTCTACAGACTGGTACACATCTATCTCCCTTTCAGCAACTTCTGTTAACTCTTATGAGGCTGAAAATGAACATTTCCCTTTCACTGCTCAGTTGTCTTTTTAGGATCTCAATTCCAACTGCCAGCAGAACATTTCGGAACACCATTGAAATGATACATGCAAGGCTTGTCCCAGCACTTGTGTTTTGGCCAAATCGAGAAGAGCTCCAGCACAGCTCTCAATGCCCATGGTATTTAGACAGGTCTTTCGTAGATGTGCCTGTATTATTGACTGCTTTGAAATTTTTATCAAAAGCCAAGAGACCTAAGAGCAAGAGCACAGACCCACTCAAAATACTAACATCACCATACCATGAAGATTGGTATAACACCACAAGGAACAGTGTCTTTCATATCAAAAGGCTGTAGCGGCAGAACATCAGACAAACATTTGACTGAGAACTGTGAACTTTTTTTAGATCGCCTAAACCCAGGTTATGTGATATTGGCTGATAGAGGCTTTGATGTGGCAGATTCAGTTGGTCTGTATAATACTGAGCTTAAGATCCCAGCCTTTACCAAAGGCAAAAAGCAACTGGGTCCTGTGATGTTGGAGTCAACACGAGTTGCACTTGCATCAGTACAGATCCATGTAGAGAGTTATAGGCGATGCTAGAAATTGGTACACCATACTTCAAAGTACAGTAGGAATTGAAATATGTGAAGCTAAGCATCCAAAAGGTGTAATTCCTCTAGACAAAATAGTCCCTGTGTGCTGTGCACTAACAAATGTGGCTCCCTCAGTTGTTCCTTTAGGCTAAACTCTAATGTTTACACAGTGGATTATTTTCATCAATGAAATAATGACTGACACTAATAAGTACATAGTTTTAGTCCATTTCATTTTGTCCACGTCTGTATATACATTTTTACATATTTTGGAACACTTTTGCTTTGTGTGTTAAATAAAATACTTCAAACTTATACTGTTCTTTTTTTCCTGTTGTCCCTCTTTTGTTATTTCCCGCACACAGTTGCTGCATTTCCAGCTTGACATTTTCAAATGTGTGGTGTAAAGTTTCAAACAACTTTTGTGCATGTACTGTCTTTTACAGATTCCTGACTTGCACTTAAGTCTGTCATCATTATACAGGACAGACACCCCACAGTAACATCCTTTGCCCTCAGATGGTTTGGTGGCATGTGATGTGGGGCTGTAGACACACTTTGCTAGTAGCTGTGGAATGATGCACTTCTGGACAAATGTGTGTACCTTTTAACAGATGGTATCATGATCAGGCAGGATTCTCTCTATGTGAATTTCCCCTTTGCCTCCCTTCCCTGGTCCCCAGACAGCAAAGTCACAGTAGCTAGCCTGTGAAAAGTGAATCTGTGTTTGCACCTGAAAATAGTACTGATGGTCCCTCTTCAGTGAAAGTTTGCCCTTAACCTCTTGCAGACAAAATGTGCTGTCTTGTCTGCTCTTCTCCATTAATGTGCTCTCCTGAAGGCTGCTGGGCACCTTAACCTCCAACAGACCATCTCATGCTTTTCAAAAATCGGTTAAGTGTTGTTCAATGTTTTTTTGTTTGTTTTTTAAAGTCAGCTGCAAATGAAATATAAAAAAAACTGTATGTCTGCTTCTCACTTTGGTTTTATTCATATTCCACATATTAAACAAAGTAAAAGTTTATTCAGTGGCTATTTCAACTTGTAGTATCTTTTACCCACACACATCCTGTCTCATCCTGCTGAGTATATGAACATGTGGAAGAAGGCAGAGGTGGTGGTCACCTCCACCATCTCCACCACGTCTGACAGAGGCAGAGAAGCTGGTCCTGAGTCAGGTCTCTGGGAGACCAGAGGCTGAGGTCATAACTCACCCCCAGGACCCAAAAAGAGGCAGACACACACTTATCTACAGATAGGCTGGTACTTTTTTTAAAAAAATATGTATGTTTTTATTGCACTGTGTGGGCTGAGCACCCCATGATTTCATTGTACCATGTACAATGACACTAAAGTCTATTCTATTCTATGCTAGAAGTTATTTAATATTATCCTTAATGTGGCCATGCCTACTGATTGTTACTTTTGTATTTGTAAGAAATAAAGAAACCAAAATGAAATGTGAATGATTTCTCTTTTTCTGACTGCTGGAAGGTGATGGATTAACCTGCAAAGTTTTAAAAACACAGAGGATTGTTCATATCTGAGAGCACGTCAGTGGTCAGCGGATTCTCTTCCCAGGTGTAAAACTAGACCTATGAATTATTTCAGTTCAACATGATGGGATTGAGAAGGAAAGGACAGCTCCGTCAGACTCTGGGTTTCTTCAAGTAAACCTGCCAGCAAGCAGGTTGGGTTCACAGAGTCAGTTACCATGGTGACTGACACAAGAGTCAGTTACCATGGTGACTGACACAGAGTTTAAGTTACCTCTCATTCTGGAATGGAAATAGCAGAGTTTCCCTCATCTCAGGGTTCACTTACTCTAGTTTTCACATAAGCCCCTTTCTGGAATAGCACTCTGCCCTACACACTGACTAATTATTAGAAAAACCAAAAGTAAAAGAAAATATATATATGTATGTATATGTATAGGCTACTGTGCATTGTTTTTCAGCACTACCTTGTTTTCTATAGCTGATGTAAGGTGAATTACTCCTGTGTGGGATCAATAAAGTTCTTATCTTAGCCATCTGAGAAGATCAAATACATTGTTTTTGGTGCCTAACTGTTTCCCAAGTATATTAGTGCATGTGTGAATGAATAAACAAGAGGCATTAACGTAAATTTCTTTGTAGAAAGGCGCTTTATGAAATTAAGTCCATTACTTGTACTAGTTTGCAGCGCAGCCTTGCCACATCCAATATGGCGGCGACGTTGACGTACGACTCAGCACTCGATACGGCATCAATGTATTTATGTCTATGGGCTAGGCTGCAATGTTGTTAACCTGTCTGCTGTTACAAATAAACCATGACCAAGTTGGGTTTAAATAATAAATTCTGTAGTCACTGAACAAGGGAAGAGACAGAATTTAACTTGGTGGCAGTGGCAGTGGACGTGACCTGTGGAGTCAGCGCGAATGGAGTGACATTGCAGCAGTGATTAGCTGATGAGCTAATGCTACGAGATTAGCCTGTTACGGATATGGACGGATTAAAACCACCGCAAACACTGTGCCTGGACTCCAGCAATCTTTCAAAAATGTGGAAGACGTAGAGGGACGAGTTTGTGCTTTATGTGGACTTATCACTAACGTGCAAGGAAGAGGATGAAAAGAAAAAAGTGAAACTTTTCAGCTATCTCGTCTACGAGAGTGGCAGGGAACTTCTGGATACGCTGATGGGTGAGGCAGCCAAGGATGAATGGAAGTTAGATGACATCATTAAAAAATTTGATGATCATTGCAACCCCAGCGTTAATGAGACAGTGGAACGCAGTGGCGTAAATATTGACGGTGCAACCGGTGTAGCTGCACCGGGGCCCAGACGCCGTCAGGGGCCCATGAAGGAAGAAAAAAAAAGCAGCTGTCCAGAATTGCCACTCCACACTATCCACCCAGGTACACTGAGGCACTTTACCAGAATACGTAAACGCCTTGTCTAATCATAGACATCATAGATAAACGCCTTGTCTAATCATAGACATTTAAATAACTGCTAATGAACATCTATTTATAGACGTCTAAATTTAGACGTTTGCCAGACATTTACTTTTATACCAAATTTAAATCCCATTACAGAATCTAGACGTCGTATATACGTCTATTAAACGTATTATTATAAGGATATTCTAATAAACCCAGCCATTAGAATCTATTAAATTATTCACACCAAACCTATATTAAAGGAAATTAAAGTTGTCAAAATTGAATGTTAAATCAGGTTCTCTAAAAAAAAGGGACCAAATTTAACCTGTGATCCTTACCTGATGTAGTTCCAGGATGTTATGACAATTTATTTACATTATGTTTTTTTTTTTTGGATCTTTTAAATAGGTTTCAGTAACACTAATGTCATGCTTATAAATACATCTCTTGATGTTAACATCAAGAGAACTATCCTACTGTAATCTAAATCAATACATTTTTCAAACATTATCCAACCATCACAAACATATGAATGTGCAAACAATATACATATTTTTAATTTCTTAACACATTTTTAAACATACATTGCAATGAAATAAAAGCACAAACTCAAATATACAATATTACCAAAATAAAAGAAACTTTTGGTTATTTTTTTAAACATTGTGATGAAAAACTAGCACAAAGTCTAATATACAAAATTACAAAAATAAAATAAAAATCTAGTTATTTGTTTGTAAAACATTACAAATTTTAAAAAAATATCCAGAAACTCTACCTGCTTGGGATGTATCAACCTAAACCAAAACGCAAAAAAAAAAAAAAATAAAAAAATTACACCAATGGTGTCCTGGGCCTCTTATAGCCCCCTCCACCACTTCGAGCTGGGGCCTGTTTAAAATGTACGGCCATTGCCGAGCTGATCATGTCATCCGTAGCCTCTTTGAACGTTTTCCGAACAGCTTCTGCAAACAAAGCAATAGAATAAATGAAGAAAAATTGCAAGTGTGGTTGCCTATTGTTATACGTGATGTCACAGAGATATTATCCAATAAGAAAAGGTACATGGTTTCAAAGGACTGGACTCAATGGACATTTGGCACCACCCATTTGAGACTTTCAGGTTACTCTGTAAAGAATAATGAATAAATAAAGTCTGACTATAACTGTAGTATGGTTCCCTTTCATGAAACTACACCAATTAAGTTTCATAATTGTCAGTATCAGAGATTACCTAGTACAATCCAGACAAATTGTTGTTTGTTAATGTATGTCATGTCAGTCACACATTTCTAACATGAAGAAGCAATTGCCGAAGAACTAGCAGACAGTTTTTCTTTTTACCAGTGATAACAGAGTAGAAGGGAGTCTTCTTGAAGGCCCTCTTTCCATGTGGCCCACCACCTTGCATATTGAATTTTCGCATTACGTCATTTGTGAAGAGTCTGCAACAGATAAAAAATGAAGACAATTGTCAACAGTAAACTTATATAACTTGTATTACACTACCACATTGTAACCACCTACTGTTATGTTGTCTGCTCTACAGTATAGACATTAAACCTCTATGTGTAATCATACCCGTCCATGGTCTTATTGGTGCACGTCTTCACATCCTTTCCCCGACATGAGACAGCTTTGCAATCTGTATGATATTACAAATTATCAACAGTGTCAAAAATGTGGAATTACTTAAGGAAGTGCTTTTCAAAGTTGAATTCAGGGACTCTGTTTGTTCCTTTAGGTAGGGCAAAAGTGACCCTTACAAGTCTGTAACTCTGATAGTATATAAATGAAACCAAATAGACCCCACCGGTTCCATGTGGTTCCATTTGTAAGCTGTCAGAGAAAAGGGGAGATCCTAACATCCAAAATTTTGAGAAACACTGATTTAAAGCTTTATTATTCTGATTTACCATTGACCGTCGTACGTCCTGTTTCTCTTCAGTTTCCCTGGACATCATGTCAAAAGTCTCCAGAGTTTTTATGGGCAACTGTCCACTCTTAGCTTCGATTTCTCCCCTAGAGTTGAGGCTCTTTAACTCATCCAGGATGGCCATTAGGGTCTCCACAACTACCTTCTGGAACTCTGAGAAAAACAGAAATAAAAATAACATAATGACTTTCTTTAATTACTACAGATATGCCAAATTTATTTTAAATTAGTTTAATCCCTTCAAATAATACTTCCTTTCTTACTTTTCTCCATCATGGGGTAGTTGTACACCGTCTTCCTAGCTGTTAAATTAAAGAATGAAACAATAAATGTTAGCTGAAAGTTTTAAAGTAACTATTTTCCGATTACAATAAACTTTGCCTTGTTTGAAAAAGTATGTGGCATTCTGCCTGTGTTTTGGGATATGTTATACTTCAATTTGGTTGTTGTACATATCAATAAATAACATTTCTTTTTTTAAAAGTTTAAAATAGTTCTGTCTATAAATAAAATTACTTGTTCTACAAGTCGTCCTCAAAATGATCAAAATGTACCTGGAATACTTGGGTTTTTTGGCCTTTGACTTCCGCCCCGGTTTCCTGAGCATGAAAGACAAGGCAATTACATGTCATAAATGCAACATCATTATTGCAATTACAATATAGGCATTTCACATATGCTCTTAATTGACAGGGGCTTAAATTAAGCAAACATAAGTATATTCAAACAATCAATAAAATCATATATCATACATATCAATATGCAAAGATAACACAAGGTAGTTGTGATTACTTCTATAATCAAGATTAATTCTATAGTCAATCTGTACCTTGTGGAGTCCGGACAGTTTTTGAGATGCTCTTCTTTTACTCTGAGGGCTAGGAGTCTCTGTTGGGGGAGGGGAAAAAGAACATACTCATATTACTTAACAAGTCACCTGTTATCACTGTTAAACTCATTACACAATACATTTTCAACTTGTGAAGTGCTTTGCCTTTGAGTTTGATGCTCTGTTGAGCATAAAACAAAGTAAATTGCACATTTTAATTATATCATCCCCATCATCGTTATAGCAAATAAAAATCTACTTGTAGGTGTCCCACTTCTTGAGCTCACACTGGAGCCACGGTTCACTATTGGGTAAAAAATGAAATTACACGTCTAAATTACATCTTTGCCATGCCATCTGAAAATCTCTCAACTTTGTCATCTACACGTACTGTTTGATCTCGTTTTTTTGATAATAGCCATGGCTATTTTGGAAAGCCGGCTGCTGACATCTGCAAAAACAATGCCATTATTTATATCACAGCTTTTGGATTCAGATCTCTGATATAAAATGTAAAAATATTCTCTGAACTGGAGTGCAAATATTTGTTGTTGATGGAAAATTACACACTTCTGAATCACCCTTGTGATCACCGCTGTACAAATATTACCTAGTGGGGTACTGGCTGAGGGGGTAGAAAAGGCAATTAAATGCATTTTTTTTTTTTTTCACACACGCACCATTGTGATCACTACTATAATCAAATTGTTACCCTGTGGGGTCCTGACAGGAGTATGGATGGGACTGCGTCTATCGCATCCTGTGTGTAGGGGGGAGAGAAATAAATTGTATAAATCACATATGTAACTTACAACCCATACCACAGCAGACCAACACTAAGCTGAATTACTGTGTACCTTCAGGAGTCTTGGCTGCGGTGCAGACACGAGGTGTCTTGCCGCCAGTATTCACAGTCGGGGTCGGGGGATATTGAAATTAATATTTTTACTCACTTACAGTGTCACCATTGTGAACATTGCTATACTTATCAACAAATACCTTGTGTCCTGCCTGTCATGTTGACAGGTGGTGGTGTGTGCCATTGATTACGTGCAGGGAGAGAAAACGCATGGAAGTCTTATACTTGCAACATTAGTCACATTTGATATATGCTGTACAGGCAGGTTAACAAATAACTTGTGTACTTTGTCCTCTCCTGCTGCACACCGGTGTGTTGTGGTGACCTAAGGTAGAAAACAAAAACATCTAACTTTGTTTGTAGACATTAATACTTAGACAAGCTGTGATTTACATGTACATTAACTAATCACCAATTGGGCTTAAGGGGAATGGTTTGAAATCAATGAACATAGTATTTATACCTGGTGTGGATGTGTACTTTGGTGTTGTTAAAACAGTTTTTGGGGTGGCCGGTGATACAGCGGGGGGATAATTATTATTATAGATTAAATAAAATTAGTTGAACAAAAAAAAGAGAAAGACAAAAAACAGAATGGACAAGATTACAAACTCACATGACAGCTGTGTTATGTCGTCGTGTCGTCGTCGTCGTCGTCGTCGTCGTTGTTGTCGTCATCGACATCATCAGCTGGCGGATGCCATGCTAATGAGGAAGTGGGAAAAGAAATGTTCACAATTTATAAAAAACAAATTGATTTAATTTCATACAAGTGGACAATTTGCACTAGCCTTACATTTTGACATTTCCATAGAGCTCTGTGGTTGTTCAATAGAGCTCTCTGGTTGTTGAGTAGAGCTCTCTGGTAGGTCAATGGAGCTCTGGTTTCTCTGGCTCTGGTTTCTCGCTTGCAAAGAGGTCCATTGAATAGAGGTTGTCTGGGCCAAAAAATATATGAAAATTGTTTCAAGAACTGCAAACACTGATTTAGTCATATACCATATTCAATTTCAACATCTGAAAAGGGGAGGGACATACATCTTTATGGCCAGTTACAGTCAGACATATTTGCTCAAGTTCAAACTCTTATTAAACATGTAATAGATATAATCACAATTAATATGTTACAGCTGTTTATTAACTACAAACAAGTATTCATGGCCAATAACATTTGGACATGTAAATAAAGGATTAAGTTAGATAATTACCTGTGGTGGTGGTTTTAGGTATGTTCTGGACAAGGGCTTAAAAAACAGGAATTGCTCACGTTACTCAAAACATGTCATAATAATTGCTCAAGTATACACTCTGATAAACATACATTCACGATTATTCGATTGTTGTAGTTTAGTTAGACACAGGAAAACACATTAGCATTATTAATTACCTGTGCTTGGTTGTTGTGGAACAGGACCTTCAAAAAACAGCAATTTATCACATTAGTCCAAACATATAACATTATCTTAGATATAAACTCATATTAATCCTTACACATATACAAGATAAATATGGTATAGTTGTTTAATAACAACAACAAAAAAGTTATTTTTTAACAAAACTGCAGGATTTGAGTGTGTCAATATTATTTTTTCATTTTTGTTCAAATGAATTCAAATTCCTTTTATGTGTATTTCAATTTACCTTTTGAGGCCGCTGTATTCGACCTCTTTTGAAACTCTTTGGGGGGTGAAGGATAAATGGGACCTAGAAACCGATGAAATGTACATAGATTAAAAAAAAAAAACTTGAAATGGGTAGTCATAATTTTTACGTCATGTGTAATGTATATCAAAACTAAAATAGCTGGTTACCTTCTACGCAGTCAGGGTCTTCCTCTGAGACATGTTTTGAACTTCTGCAAAAAGAAAATTATAATTAATTTCTGTTCATTCATTAACAATCTTCTATCAGTAGAAATATCAAAATTGAGTGCAAAAGTAAACATAAGAGCTGTGACCATCAAACATATTTCAAAATATAAAAACAATGGGCCTGATGCACGTTGGCCCACTGCATCTGCTACATAAGCAGCTAAAAATGTATACATATATCCATTACAACATATATTGAAATGGTGGTTGATTGACTCTAAGAACCAGCCAAGCAAATGGGCTGTACTGAACCTTCCATGAGATATAGTCCCTCTTGACACTCCAATAGATGAAATTTCATTGTGTTCCTTGTTGGAATATTTTTCTTTTGCAAAACCGTAGAGAAGCAATTTCCAGTGTACTTCTTTAATTTTGTTAGATTGAAAAGATCAGTGACAATCACTTCTTTGCACATAATGTTGTTAGTACTTTGATGAGATTAAATGTTCTTAGAACTGCAATGTCATACCTCTTTTTTGCTCTTTACTGCTTTAACAGACAGCGATTGGAGGTGGGCTGCCAGCTTAGTCTCTGCATTGCAAAGAAGGTGCATGTCTGCTGGGCACTTTGATGTAGCCACAGAAATTCTATTATGTGCTAATAATGGTCCGCGGCACTGCTGGGGTTGTTGACCGGTGTGTTCAGCTACAAGGCCCTTATCCGTCGGTGTAGGCTCATTTGACTGCTAGAGTGCAATCCCTGATGTCCACTCTTGCAAGCACACCATTTATTCCATGCTGTGTAGAAGAGGAAAGATGGCAAATCCCTCTGAATCTGGAATGCAAACAGCCTTCCTTAGCAATTCTTTTTTATCAAGCAATCAATCAATGTGCTTGATCCATTTGTCTGTCCACGTATGCAATGTTGATGATCTTGGACTTGCATGGTTTCTCAAAAAGATCATTGGCATCATCCCTCTCTCCCTCCCTCACAAACGCGATCTCTTCTTCAAGGATGAAGCAACTGTCTCGAGTTTTAGCTGAGACATAGTACCTCTTGAGAGAAGATTTCTTGGTTTGCTTTGCTTGCTCCAGTTCTGCAATTCTTTTGGTGACCTGTGCAATTGGATTTTGCCCATTTCGAACCATTCTTTTTATGGATTGCAAATGGTTCTCAAAGGGGAATGCTGAAATGTCGTTCAAGCAGCATTTGAAACCCATGGATGGATAGTTCATCTCTTGAACTTTTGGGCAGTTTGCACTGAATCAGAAAAATCAGCAGCCTCTTTACTACGCCAAGGCAAACCACATGCATGTAGTCCAACACAAACTGGCTGACACACCCAACTCCAGCCGTGATGAGGGGCGAAGCTTTTTTCTGGTGGACTCTGTATTCAACTGTGTTAAATTTTTCATCTGTTCTTCTTTCTTGTGTAGCGTGGTCAGTGTAGACCATCCTGCTGTCCACACGGATGGCTGAAGCGTTGCAGCGTTAAAGGTCACACAAAGGGGTTTTTTTTGGGGAGTTTTTCCTTATCCGCTGTGAGGGTCCAAAGGACAGAGGGATGTTGTATGCTGTAAAGCCCTGTGAGGCAAATTGTGATTTGTGATATTGGGCTTTATAAATAAAACGGATTGATTGATTGATGCCTGATACGCATTGTGACCTCTGATGCACTTAACAAAAGCTCTTGCAGAGAGTCACAGATGAAGGCGTTGATCTTGACCTGGAACTGCATCCCTTCATGATCAATACCTTTTCTTGAAGGTCTACCAACTCCTGTACGAAATCCTGTAGGTACTCCTCTCCTGGTTCTGGTTTTGTATGCCCACAAAATAGAGCAACAAAAAAAGGGTCAGAGTTGTGAAATTTGGCCAAAATTGGCCAAAACTGTTTGGTACTTGATTTGAACAGGGGAACACCATCAATATTTATGTCCACCATGACGGTTCCAGTGAAAGTAGGGCATTGCTCAAGGAATTTACAGATACCTGACTCCAGTCCATAATAAATGTAGTCACCATCACACTTCTTAATGCTGTCTACAAAACGTGGAGTCTGTAGAAGTGTGTGGACATCTTTGGGCAAATTGTGGCCATGTTTGCGGAGTATGGCTATCATCTTATTTACACTGCTGTGTGTCTGCTTTATTTCCGTGGCCCAAGATGCCAAATCTTCTCTTAGACTTGACTGTCCCTCTTTGGTTCGTGCTTCAAGATCAACAAGCTCTGTGTCTTCATCACTTGTAACTGGATAATCTCTGTATCCATAGTCCTCCTGTCTATAAGGCTCATCACCCATACTTGCACCGAAAGATGAGCTTTCAAATGTCTCTGGCCAGATTGATTTGAACCACCTTCCTCCCGTGTGTCACCAAAATCCAGACTTGTACCACCCTCCTCCTGTGTGTCCACCAAATTGTGATTTGCACCAACTTCCTCTTGTGTGCGGCCCAAGTCCTGTGGTTCAAGGTTCTCCTGTGGCAAATCTTCATCAATGTCAAAATACCCGTTCTAGTCTGTTTTCTCCTCCAATCTTTTAGATAATTAGAGGCCATCTTAAATTTAGCTAGAACGAAAACACAAGAAAAAAAATTAAATATACCAAAATGCTTGAGATTTATATTTCAAGCGCATCTGTTTTAGTTGCACTCCATTGATACAACACAAAATTAACAATGAATACATATGTGTGTGTGTGTGTGTGTATGTATATATGTATATACATATATATATATACATATATACATACATATATATATATATGTCACAGTTAAAGGGAGACCTTGAAGTTTAAAAGTTGAGAAACACTGACTTAACTAACTAATCAACACAATGGTCATGCTTTTTTAATACTAAATCCAAAATGAAAATCTATGAGTAAGTATTATTTAAATGTAATAACATTAAAACATGTTAGACAATGAGACAATAAATATTAGATATTAGGAAATTATTAAATTATGTACAATACTTTATTCATAAAAATTAGTAGTATCTTAAACAGTTGATGTACAAGCCATAATGTATTACATACATTTAAAAAAAGGGTAACATGTTAAAGTACATGCATACAGCACAAATGATTGTCAGAAATAACAATTACTTTTGAAATGTAGGTTACTCATGGAGTCATAAACTTTCAAAAAGATTTTTATAATAGCCACCACGTCGAAAATGGCCGTTCATGTAGCCTACATACACCAGGCATCGACATTAAACTTAAACTTTATTCATTTGTATAGCACCTTTCATACATTTCATGTAACACAAAGTGCTTTACATTAAAAAGAAAGATAAAAGAAATGAAAAGAAGCTAACCTCTAAACCCCCCCTCTCCCCGCACCCACATTTATGCAACACATATAACCTTAACGTTTGTGTCAGAAGCACTTAATTGCAAGCTTGCAATCGGTTTGCTGCAAACGGATTGATAACGATTAAATGAACAAACATTGCAGGACAAAACAACATTTCAATAACGTACCCTTGAGCACTTACCTATAAGCAGCACTTCTCGGTGTCTTTGATGAGTTCTAGTCGATGCTTGCTTCGAAAAAAAAAAAAAGTTTTCTCAGAGTGAGTTTTCTGAACGACTCTGCTCGCCATCGATTACTTCCTTAGATCGACCGGAACTTTCAGCGTGTTGCTGCCTCCTATTGGGGAGGGATCATAGAGTTATAAAGGGAAGGATCCGCTGACAGTACATATCTCGTCCATGTTTATTTAGATTAAGGCTACTGGCCCCGATCGCCATTAGTGCGAACTGCCATTTTATTTTACTCTTCACAAATAATTTTTTATTTCAAAGGAATTATTTGCATTACTGCCCAATAAACTTTATTGCAAAATGCCTTTATTTAGCTACAGGTTAATAGTGATATCTAATTATTTCTAAACATGGTTGGCATAATCTTATGCCTAAAAATAAAAATAGCTTAATAGTTTAAACCTGGTCTAAATCTAGACGTTGATTAAACGTCTAAATCAAGGCTAAATCTAAACTTTACTGTATATTGATCAATGGACATTCAAATTATTCAAGTCCAATATTTGGACACCAGTTGTGCAACTTACAGTTATTTTTTTGGTCAATATTCATTATTTAATGTATTTAATTCAATCGTCTAGATTAGGTCTAAAAAGAGACGTTGATATGAGGTCTTGATTTAGACGTCTAAATCGAGTCTAAATCTAAACTACACTGTACATTGATCAATGACTGTTAAAATGTTTTAATCCAACATTTGGCCATCATTTATACAACTTACAGTTGTTTTTTTATTTGATATTTAATAATTAATGGATTAAATTCTATCGTCTAGATTCGGGCTAAAATATAGACCGATTATAGACTGGCGACTTTCAGTCTAAACTTAGACGAGACGTCTAATAGACATCTAAGGCTCAGTGGGATCTCACCATAACTGTCACTGTCACGACTGCATTAACCACATGGCAAAGTATAAATGCTGGCTTTGTGCCAAGAACACCGTGGCAGAACAATGGCAGACTTTGTTTGGCAAAGTACTGAATACTGTATACCAGGGCTATTCAATTACTTTGGAACTGGGGCCGGTTCATGAAACTGAGGCCAAATAAGGGGCCAGAAAATATGAGTAATCATGGTAACAAATAAAGAAATTTTAACAACATACTGAAGGAGTTAATATATTCTATTTTGTAAATGCATAACAACATATGTTGTCAGGAGAAAAAGTGCAAGACCCCTTGAGTGCAAGACCCCTTGAGGGTGGAAATTTCTCTTGGCTGACTTCATGAGTCCAGAATTTTTCAAAACCTGCCAGCTGCAATGACTGTCGCAAGTCTTCTGATGACTGAATGTCAGTGAGTTCCAGTTGTAAAGGTGCCTCGTCCAATGACGTTATCAGCTCCTTTGCTTTCATTGCAAAGTCTGCCTCAACATTCACACAGAAAGGGTCCTTCACAAATCTCATCACTTCATGGGGGATGCTGAAATCATCAAACCTAGTGGCAAAGTTGTTTTTCAATGAGTCAATAAAGCCTGACATCACCTTTGTAATTTGTAGGCCTGATTTCCTCAATGTGGGGAAGTGGAGCATCTTCCCTGGAGAAAGATCAGCAGAGAAAAGTGAGAGCTTTCTTTGAAAAGCATGAAGTCTCTCCACAAGTTGCGTGACTGTTTTATCTCTGCCCTGCAGTTCCATGTTGAGTTGGTTCAAATGATGGAAAATATCGCTCAAAAAGCAAACAGCAGCATTAAACTCCTTATTTTCCATCAGAGACAGAAACTTGACAGCTTTTTTCAGCTTTGAATTCCGGAGAAACACCACAATCTCCTCTCTTAGTTCACAAAATTGTTTCAATGCGCTTCCTTTGCTAAGCCATCTAATGTCATTGTGAATGAGCAAATCTTTGTATTCAGCTGACATGCCAGTCAACAACTTGCGGAAAACTCGGTGCTGTAAGCTGGAGGTACAACGGATAAAGTTTATAATTGCCATGACAGAGTCCATGGCCTCTTTTAACTCACCACTTAGCTTGGCACACAGGAGGCTTTGGTGGATGAGGCAATGAACCGATCTCAGCTGCGGAGCCACGGCTGTCATCCTCGCGGCGAGCCCCTTTTCCCTGCCCGCCATCGAGGGCGCACCATCCGTCACCAACATGTTAACGCGTGCCAAATCCAATTTGTTCTCTTCAAAGAATAAAGCAATTTTTGTGAATAGAATCTCGCCGGTGGTGTGTCCCTCCATGGGAATTAATCCAAGCAGATCCTCACGAAAGCATTCCCCATCAAAAAATCGCACATAGAGGCACAGCTGTGCAACATCGCTGTTATCCGTCGATTCATCCACGGCCAAAGACATCACCTCCGCCTTCCTCAGCTTGTCCAAAAGCGTCTCGGAAACGTCCGATGCAAGGGCCTCCACTCTCCTCATATTTGACGTTTCAGATATTGGAATTTGCTTGACCGAATCGATTATGCTTTTTCGGGTTTTCTCATCTGTAACCACTTCCTCGATTGATGCCAGCATACACTCTTTGACAGTCTCTGAGTCTGTAAACGGCTTTTTCTTTTTGCCTAATATCCATGCCACCCTTAACGATGCACCCGTTGCTCTCTCCTGATCCGTACAGGCCCGAAACAAGGTGCGACGTCTTTGCTCATAACAAGATGTAAGCCCCGAAATCTTCTGGCTCCGAGCAGCAAAGTCCAGTGGGAAAGTGGCGTCAAAGTTAGCATGTGTTGTCTTGAAATGCCTTCTCAAATTATACTCTTTACTCATGGAGAGGCATGTTGAGTTGGTTCAAATGATGGAAAGACATTTTGTCTTGTTAGTCGAGCTCCGTGCTTGGCTTGAAAGAAGAAACAAATAGGTCAGAGCAGAGCACGGCTAGAGCGCGCATGGGCGACTTTGATTGGTCCATTGTGGTCCCCAAAAATATGTGTCCGGTCAAAACAAGTAGATATTCTTCCTCCTCTTTTGATTACATAGCAGATTGCCACCATGGTGTAAACGGGTGCATACCGCCACTTACTGCACCAGATAATGTACCATGAGTCATAGCCATGAGCTGTATATGAAACTACCCGCATGTATTCCCTATGTTCCGCCCAAAGGGCCAGCACAAAATCCCCCACGGGCCGGACCCGGCGCGGGGGCGCCAATTTAATAGCCCGGCTGTATACCCTCATGTAGCGATGTCTGCTGGTGAGTCAGTCTAACAGTGTCGGATGGGTTGAGGCTGTGGATTTGACCAGGTTTGAGCACTTTATCACTATTCCCTCTCACTTGTAGCTGTTTTTTCGTTATCTTTTGAATTTAATATGAATTATGGAACCGTTTATGTTCACGTTTGTTTCCCCCGTTTCGTAAAATAAATTATTAAAAGTTGCTTTTGAAGTGCGTGACAGAAGTGCGTTTTGAGAACGACCGCAGACTTTCACCTGTTCAACGCATCACTATCTTCGGATGCCATTAAAGTAAGAATGATTGCAATAATAACGTCAAAATATTATTTCCAGACTGATTTATCAGACGATCACTGCTGCCACGATCACTGGAAAGTCTGGGCGAGAGGCTTCCACAGAGGGGCGCCCAGTTTGCACCAGCTTTCTAAAGACGTTATTTTCTTCACTCAAACTGCTTGTGGCTATTAGCGCTGGTGTTAGTGAATTAGACGTTGTTTATCAATGAGGCTCATTTGCATAGAAAGAGGAGTTTTTTGCGCCAAATATATGCATATTACCTCATTTAAATACGTGCAAATAACACCGGAGCACCGAGACACAATGTGCTTGGCAGCGCAGTTAGTGGAGCATTTCACTCTGTGCGTGCCTTGTGAATTAGTCGGTATCCATTTTTACCGGTTTAGCGGCCGCAAAAGCCACGCAATCCTTTTGTGAATTCGGCCCTCAGTGGACTGGCTATACTCTCTATTGAGAACAGCAGAGCGAGGACTTTGGACCTGAGCAGCGTCGTAAATGACTTTGCTGAGCGCAAGGCCCGTAAGATGAGCTTCTAATGAGTGAGTACAGCTTCTCTTTGTTATTAAGTGGAATTAGTGGGATTTAAATCTATGGCAATGTACTTGTAACCTCATATGTTGGAAAAATGTGCACCTACTGTCTGTAACCCTTGTCTGGATTGAATCCTAGTTTTCGCCACCCTTAAAATAGCTAAATGTTCTCTTTAGAAAATGAAAAGCATTCTTTATTGGATTTGATCTATTACATACAATCCTATAGTACACGGTAGTTTGAGCCCAGGTCAGGACAAGCTGTTAGATAAGTGTTGATATGGAGCTTCAGCGTCTGTCCGCACTCCGTGGTGCTGAAAGGCTGGTTTAAAGGATGAGTGTGTGGCCAGTCATCTGTAACGCTAGCCTACATGGTGACGACAGCAGTTCTCTTGAGTGGCTGTGTGTGTGTGTGTGTGTGTGTGTGTGTGTGTGTGCGTGCGTGCGTCTGTGCGTGCAGTGCGCACGAGCGGGCGCTTGTGTTTAGGGTGGGGGGCACAAAAAAAAATATTTGCACCGGGGCCTATCACCATGATGTTACGCTACTGGTGGAACTTTATGGTTTCTTTACAAGAAATCAAGGCGCCAGTGAAACTATTGAAAGCAAACAGAAATGCCCGGCATATGGTAAAAAATGCAAAAAGTGTGGCAAAGAGAACCATTCTGCAGTGAAATGTAGAGCAAGCCCAGCACAAAGAAAAAAGAAACAGGTACACAACGTAGCACAATATAAGAGTGATGAGTACAAAGGCATTCTCTGTGTTACTGAAGCAGGGGCAGGGGATGTGAATGCAGAGGACACCAACAAAGGGAAGGACACTCAGCTCTTTGCTGGAATGCTCTTGGGCAAAGATGTAGTGAAATTCCAAATTGACTGTGGTGCTACTTGTAATGTCATCCCAATTAACATGTTTAATCCTGACATTAAACTTGAAGACACAAAGACTCTACTAGTAATGTACAACAAAAGCAAACTGAGACCACTGGGAAAATGTAAAGTTAAATTAAGAAACCCAAGAAACCAAAAACTGTACCAGTTAGAGTTCCAGGTTGTGGACAAAGACTGTACTGTGCCAATACTTGGTAAAAGAGCCAGTGAGGCCATGAAGCTGATAAAGGTGCACTATGAAAACATTCTGGCACTAGACAGCATTGTCACTTCAGAGAAGCCTGCAAGTGGACAGTGGACAATGGAACAAATAAAAGCAGAGTATGCTGATGTATTCACTGGAGACGGCTGTCTTGAGGGAGAATACAAAATAGAGATGGACAAAACAGTGAAGCCTGTGCAGCTGCCAAAGACACACGTTCCAGTTGCCATGATGAAGCCGCTGAAAGATGAGCTGCAGGACCTACAGCACAGAGAAATCCTCGCACCTGTAGAATGCAGCACGGACTGGATCAGCGGGATGGTTGTAGTACAAAAGCAGAATGGGAAGCCAAGAGTATGCATTGATCCAAAACCCTTGAACAAGGCATTGAAATGCAGCCATTTCCCTCTACCATCCATTGAGGACATACTTCCGGACCTGTCCAAAGCCAAAGTGTTTACAGTGTGTGACGTCAAAAGTGGTTTCTGGCATGTCAAGCTAGAAGATGATTCCAGCTACCTGACAACATTTGCCACTCCATCGGACGTTACAGATGGCTGAGGATGCCAATGGGGATAAATCCGGCTCCTGAGATCTTTCAACGAAAGATCACACGAGCGTTGGAGGATCTGCCTGGTCTGTACATTATTGCAGACGATGTGCTGATCACAGGACAAGGGGAGACGCAAGAGGCAGCTGAATGTGATCATGATGAAAAGCTGAGATTTTTTCTGGACCGATGCAGACACAAGCACATAAAACCAAACGCAGAAAAGTTCAAACTGAGACAAAAGGAGGCCACATACATAGGACACCTCCTGACGGCGGATGGACTTAAAATAGATCAGGAAAAATTATGTGCTATCACACAGATGCCAAAACCAGCAGGTGTGAAAGCAGCCCAGAGGCTACTGGGTATGATAAATTACCTTGCCAAGTTTTGCCCACATCTCTCTGACCAATGTCAGGTGGTGAGACAACTGACTCACAAGGACTATGAGTGGAAGTGGACAACGTGACATGATTAAGTGTTCCTCAAACTAAAGAGACTATCACCAACGCTCCAGTGTTGAAATATTACAACCCAGATGAGGATTTGACTGTACAGTGCGACGCCTCAGACACAGGATTGGGCGCGGCACTCATGCAGAAGTGGAAGCCTGTCACATTCACAAGCAGAGCACTCACACAGACAGAGCAGAGCTATGCCCAGATAGAAAAAGAGTTTCTAGCTGTGGTATTTAGCATGGAAAAATTCCACCAGTACACATATGGCTGCAAAGTTACAGTGCAAAGTGATCACAAGCCGTTAGAAACCATCGTGAGAAAGCCGCTACTGAGTGCACCCAAAAGACTTCAGAGAATGGTGATGCGCATTCAGAAGTACGATCTGGATGTAGTGTATGTACCAGGAAAAGACATGCTACTAGTGGACACGCTAAGCAGAGCTTACCTTCCTGAATGTTCATCTTACGGCTCAGTGGAAGCTGAAATAGAGACTGTTAATATGGTACAACACATACCTATCTCTGTGGACAGACTCAATGCAATCCGCTCTGCGACAAAAGAGGATGAAACACTGCAGACAGAAGAACAATGAGCCAAGGATGGCCAAATGACAAAAAACAGACACCGAGTGAAATCTGGCCATACTTCTCATTCCAGGAGGAGCTGAGCTATCAAGAAGGAACAGTGTTTAAAGGTGTAGTGTCATCCCCAATGCACTGAGGAAGGAGATCACACACACTGCTTGCACTCCTCACATCTGGGTGTAGAAGGATGCTTATGGAGAGCTGGAGAATGGGTCTTCTGGCTTGGCATGACTGACCAAATCAAAACATATGTAGCCAAGTGTGACATCTGTAGGTCAGTAGACAACAAACAACAAAAAGAAACACTGCTCTCACATGAAATGCCAAACAGACCCTGGGCAAAGGTGGGCACAGATTTGTTTTCATTTGACAGCAGGGAATACCTTATCACTATAGACTACTATTCCAATTTCTGGGAAATAGACTATCTGCCTGACACAAAGTCCACTACAGTGAGAAAGAAACTGAAAGCCCACTTCGCTCGCCAGGGTATCCCTGATATTGTCATTTCAGACAACAGACCACAATACTCATCGTAAGAGTTCCAGAGATTCAGCCAACAGTGGGAATTCCAGCACAAGACTTCATCACCAGGCTACCCACAGAGCAATGGCAAAGCAGAATCAGCCATCAAGACAGCAAAGAGACTCCTGCTCAAGGCAAAAGCTGCCAGACAGGACCCCTATTTTGCGCTTCTAGATCACTGCAACACGCCGTCACAAGGCCTAGACATTAGTCCAGTGCAGAGACTTCTCAGCCGCCGCACCAGAACACTGCTGCCCACAAAATCAAGTCTTCTCCAGCCAAAAGGCACAGCAGGGAACAACCAACGATGTCAGTCTGCCTACTACAACAGATCAGCTAGAGGCCTAGGCACAGCCACTTGCACCTCACACTGTCTGGAGAAAAGGCAGAGTGCTGAAGCAGGTTGATACTAGGTCATACGACATCCAGGTACACTCTGGTGGTGTTCTCAGGAGAAACCGAAGACACCTCAGGCATGCCCATGGACTGGCTCCCAGTGAGCCTATGGACATAAAGACTGAGGACCCCGACCACACAGGGTCTGGTCCTTCACATACTGTCTCTGAGAGAAATGCAGCCACTGTCACTGGTGACAGTGACACACCTGTAACTACCAGCTTTTGATAGCATAGGGCTTTAAGAGCATTGTGCTGTGGATGGGGCGCGTTCCACTACTGTTTTGTAGCCACTGTCTGCCGTCTGTGGGCTTCATTACATTTCAGATTGCCGTCCGTCTGCCGTAACTGAATCCAAACGCCACTAATAAATAAATAAATGAATAAGAAGAAAAAAATAAGGCTGAGCACAGAAGAACCAGAGGAAACACCATCCGAGCCATCTGCCCCCAGCAACCCGGCCACCCTCCACTCCACCAGGGGAGAGTGGACCCCAAGCCAGCACCACAAAACCAGTCACCAACTAGACCTGGCATGGCTTGTGTCCAAAAAATGAAAAAAACAAACTGTCGTAGAGCTAAACCAAATACATCATTGGAAAGGTCTCAACCTGGAGAGTAACATATGTCAGTATGAAGATTCTACATGGCTCCTGCTTTCAGCCATTCACCTTTGAACCTTGACCTCAGTGCATGTTTGAGGGCTTATAACTCAGCAACAAAAGGGGGCACAGACATGGGACCAACTGTTATAGAGAGCTCTTGACCTATCATGTGAGTGTAATCAACAACTGGGGGTGCTGTCAGATATGAGTAAAATATGGATAAAATTAATTTTCATCCATTTAGAAATTAGATATTTAAAGTCTGCTTACACAAGTGTGTTTACCATCCTGTTAAAGTCCACAGTGTACTCTCAATTCAATATTTACAACTTCCAAATCTAGGAAAAACGTTTATCTTTTTTAAAAACTACAATTCCCTGGGACCGTGCCATGCAGCTTGATACATATCAGAAACATAGTTGTAGTTCTTATGGTTTGCAAAGTAGGGTTCCAAATAGGGTTGTAAAAAGATATATCTTCCCAATGTATCTAATATCTAGTAAAGCTGAACTAGTAATGACACTGCAACTAGATGAACTATATTAAGAAAAAGTAAAGATGTCGGCTAATTTTCGATATTTTGGCTAATACGCTAGAACCAGCGTTTTTGAGGCAGTAGGTTTATCACAGCTTGTAAAATAGAGTTGTAAAATAGGGTCGTAAAAAGATAGATCTACTGAATATATCTAATATCTAGTAAAGCCGAACTATAACACTGCACCTAGACGAACTATGTTAAGAAAAAAAACAAGGATGTTGGCTAATTTCAGATATTTTAGATAGTACTCTAGAAACGGTGTTTTTGGGATGGTAGTTTTTTTTGCAGCTTGTTGTAAAATAGAGTCGTAAAAAGATACATCTACTGATTATATCAAATGTCTAGTAAAGCCAAACTAGTAATGACGCTGCACTTAGATGAAATATGTCAAGAAAAGTAATCATGATGGTTAATTTCAGATATTTTAGCAAGTTCTCTAGAAACAGCAATTTGAATATTTGAATATATCAAATATCTAGTACAGTCGAACTATCATGTTATTATTATTATTATTATCATTATTATTATTATTATTATTGGTGGGAATTATAACAGATGAATATATTTGCCATTTTAATATCAAGAACACTTTCGTGTTTTTGTGTGTTGAATCAGGGAATTCGTGTATCCACCACGTAAAAGGACGCTAACTGACTTTACATTGGCATTGTTTCCATGGTACTGGCACGTAATTTCACCACGGAATGCAGTGTTAAGAGGTCGTGGTAATTTCACGTATTTTTGTGAGATCAGGTTGTAACTCTGTATGGTTGTGTTTTTCCTCCTCTATAAACATTGTGCATTCAAAAGGAACTCCACTGATGGATATTACCTCATAATCTTAGTAATCTGGAAGAAAAACATTAACAACAATTACAATAAATACCATTTTATCATTATCTCCCCACAGTTCTGTATTACAAATGTAACTAAATATCATGAGAACCCGGGCAAAATATTCCTGGAGCAGTACTTTTAAAATCACAGGAAAACTTCCATAGTTACTGCAGGCCCCACGTCTTGTCATAGGATGCCAATTTCCCATAGGAATTTTTCAATTGGCTCCATGGCCCACATTGATTTACAAGTTGGGATCATGTCAGCAACTGTCCTCAGGCTAACATCCATTGATAGAATGTGGGGTAATGATTGAGCCAGTGTTGGCTTAACTGAGGCCCTATGGGCAAATCATTGGATTAAACATGGAACACTGTAGATTAATGCTGTGGGTCCATAAAAGGATACACTTTCCTGTTTTAAGCCACATGACAGCTGAACAATCTTTTGTCTGGTTGACTGTAAGGAGTTCAGTGGAAATGTTGTTCCTTCATGCGTCTAAAGCAGGATTTACAGGAAGTCAAAAAGCTTACAGTCTGTCACTGTCTGGGCATGTAAAAGAACCACAAGATCTCAGCAACACACTGTTTTGTGCCACTTAGGTGAGACATTTCACATCTGGAGCTCCAGAGTGTACTTTGATTCTTTGATTCTTTGGTCTTTAACAAGAGGACTTGAGCAAACACTTATGAGATGGGAATAAAGAGGCGTTTTTAGTAGATATCAAGTTTATTTTTACAGCTGACACACATTCCTCTGTGGGTTTTCAAGGCCTATAATTAGCAACTGATATTGATCCAGTGTGAGCTCTGAAAAAGATGGGGAGAAACATAAAAATTGAGCTATACAGATGATGAATCACTGACATGCTACCAGAAAATGGAATTGCTCTGACAAAATAACTTACAGAAACCTTGGAAAATGAAAGATTCCTTCCTGTGCGTAATCTGTTAAACCACTGGGTTTATTACTAATCTATAGCAGAGTATTTTTGGAGTTTTTTTGCATATATTCTGCACCACTGCTACTGTTATGAGTCAATTTTTACATGCCAACCATTTTCTTAGTCAGATCTGTGTTGTTATGAGTTCACAACACGGTCAAGCAGAAGTGGTTTCACAGCAACCCACTATGTTCTCATCATGAATGTTCAATAAAGATAACAGCTTCAAAGGGAAATATGACGCATCCACTGTAAATGCACATAGTCGGTATCTCTGTCTGTATCAGTGGCCTCATAGTCAGCCAGCCATCACAGTGCAGGTGTGTCTACATTTACCTCCAGACACTGATTTGTGTATTGATATGGCTTCAGCGACACAGTATGGGGCAGAAAAAACCCTGAGTCTGGAAAAAAAAAATTTCATTTGGCCATGTTGAATATTAAACATAATGCCCTCTCTGTCAGTTGAACTATAGGTTGAGAATTAGTGTCAATTGTTTTTTGTACTCATGAGGACTGAGACAATAATCAACAGTGATTCATGCTCTGTGGGATGAAGGCAGTTCCCATCAGAATGCTGTACATGTTTTGGCAGATGTTAATGACATTGCTGCTGGGATACTCCCCACCCTTATGACTGTCCTCAAATGAGAAGACATTCTAAGCATCAAGCAAAGCTAGACTACTGCTTTAGGTGCCATGACCAAAGAGAGGCTCAAACACACAAACTGTAGATCCATAAACATTTGTGCATATACTTCTTTTGTATTCATTTAAAAGATATCTATCAGCAGCCCTCATATTCTAACACATGTTTAGTATCACTTCAAATCCATCATTCCTGACTCATGTTTACTACCTCTGATTGTCACCAATCACAATTAGACAAATCTTTATTCCCAGCAGGTAAGTTTGGTTGTTTCAACAGCACATTATGATAATGATGGGTGACAGTATGATTAGTAGCAGCAGAGTCATGTCTATGTTAAACAGTGTACACCACCAGACTTAAATATTGACATAATATAGTATAAAATGGTAAATTATGATATGGTATGGAATATGAGATATAAGGTAAAAGGTAACACAAAATGTAGTGGTATACTATAGCAATATAACAAAATAGAATATCAGTATTTTAAATTCTATTTTTAATTCTAATTTAGAGTCACCAATTAACCTGTGTGTCTTTGGACTGTGGGAGGAGGCTAGAGTACCTGGAGGGGTAACGGGGAGAACATGCAAACTCCACACAGAAGGGCTCCCCCACCCTGGTTTCAAAGCAGGGACCCTCTTGCTGTAAGGCGACAATGCTAACCACCGCACCACCATGCCACCCTAGCAAGGCGCTCTGCCTGTAAAATTACTATACCTCATAGCATTATATTAAGAGCTTGCAATCTAGTCAAGTTGTCAGAATTTGCTGTTGGTTTAAGTGTTCCTTTTCTCTTTTTTAATGAAAACATACGTAACATGCCACCAGAACTTTAGTTTAGTATATATTGTGTGTTTTAACCACCAGTTCTCAAGAATGCTAAACATATCACACTATTACAGTATTTCTCAATTGCTAGACACACTGAATGAAGCTCTTAATCTTCATCCTCACCTTCTTAACACAACAAAATTCTTCTCTTGCAAATGTCTTTTTCATAGTTTTTTCACACCCCTTTTTAAAACAGTTAACACAGATCTCATGGAATGACCCAAAACTCTATTGTATTAGTTGTTATAGACATGAGGAAAACATCTATTCACAGCTGATAGACATTACTTGTATAATTATAAGAATCTAATGTACCTGTGTAAAATTCCTTTGCATAAACCTTCAATCAGCAATCAGTCCTTAAACATCTATAAAAGACACCACCTCTTTGTTTGTGATTACAAGTTTGGATCAAGTAGGCCAGGGGTGTGTGAGGAGAGTAAGAGACCATGGCAGAGGGGTCAGGGGGAGAGGAGCTTGCATGCTTGGTGGAGGAGTCACAGCAAGAGGAGAAAATAGAGTTTCAAGTTTCAAATGAAATTCAGGCAACACCAACTGACCATGTCATAAAGCATGGCTTGTCCTCTGAATTGGAGCACTGTGGCAACTATTGTCAGACTTTGTCATAATCAATCAATCAATCAATTTTATTTATAAAGCCCAATATCACAAATCACAATTTGCCTCACAGGGCTTTACAGCATACGACATCCCTCTGTCCTTAAGACCCTCACAGCGGATAAGGAAAAACTCCCCAAAAAAAACCCCTGAGGACAAGTAAGTCACAGTGTTGGTGATACCATTGCTACAGCTTTACTGTATTGCCATGATTGAAGAACACACTGTCTGTAGTAATGCAGTTAATTCATCACTCCCTTTTATGTAAGTGTCGTAATTTACCTTAATTATACAGTACAGTACAATACAAAAATTTTGACATGCTTTTTGCATTTACTTTACAGAATCAATAGACTATCACACAGTGCTGAACAGGAGGCTGCCATTGTGGATATGGCTGTGGCAAACAATACGATCACACTGTGTGAAATCTAGGCAGTAGTTATTGCAGATCAGGCAGTTTTTAGAAATAATAGTTTTCTTAGCGAATAATGGAGCTTGAAGCTGAAGGGCACATAACAAATTAATTTAGGTGGATGAAGCCTGCTTCAACCTGTGTACAGTGCACAGTTAGGTTGAGCAATGGTTATAGCTGGAATAGGCTATTTAATTGGACTACTGTCCTTGTCCCGGTATACAAGCACAGGAAGGGAATCGATTTATTGACCAAAGTATGTCCGACTCCGCTACAATAGGTGGCGATATGCCCCCTATCAGCTTTGTTAGTACTGGACCTTTTTCCGGTTAACCTAGACCAAAGAATACATAAACAAGTTAGCAACATTTAGCTAGTGGCAAACTGGTACCATGGTAGACAATTTTACAGCTCTGGGTCTCATTTATAAAAATTGCGCACACACAAAGTAAGGTCTGAAAGAGGCGTAGGCCACTTCCCAAGCAAAAGTTGTGATGTATAAAAAAAGACTTGATGGGTGAAACTTTTATCCATGCTTATGAACATTTGGGAGACAGGATTTGGCAACGCAGAGGTGGAAGCCTGACTGCAGATATTGTTGAATATTTTTTGGCCCACACCATTTTTGGCTTTTGTCAGTACATACATTTTAAGTATGGATCGTACACATTGTTTTATAAATGAGACCCCTGTACATTTTGTCCATCTAAAAATGCACAACTCTGGATGTAGATCACTTCATATTGTTACAGGCTTCCTGTTCTTCTGTTACACATTTAATGCTATTCGACTCAACGCTTAGGGCGGAAACTTGAGTGCCTCTGCCACTTTGGCTGGATTGACTGTATACATGCAGGAGTAATTCGGCTCTCAATCACATTATCTGGGTGTGTTAGTCTGACTTTGAGAAATTCAGTTTGGTATGATTTCAGTCAGACTAACATGTCTACGTGTATTTTAAAACTCAAGTTTTAGTCAGACTAACTCAATAAGTCAATTTTCTCTAATGTCACGTAAACATGCTGAGTGCCAGATCAGTGGGGTGCCTATATGACCATGTGTGCTACCATCTCCGATGATGGTGTCCTTTGCCACATAGCAGTTATTGGCCCATACAGCACAGAAAGAAAGAACAGGTGGTTCTACCCAGAGACTGAGGGCTGATAAGGCCTGGCATGACCATGTATATGTCATCATTTATAATTTGAATTTATTTAAGGATAGCCCCTTGACATGTGACATCTCATTTTCGAGGGGGTCCAAGAGACACATACAGAAATATACCACACAAAAAATAACATTCAGTACATACATACAATGAAGACAAAGCAATACTAAGACATACAAACTTTCCATGCAATACAATACAAACAGTACATTACAATAAACAAAATACAGACAATTCGCTCACCCTCACCCATCCCACCCCCATACCTCAGAAAAGGGATGACTTAAAACAGTGAAATGAGGAGACTGATCTTAGAGAGAGTGGAATATTATTCCAGTCAGATGGGGCTTTGTATCTAAATGCTTTACGGCCAATTTCTTTGGAGATGGTGGATACAAAATAGAAGGGATATTGCTTGTTTCTGAGAGAATATGAGGATCTGAAGGGAATCAGAGGTGATATTAAATAACAGGGACAATTAAAGTAAATACATTTAAAAATGAATAGAACCCACTGAAACTGTCTTCTGGATTTCAGCTGTAGCCAGTTAACCCTATGGGCCCCAGGCCTTTTTGGGGATATTTTTACTGCCTTTACTTTTAAGCTCATATCACAGTCATTATAAAGGCTACATACACATGCTATATCTGGGCTAACCAGATTTGCCATCAATACATTTCCTTCTATGTGCCTGTATTTTATATTAATTTTTATATCACTGAAAAAAACCTGTATGACTAAATTCTTACATTTTGACATGTATCTCACCATAGGAAGTTGTAAAATGACATATTCTGCCATATATGAAGAGGGGAGACTCTCTGGAATCTGGCAATATAAGAACCATGATGGTGGGACATTCTGTCCCTTCACAGTTGTCCAAAACATGTGGTTTGTGCCAGGCGGACATGATTGCCAGTATTTTTTCATCATTGCAAGAAATTCCATTGACTCAACACAAAGCTGTGTTTTATCTGAAAGAAATATGCAATATTTCCATCTAAGATAATAGAAAAATAGTCAACCAAGTGCAATGATGTCCTCCAAGATATTATTTGTTTTTCAGTTCCAGTTATATACTGGGGGGACATTTTGGGCATTGGTGAGGGGCACGTGTCCCCCTCAGTGTATATGGTGACTACTACCCTGTCAGCATGCATAATTAGGCCTTAGTTGTCTGGCTGCGCAAAGGTGAAGTGCGCTGGTTTTGTCATACAAAGTTTGATGGAGTGTCAACTGGACAATGTGGAGATATTTGCATCTTGAAAGCCAGACTACAAATGTGGATAGACAGGGAGAAACACACGCAAGCCTAAGATGTGGTAAGATACGATATTCCTCACTATATGAAGTGACTGATAACTAGATCTGTATAATGGATTGTAAAGAAATTTGTCAGGTTTTTATTTTGTAGACAGTTGATCTGTATTTATAGCGTGATGGGATGACAGCACAATGATGTGTGTGGTATCACTGGAAAGCGCTGCTCCTGTGCTTTCATGTGATATGTGTGGCATTTCTGTGCGAGCCCGCATTCGCGAGTAATCCATCCAAGAGTAATGTGTGTGCAAAGCTGTATGAAAGCTCTGTTATACATAATTTTAGTGTAAATTTATCATTTTTTTCACTGTGAAAACATTGGACCACTGACAAGTGGTAAGCGAGTTGTGTCATTTCCGGTGTTTCTGTGACAGCGTCTCTGTACTGCTCTGGTGGATTCTGCTAGCCTGCTTTCTGCTTTCTCACTTCAGTTGTTTTAACGTCTACTTCAAGTCTTAACCCACACTGGTTCTGTTTAAACACTTATAGCTCTCCTTTCTACGACTTTCTCGCTAATCTCTTAGCTGTTGTTTGCATGTTACTAGCCTTGGTAGCTACATTAGCTTAACAGTTAGCGATGGCTTCTCCCTCTGCTCTTTCTTGCTCAGTGTGCCAAATGTTCAGTTATGCCTCTGCCTCCTTTAGCGTCAGTGGTAATTGTAATAAGTGTAACTTATTTGCTGCGTTGGAGGTGAGGCTTAGTGAATTAGAAGCGCGGCTCCGCACCATGGAAAACCATTCAGTAGCTGCGGCAGTTAGCCAGCCCCCTGTAGCCGGTGCGGAGCCACATAGCATAGCCTTAGTCTCTGTTAACTGTCCTCCGGCAACTCCCGTTCAGCCAGGAGGTTGGGTTACAGTTCGCCAGAAGCATAGCTCCAAGCCGAAGCCCACGGTTCACCACCAGCCTGTTCACGTTTCCAACAGCTTTTCCCCACTCAGCGACACACCCGCTGAGGATAAAACTCTGGTTATTTGCAGCTCTATTCTGAGAAACGTGAAGTTAGCAACACCAACGACCATAGTCAAATGTATCCCCAGAGCGGGCGACATCGAATCAAATTTAAAACTGCTGGCTAAAGCTAAACGTAGATTCAGTAAGATTGTTATTCACGTTGGCGGCAATGACACCCGGTTACGCCAATCGGAGGCCACTAAAATTAATATTGCCTCGGTGTGTGAATACCCAAAAACAATGTCGGACTCTGTAGTTTTCTCTGGACCCCTCCCAAATCTGACCAGTGATGACATGTTTAGCCGCATGTCATCATTTAATCGCTGGCTGTCCAGGTGGTGTCCAGCAAACAATGTGGGTTTCGTTAATAATTGGCAAACTTTCTGGGGAAAACCTGGTCTTATTAGGAGAGACGGCATTCATCCCACTTTGGATGGAGCTGCTCTCATTTCTAGGAACCTGGCAAACTTTATTAGTAATTTAAATCCCTGACAACCCAACCCAACCCAACCCATCCTTCAACTCAATCCACATATCAAGAAAAGGTACACGTTGCAGGTCATATTCAAGAGAGAATTTTAGATCAGTGTAGACACCATTCAAAAATGACACAAATTCCAAGAGTTCTTCCATTTTCCCTTGAAACAGGCAGAATATATCATACAGATATCATCAAGATATCTGTACCATTTAAGGATTTTATGACAAAAGGGATTCCTGTCAGGATTAAAGACAAAGTTGTACTCAAAAAAAACCATATATAGATTGGCAAAGTCTGGAGCAAAGGTGGAACCCATAGATGTGCCTTTTAACTGTAGATTAAAAATCCCCTATAAAAGAAAAGAAATTCAACTTAAGGACTAGAGAGGCCAGTTCGCAAATGAATTCACTGGGGGGTAAATCGGTGCGATCTTGGAGGTAAAAGCCTAAAGCATCTAGTCCTCTTTCATGGGGTATGTTTGTATAGAGGCTTTCTACATCTAGAGTAACCAAAAAAATATCTCCAGGTAGATCTTTAATTTCTGAGATTTTGTTAATGACGTCAGTTGAATCCTTGATGTAGGATGGAAGTTTGAAAATATAAGGCTTGATAAAGTGATCCACAAAATTAGACAGGGGTTCCAAGAGGGAATCATTGGAAGCCACAATGGGTCTACCTTTGGGTTCTATAAGGCTCTTGAGGATCTTAGGCAGCATATAGAATACAGGAATCACAGGATGTTCACAATTAAGGAAATCATACTCGTCTTTAGATATCCAGTTCAAAGACAAGGCCCTATTTGTAACATTAAGGATTTTCTTTTGAAAGTCTGAAGTAGGATTAACCTTTAGCTTCCTGTAGAACTGTTCATCATTTAACTGGCGATAAGCTTCTTTTTTGTAATCAGCCATGTTCTGCACCACAATTGCGCCCCCCTTATCAGCAGGTTTAATAATGATGTCTTTGTCTCTGGAGAGTTCTTGTATGGCCAATTTTTCATGATAGGTTATGTTTGAATAAGAATAATTTGTTGTGTGATTGTCCAAAATTTCTTTTTCAACCACTCTGCAAAAGGTTTGGATGGTAGGATTTTCACATATAGGGTTAAATTTATTCTTATTTCTAAATGCAGGTTTATCAGACCTTTGCATATCAGAATTACCAAACGTGCTTCAGTTTAATCCTTCTGAAAAAATGAAACAAATCTGTTTTAATTTCAAAAGAATCAACTGTGCATGTAGGGACAAAACTTAGTCCTTTAGACAAAGCAGAGAGTTGATGTGTAGTCAGTACCTTGTTGGAAAGGTTGATTATCGGGTTTTCACCCACAGGCGCGTGTTGGGCCTGTTCCTGATGTCTGGATTTCTTCTGCCCACGTCTCGTCTTCCTCTTGGTCTGCCTTGATCGTTTTTTTGTTTGTTAGTAATTTAAATCCCTGACAACCCAGAGTTGAGACCAGGACAGAGAGTCGCAGTCCTATACGCCTCTCTGAGCTTCTAGTTCAGTTACCCAGCCATAGTTTTCATAGTTTTATACAAACAGTGTCTGTCCCCCGACCACCTAAATTATTTAAATCTAAAATTAAACAAAGAGGAGTTGTGCATAACAACCTCATAAAAATTAAAACCTCTTCTGTGACAGAAAGACAAAACAGGAGAATTAAATGTGGACTGTTAAATATCAGGTCTCTGTCATCTAAAGCAGTGTTAGTAAATGAATTAATATCAGATAATCATATTGATTTACTCAGTCTCACTGAAACCTGGCTGTGTCAAGATGAATATCTAATATCTAAATGAGTCCACTCCTCCCAGTCATAATAATACCCACATTCCTCGAGGCATCGGCCGAGGAGGGGGAGTTGCAGCCATTTTTAACTCTAGTCTGTTAATCAGCGCTAAACCTAAACTAGATTATAATTCATTTGAAAGCCTCGTTCTTAGTCTTTTACATCCGACCTGGAAAACCTTGCAGCCACTTTTATTTGTTATAGTGTACCGTGCTCCTGGCCTGTATTCTGAATTTGTATCTGAATTCTCAGAGTTTTTATCCAGTTTAGTTTTTACATCAGATAAGGTTGTTATTGTAGGCGATTTTAACATTCATGTCGATGTTGATAATGACTCCCTGGCTACCGCGTTTATCTCACTATTAGACTCCATTGGCTTCAGTCAGGGTGTACATGAACCCACTCACTGTTTTAACCATACCCTCGATCTAGTTCTGATGTATTGAATTGAAATTGATAACCTAAAAGTCTTTCCACAGAATCCCTCGCTATCGGATCATTATCTGATTACTTCTGATTTCTTTTTACTCGATTACACCCCACTCAGAAACAGTTACTATACTAGATGTTTATCAGATAGTGCTGTCGCAAAATTTAAGGAAAAGATTACTCCATCATTAAATTCAATACCAAGTCCCTCAGTAACAGAGGTTTCCTGTACTGACTTTGATCATTTTGTCGATAGTGCCATAGGCTCGCTGCGAACAACACTCGACTCTGTAGCTCCTCTTAAAAAGAAGTTAAAAAAGCAAAGAAAGTTCACTCCTTGGTATAACTCTCAAACCCGTAAGTTAAAACAAATATCTCGAAAATTTGAAAGGAATTGGCGATTGACCAAACAGGAAGAATCTCGTTTAATCTGGACAAACAGTCTCAAAACTTATAAGAGGGGCCTCTGCAATGCCAGAGCAAACTATTACTCAGCATTAATAGAAGACCATAAGAACAACCCCAGGTTTCTTTTCAGCACTGTAGCCAGGCTGACTGAGAGTCAAAGCTCTATCGAGCCAAATATTCCTTTAGCCCTTAGCAGTAATGATTTTATGAGTTTTTTTAATGACAAAATTATAACTATTAGAGGCAAAATTCATGACCTCCTGTCCCCAGATAGTACATATCAAACCTCAAACACAGCTGTAAAACCTAATATATATTTAGATTGCTTCTCCCCAATTTCTCTTCAAGAATTGACAGCAGTGTTCATCTAAATCATCAACATGTCTCTTAGACCCCATCCCAACTAGGCTACTTAAGGAGGTCTTTCCTTTAGTTAACACTCAGATATTAGATATGATCAATATATCCTTATTAACAGGCTATGTACCACAGTCTTTTAAGGTAGCTGTAATTAAACCTCTACTAAAAAAGCCCACCCTGGATCCAGAGGTGTTAGCCAACTATAGACCAATATCTAATCTTCCCTTTATGTCAAGGGAAGATCTTAAGATCCTTGAGAAAGTAGTCGCAGACCAGCTGTGTGATTTTCTCCATGATAATAATTTATGTGAGGAATTTCAGTCTCAGTGCATCATAGCACTGAGACAGCACTAGTTAAAATTACAAATGACCTTCTGATTGCTTCAGACAAAGGACTTGTCTCTGTACTTGTTTTATTAGATCTTAGTGCGGCGTTTGACACAATTGACCATCAAATTCTACTGCAGAGGCTGGATCACTTAATTGGCCTGAAAGGTTCTGCACTCAGCTGGTTTAAATCTTATTTATCTGATCGTTTTCAGTTTGTTGATGTTCATAATGAATCGTCCTTACAGACCAAAGTTTGTTTTGGAGTTCCGCAAGGTTCTGTGCTCGGACCAATCCTATTTACTCTATATATGCTTCCTTTAGGTAACATCATTAGAAATCACTCTATAAATTTCCATTGTTATGCGGATGATACTCAGTTGTATTTATCGATGAAGCCAGAAGAAAGTAATCAATTAATTAAACTCCATAACTGCCTTAAAGACATAAAAACTTGGATGAGCACCAATTTCCTGGTGTTAAATTCAGACAAAACTGAAGTTATTGCTCTTGGCCCCAAACAACTCAGAGACTCTTTATCTGGGTAACACTTTACAATAAGGTACACAAAATTAGAGTAGTTAATGAGGAACTAATGAGGAACTAATGAGTAGTTACTGAGGAACTAATGAGGAACTAAGCTACAGAAATTTAGAGCAGTTACTGAGGAACTAATGAGGAACTAATGAGTAGTTACTGAGGAACTAATGAGTAATTAATGAGGAACTAAGGTACACAAAATTAGAGTAGTTACTGAGGAACTAAGCTACATAAAATTAGAGTAGTTAATAAGGAACTAATGAGGAACTAATGATTAGTTAATGGTCAGTTCTTCAGTAACCCCTGATCAAATTTCAAAGGAGTAGTTACTGATGAACTAATGAGAAACTAACCATTAGTTAATGGTCAGTTCTTCAGTAACCCCTGATCAAATTTCAGAGGAGTAGTTACTCAGGAACTAATGAGGAACTAACTATTAGTTAATGGTCAGTTCTTCAGTAACTCATGATCAAATTTCAGAGGAGTAGTTACTGAGGAACTAATGAGGAACTAACTATTAGTTAATGGTCAGTTCTTAATTAACTCATGATCAAATTTCATAGAGGAGTTCATCACGACTTAATAATTAGTAAACTAGTTACTTCATCAGTGCAGAATCATTATTCAATAACCTGTCCATTAGTTAACCTTTTTATGTCCTAAAGTAAAATGACTCATAATGAGTAGTCTTTCATTACTTCATCATCATCTTTACAATTAGTTCCTTAACAAAAAAAATCACAGACAGCAGGATTCTTGAGAAGAGTTTTATTCATTATTTTCAGACCACATACACATTAATATGACCATCCATGTTATTCTGTACGATGATGCCTTAGAAATAAATATGATAGTGTGTCACATTTTAGGTAGGCTAAGATTAAAGAATTTATCATGGGGGCTGCGTGTAAAGTACTGTACACTGATCACACCGTTGTTCACAGTACAGGTGTTTGAGGTGCACAAAATTGAAACAAATTTGGAATGAATGAGGAACTAACTATTAGTTAATGGCAAGTTCTTCATTAACTCCTAATCACATTTCAGAGTAGTAGTTACTGAGGAACTAATGAGGAACTAACTATTACTTAATCATTACCTGCTCATTAGTTACTCTTTTTGTGTACCCTAAAGTAAAGTGAGACATCAAAATGATTAGGTAGTGATGACTGAATCATTACCTAATCATGGTACTGATTACTGAATCATTACCTAATCATTTTGATGTCTCACTTTACTTTAGGGTACACAAAAAGAGTAACTAATGAGTAGGTAATGATTCAGTAATCATTACCTAATCATTTTGATGTCTCACTTTACTTTAGGGTACACAAATAGAGTAACTAATGAGTAGCTAATGATTCAGTAATCATTACCTACTCATTTTGATGTCTCACTTTACTTTAGGGTACACAAAAAGAGTAACTAATGAGTAGGTAATGATTCAGTAATCATTACCTAATCATTTTGATGTCTCACTTTACTTTAGGGTACACAAAAAGAGTAACTGATGAGTAGGTAATGATTCAGTAATCATTACCTAATCATTTTGATGTCTCACTTTACTTTAGGGTACACAAAAAGAGTAACTAATGAGTAGCTAATGATTCAGTAATCACTACCTACTCATTTTGATGTCTCACTTTACTTTAGGGTACACAAAAAGAGTAACTAATGAGTAGCTAATGATTCAGTACTCATTACCGACTCATTTTGATGTCTCACTTTACTTTAGGGTACGCAAAAAAGGTAGGTAATAATTAAGTAACAGTTAGTCCCTCATTAGTTCCTCAGTAACTACTCCTCTGAAATTTGATCAGGACTTACTGAAAAACTGAGTTAGTTCACCATTCATTCCAAATTTTCGGCTGATTAGGCATGTTGAGTCGGCAGCGGAACTTGTTGGTGAGAGAGATCCCTCTGACTGGCTGTTCAGGTGTTATATCCTCTTCCCTGTAGCGACTGAATCTGCCTGTAGTGAAACCGGGGCTAACCGGTGCTTCCTCCTCAAGCTCCACTTAACTCAGCTGCCCGACAGATCCGCTGCTTCTTCCCTCTTTAACCTGAATAACAAACCGGAGCTAGCTGGGAGCGGCTAGCGGAGCGTTAGCCGCAGCATGACCGGAGGGAAGCAGCCAGTTAGCCTCCGCTAGCTTCCCAGCTAACGTTAGCCCCGGCTCTCCGTTTGGATCCAACCTGTTATTCAGGTTAACGTGGGAAGAAGCAGCGGGTTTGTCGGGAAGCTGAGTGAAGTTGAGTGAAGTGGAGCCTGCGGAGGAAACACCGGGAGCGTCTTGATGTAATAGTCTGTGGAGGTGCTGTGGTGCTCGGCTGCACAGATAGGAAACCCCTCGGCTGACAGGATGTATCACTCTGTCACTCCGCGCTACTTTGTTGATCTCATGCATTCAACGGACTTCCGGTTTCCCTTTTTGTGTTATTTCCTTTCACGCAGGCGCAGAACGTACGTGCTACTTGGCCATCGGATGTAGTCTTCTGTTTTTTGCCCACAACTTAATTTAAGACAGGAAGTTTACAGAATGCAGATCTTCAACATTACACATATATGTCATATATCACATATGCCAGGGGGGATAAGAGTTTACAAGAAAATATTAAAAATATAAAATGTTTTCTATGTGTAAACTTACATTTGTGAATGTGAAATCTTGCCAAAAGTAAGATGAGATTAATAATAAATCTTTTTTTTTTTCCTACTTGTCTGCATTGGTCTTCAAAGCTTAGCGCCACAAAAGGGTGTAAGCTTCTTGTGAAGATTGATGCACTGTTAATCTTACAGTCAAGTATTTTATACCCATAATGCGTGGTTGTGACCGTCACCCACCCTCCCTGGAGACTAGCCTAGCAGCCTTTATTGGAAAAACTTCCTAATATGAGCCAGAGAGGGCCGTGATACACCAAAGTGTGTCAAGGGGAAAGTAAGGAAACAAGCAAGGCGGAGGGGGCAGGTGCTTAAGTCCTGAGTTATATAGTGCCAGTGCATGCGGAGAAGAAGGAGGAAAAACAAACAAACAAATAAACAAACAAACAAACAAAACGGGAGAAACAGGCAGTGTAGCTGATGTATTGTGGCCTTGACGTGGTTGTGCTCCATGCAGATTATCAAAAATAAACATATACATGTCAACTATACTGTACTGAAAAACAAAAACATAAGAGTCTATACTGAACACCAAAAATGTGAGAGTCTCGGTGGAGGGGGAAAGCCCGATTGTAGAGAAGAGTTGCCAGCGCGGTGTGGTGGTTTGCTTCTCAAACCACAGGTTAAACCACAGGTTTGAGAAGCAAGTGGGCCCCTTTGGAGTGATCCCATCGATTCTTTGTGATGCGTCACGGAGCTGAAGTATCGAACATGCAGGCGTATATTTGAACCCTCCCAATGTGTTTACGAAAACCATCACCAGGGTCCAGGGCCAGCCCTGCGGGGGAAGGGGGGTGGTATGGCACCCCAAGACCGCAGGAGCGCCCAGACCCCAAGACCAGGGAGCCGCAGAGGCCGCAGGACACCACGCCGGCCCAAGGACCCGGGGCGGCAATGGCCAGCACCCCCAGCGAGCCAGAGACACCCCCCCGACAGGCGGGGCAGGAGGGCCGGGCCCCACGAGCCATGCCATGCGTATCTACAGTGTGTGTAAAACCCACCACCCCCCCTTACTATGATTCTCCGATCCCTGACGGAGAAACATTAACCCTAAACCGTGAATTTGAGTGTGAGTGCCCATAAGTGTGATGTGGTGCATTAAAATTGAGGGACATAGGAGACAGGTGGGGGCAAGGCTGATGGCTACAGCACACTGCTGTCCTGCAGCCCGTGCAGCCATAGGCACCTGGAACCTGTTCCCATCTGTCCCACAAGATGTAGGTGTATGTGTTGCTTTAAAATTGGAGAACAGACAAGGATAAGCCGGGGGGCAGCATGTAGGGCTACCGGACACCACTGTCCCATAGCTTGCTCCATCATGAAGCCCCCCAATCCATCAGTGGTCTGCACCTCGAAGAGTGAGTGTATGTGGTGCATTAAAACTGTGGAATGTGTGGTGAGTGAGCTAAATGTGGTTTAGGAGGCCAGGCCAGTGTGGGCCCGGCCTGGGGGCTGGAGGGATGGATGGGAGGGGCTAGATGGTGGTGCCAACCAGACCCCGGCGCCGAAAGGCCCCCAGCGCTCATGGATAGCAGGCCAGGCGGGCCCCAAGGAAACCCACCCAACCCCGCCCCCCAAGCAACTGCAGCGTCAGGCCCCCGCAATGGTCCCGACCTAGGCCACACCGCCCACAGCAAATCGTCCCTCTGCAGAAGGACGAGGCGCGCCACCAGGGTGCACGGACGACGGGCCCCACCCAGCCCCCCCCGAACCCCAACACGCCGGACCACAGGCCAGCCCGCAACCCCGCCAGTACCCCCCCCCAGACCGCCACAGACCCCCAGCCCCTCCGACCCGCCCCCACCGCCGGCCGCACACGGGCAGGCCCACACTGCGCAGCACCAGAACATCCCCCGCGGGCAGCACCCAGCCCCCACACCAGGCCCCCCAGCCCGGGGGAGGACCCCGGGCCCACCCAAGGCTAGGAGAAAGGAGCAGGGAGAGACAGAGAGAGGGGGGCGGGAGGAGGGAGGGGGAAGGGCGGGAGCGGAGCGAACCATCGGGGCGGAAACAGCCCCCCAGGGGGGACCGGCCACCCCGCCCCGGGCCCAGGGAGCACGAGGAGACCCTGCCCCTCCCCAGGCACACAGGGCAAGCAGTCCAGACGCACCCGCCCCCAGGGGAAACCGCCCGGCCCTGCGATCCCCCACAGAGCCAGGGAGCAGGCCCGGATTCAAGGGGGAGAAGGTGCACCTAATTCATGCTTAAGACCTTGAGTTCTTATGAACCGCTGTGGTATATTGTGGTGAGAGAGATAGAGGGATTAGTTACATCATTAACAGAAACACGTTACATATTATACAAGTCTTTCTTGAGTATTTATATGCACAGGTGGCATATGCTCACAGGCTGAGTGGCACTATACAGACATGTTTGATGAGTGAATAAATGGTGACCATTTTTCTGTAAAGTATGTTAATTGGTTTCTGTGGCCAGCAGATATTTTTTCCAGCGAAATATGTTCTACAAGGAGATTCAGCCAGTGGTTGATGTTGAGGGTCTGTTTATCTTTCCAATTGACTAGGATTGCAGTTGCAGTGGCTGTTTGGGAGGTCAACTGTCATCAAGTCACCAATTAAGCACAGGTTGGGAGATAATGGGATCCTGCAGTCCAAAATGGAGGAGAGTTTTTGCGTGACTGTTGACCACAAGTGCTGGACAGGTGAACACAACCAGAGTGCATGAAAGTAGGTGTCTGCAGTGTTCTGAGTACACTGAGTGCATGTGTCAGATTGACTAAAGCCCATTCTATTCATCTTTTGTTGTGTGATGTGTGTTCTGTGGAGTACTTTAAATTGGATAAGTTGTATATTAGTTTGTCTTCTCATCTTAAATGTATTTTTGCATATCTGAGTCCAGAAGTCAGGTTCCGGTGATACACCCAGCTCTTTTTCCCATTTTAAAATTGGTAAATGTATAGAACTGGTCTTTGACAGTAATTTATAAATCTTAGAAAGGTTCTTCTTATTACTCGGAGAAAGCTTTGTAATACGTTTGGCAAATTCTGGTGGCTGCAAAGTGTCCTGAGGCGCTGGAATTCTCCTCTTGATTGTTTTTGTCAATTGTAAATATTGTAGAAAATTTCCATTTCTTATTTCAAAAGTTTGAAATAAGTTTGTGTATGTCATAAGTATATTATCTTGGAAAAGGTGATGGAGATGAGTTCCTCTCTTCATTTCCCATGTGCTAAAATGGAGAGGTCTTTTGTTAATTTCAAAATCCGGGTTGTGCCAAATTGGAGAGAGCAAGCAAGGTTCTATCGGCGAGTTTGTGATTTCTAGTGTTTTCCACCAGGCTGATAAGGTGGAAGCAATCATTGGATTCTTAAAACAGTTATGACGTCTGAGTGTAGTGGTGATGAATGGGAGGTCAGAGAGTTTTATATTGTTGCAGTCCGCCTGTTCTAGTTCAAGCCAGGAGTTGTAGTCTTTGTTAGGATATAACCATTTCAATAGGTATTGAAGCTGGTTAGCTAAATAGTAATGTTTAAAGTTAGTCCCCCTTCCAATTTGTTTTTCTGAAGGGTGCTTAGGCTAATTTTTGCTGTTTTGTTCTTTGAGTAGAATTTTATAATTGCAGAATCTAATGACAGGAACCATTTCGATGTGGGTGTGAATGGAATCATGGAAAAAAAATAGTTAATTTGGGGTAGAATTTTCATTTTAACTGTGGCTATTCGTCCCAGGAGGGAGATGGGAAGATTATTCCAGCACTTCAGGTCACCACAGATCTTATCTAGCAGCGGGCTAAAGTTTAGGTGGACCAGGTCTGATAGTTTGGGCGAAATATTTATGCCAAGATATCTTATGTTGCCCACAGGGAGAGAAAATTTTTGGTCTGCAGGATTCCAAGAGTTCTCCGTTATTGGCAGTATTGTCGATTTGGACCAGTTGATGGAGTAGTCCGAAAGTTTAGAAAAATTTGTTATGAGATTAAATACTTCATGTAACGACAATTTCGGTTCTTGTAGATAAAGTAAAATGTCGTCTGCATATAGATTAATTTTATGCTCTGAATTGGCGGAATGGATACCTATGATCCTGCTGTTCTGACGGAATGCCATAGCCAATGGTTCGATGAATATTGCAAAAAGTAGAGGTGAGAGTGGGCACCCTTGTCTGGTTCCTCTCTGCAAAATGAAGCTTTTAGATGTGATCCCGTTGGTGGTGACTGTGGCCTTAGGGGAATTATATAAGGCTGATACCCACTGGATAAATGACTCTCCAAAGCCAAATCCACTCAGGGTGGCAAATAGGAAGAACCAGTTGACCTTGTCGAAGGCTTTTTCTGCATCAAGTGACAGAATAATTGCTTTTGTATTAACGCGTTGTACTTTACTTATCAGATTAAGAACTCTTCGGACATTATTACTTGAGTGTCTGCCATTAATGAAGCCTGTTTGATCATTATGAATTATTGATGCAATTATTTTCTCCAGTCTAGAAGCCTTTGAGATAATTTTGATATCACTGTTGATTAGTGATAAAGGACAGTAGCTAGAAGGAAGTGTGGGGTCTTTGTCTGGCTTTAGTAATAATTTGATTGCTGCTGTATTCATGTGAGGTCTTATACCTCCGTTCTGTTTGATCTCTGTCACTGTCCTAATGAAAAGTGGTGTTAATATTGTCCAGAAATGTTTTAGAAATTCGGCAGGAAAGCTGTCTGGACCTGGAGCCTTACCTGTTGGCATTTTGTTTAATGCGCTCTGCAGGTCATTAATAGTCAGGGGGGTGTCTAACATATTTCTGTGTTCCGTGGATAGGTAAATTTAGGTTATCGAGAAAAGCCTGAATATCTTCTGGGTTCAGATTGTTTACTGTTGAATATAAGTTATGGTAGAAAGAATAGAAAATCTGATTGATCTCCTGAGGAGATTGTGTGTAATTTCCGGACGGCCCCTGGATTGTTGGTATCAGAGATTTTTCTTTATTGCGTTGGGGCTGATTAGCCAAAAATTTTACTGATTTGTTACTGTGTTCTAAGTTATTATATCTTAGTTGCTGTATGATAAATTCAGTTTTCTTTGATAGAATATTGTCCAATTGCGATTTTGTACACTGTAGTTGGGTCCATACTTGATCACTTGGATTGTTTGCATATTCCTGTGTTAGTTGTTTAATTTTTTCCTCAATGTTTTTTTCTGCTTGCAGTTCCTGTTTCTTCTTGTAGGAGGAGTATGATATAATTTTTCCTCTGATTACTGCCTTCCCAGTTTCCCATATTAAAGATGGAGATAACGTTGGAGAGTCATTGTCTTCAAGAAAGTTTGCCCACTCTCGTCTCACCATTCTGTCAAAGTCTGGGTCTTTAAGTAAAGAGATATTAAAGCGCCATGTTGGGGGCCGTTTATGGGTGGTTTCTATTTGCAGATTGAGTGATATTGGTGCATGGTCGCTGATAATGATCGGGTGTATTTTTGTGGTAATTTTTTGTGAGATGGAGTTATTTAAGAGAAAAAAGTCAATTCTTGAAAATGAACGATGCACAGGGGAAAAGAAAGCATATTCCCTCTTCGATGGGTATTTGAGTCTCCAGCCATCGCCAAGCCCAAAATCATCCATATATTCCTGTATCACCTTGGCCGATTGTGATTGCTTTGTGTGTACTGAGTTACTAGATCGGTCTAATGAAGCATTTAGGACTGTGTTAAAGTCTCCTCCAATTATAGCTGTCGAGCTGTCTGACAGGTTAGATAGTAGAGAGAAGATTGTGTGGAAGAAGGCTGGGTCATCATTATTAGGGGCATACAGATTAACGATTGTATATAATTTGTTAAAGATTGTTGCCTGAATAATGATGTAGCGGCCTTATGGGTCTGTTACCGTGCTGTTTAAAGTAAATGGTAGTCTCTTTTGGACCATGATAGAGACACCTCTTTGTCTGTTGTTATAGCAGGATGAAAAAATTTGATTAAAATTTGGATCTTTAAGAGATTTTTCTTCTGACTTTAGCAAGTGGGTTTCTTGTAGGAGAAAAATATCTGTTTTCAGTTTTGTGACAAAGTCCATCACTTTAATTTTTTTCGCCTGTGAGCGGATGCCATGTACATTCCAGGAAACCAAATTTAGGTGTGACATTGACAAAGTGGGGGTTTTATCATACTGTGTGTGGGTATGGAGAATGATCTGTGTGTGTTTCTGTGTGAGTTTCTATCTGCGTGGATTTTGCATGAGTATATGTAATTGTTAAGTGTATGTATTACAGTCAACCGATGTGTCATGGTGAAGCATCGCAGAGTTATGGAGCAGAGCATTAGAATATAAGCATGTTCAACAACCAGAAGCGCCTGCGCCTTGAGGTATTCACAAACCTGAAAAACAAGGGGTTACATGGAGTGTATTTGTGTGTGAGGTGAGTGAGGGGGGTTGAGTGAGAGGGATAGGGGGAGGAAGGGGGAGGCATGAAGGAGGGAAAAAAAATAGAGAAGGAAAGGGAGAATGCTGGGTGGAGTATGTGAAGTGTACATTCACACCCTGTGAGATTTTTTTTCCTTTTTTTTCTCCTTTTCATTAAGTCAGTGTTGTGTTCATTATATATACATATATATCCATATATCAACATGTACATACATATACATCTGCATATATACATACATATATACCAGGGCCGCACGATTAATTGCATTGCAATCGCAGGAATGCTTAATTATCTGTTGCAGGAGGAATGTGTCAGAGTACCATTTTGAATGAAATATACATACATATATTTATTTATTTCAAGAATAGTGCAGCCCCAATATATATATATATATATATATATATATATATATATACATGCATACACACATCTTTTGGTCTTTTGGTCTAAGCTATGGTTCTACTTTGTTTTGTGGTTTTAGGGGCACTTATCTCACTTAGAAGAGCCATGGGGTGGTGGTAGAGTGGCGGAACAGCTGCCCATCTATGTATAATTTGTCGACCACAAGAGAGGTCCTATTTCCCTTCTGCCTGTGCTCTTTTAAAATGGGATATAACACTTTCCGCCTCTCGTTGATTTCCCTGGGGAACTGATCGTTCATACAGTACGAGGTGCCTTTTAGCTCTCGTCCTTTACTCTTAACGAGCATTTTCTGCTGATAATGTTCGAATTTGGCGATGATCGGACGAGGACGCTGACCTCCTCGGGGTCCGAGCCTGTGGATGCGGTGAAAGGTGATGTTGTTGACAGTCTCTGTCGGGATCTTGAGGGCTGTCACCATGAACTTTTTTACCTGGACTTCTGGGTTGTCTGGTGTGCTCTCCGGGATGCCAGAAATGATTAAATTGTCTCTCATGCTTCTGGACTGCACGTCAAGGACAGTTTCCTTCAGGAGTTTATTTTCCTTTTTGAGGAGATCTACATCTGAAGTGACCGCCGCTAAGGTGAAGCGGAGTTCAGCGTTGTTTTGCTGCAGGTCGCTAATCTGCTGGTAAGTGAACTCCAGGCTTACCTTCAGGTCTTTTATCTCCTGGTGAAGCATACCGAGCACTTCTAGCTTCTTGTTGATGGATTCCAAGACGCTAAATTCGGAGGATAATAAGTCTTGTGTATCGGTGGCTGAGTCGGTCTCCTTTCTCTTACTGGGGTTGTCAGCATGACCCTCCATGACGCACTCGTAGTAGTAGTGATCGATAAACTCTTCTAGGTCCTCCACTCTCGCTGATGGTGCAGGCTGGAGTTGTCACCCGTTAGGTAATTAATTAAATCTCACAGTGGTCTCGCGGTCTCACGCTGCCATCCGGTCCTCCCAAGATTTGTGCTTAGAGAAATCTTTCAATGGGTTTTGCCGTATTTCTGTTAAAGTCAAAAAGTCCAAACAGCACATTCCTCCAAAACAGCTTAAATTATTTTTTAATATTGTTCGCAGTAAAATTACAAATATCACTCCAGAGTCTTTTGACAATGGGGCAGTGCCAAAATAAATGAGTAGTGGGGTAATATGGCACTACTTTCTCCAAAACAAACTTTGGTACGTAAGGATGATTCATTACGAACGTCAACAAATTGAAAACGATCAGATAAATAAGATTTAAACCAGCTCAGTGCAGAACCTTTCAGGCCAATTAAGTGATCCAGCCTCTGCAGTAGAATTTGATGGTCAATTGTGTCAAACGTCGCACTAAGATCTAATAAAACAAGTACAGAGACAAGTCCTTTGTCTGAAGCAATCAGAGGGTCATTTGTAATTTTAACTAGTGCTGTCTCAGTGCTATGATGCACTCTAAATCCTGACTGAAATTCCTCAAATAAATTATTATCATGGAGAAAATCACACAGCTGGTCTGCGACTACTTTCTCAAGGATCTTTGACATAAAGGGAAGATTAGATATTGGTCTATAGTTGGCTAACACCTCTGGATCCAGGGTGGGCTTTTTTAGTAGAGGTTTAATTACAGCTACCTTAAAAGACTGTGGTACATAGCCTGTTAATAAGGATATATTGATCATATCTAATATATGAGTGTTAACTAAAGGAAAGACCTCCTTAAGTAGCCTAGTTGGGATGGGGTCTAAGAGACACGTTGTTGATTTAGAAGCAGAAATCACTGCTGTCAATTCTTGAAGAGAAATTGGGGAGAAGCAATCTAAATATATATTAGGTTTTACAGCTGTGTTTGAGGTTAGATAGGTAGGCCTACCATCTGATGGCAGGAGGTCATGAATTTTGCCTCTAATAGTTAGAATTTTGTCATTAAAAAAGCTCATAAAATCATTACTGCTAAGGGCTAAAGGAATACAAGGCTCAATAGAGCTTTGACTCTCAGTCAGCCTGGCTACAGTGCTGAAAAGAAACCTGGGGTTGTTCTTGTTTTCTTCTATTAATGCTGAGTAATAGTTTGCTCTGGCATTGCGGAGGCCCCTCTTATAGGTTTTGAGACTGTCTGTCCAGATTAAACGAGATTCTTCCTGTTTGGTTAATCGCCAATTCCTTTCAAATTTTCGTGATATTTGTTTTAACCTACGGGTTTGAGAGTTATACCAAGGAGCGAACTTTCTTTGCTTTTTTATCTTCTTTTTAAGAGGAGCTACAGAGTCAAGTGTTGTTCGCAGCAAGCCCACGGCGCTATCAACAAAATGATCAATTTGGGAGAGGTTAAAGTCAGCACGGGAAACCTCTGTTACTGAAGGTGTTGGTATTGAATTTAACGATGAAGTAATCTTTTCCTTAAATTTTGCGACAGCACTATCTCATAAACATCTAGTATAGTAACTGTTGCTGAGTGGCGTGTAATCGAGTAAAAAGAAATCAAAAATAATCAGATAATGATCCGATAGGGACGGATTCTGTGGAAAGACTTTTAGGTTATCAATTTCAATTCCATACGTCAGAACTAGATCGAGGGTATGGTTAAAACAGTGAGTGGGTTCATGTACACCCTGACTGAAGCCAATGGAGTCTATTAATGAGATAAACGCGGTAGCCAGGGAGTCATTATCAACGTCGACATGAATGTTAAAATCGCCTACAATAATAACTTTATCTGATTTAAGAACTAAACTGGATAAAAACTCTGAGAATTCAGATACAAATTCAGAATACGGGCTAGGAGCACGGTACACTATAACAAATAAAAGTGGCTGCGAGGTTTTCCAGGTCGGGTGTAAAAGACTAAGAACGAGGCTTTCAAATGAATTATAATCTAGTTTAGGTTTAGGGCTGATTAACAGACTAGAGTTAAAAATGGCTGCAACTCCCCCTCCTCGGCCGCTGCCTCGAGAAATGTGGGTATTATTATGACTGGGAGGAGTGGACTCATTTAGACTGACATATTCATCTTGACACAGCCAGGTTTCAGTGAGACTGAGTAAATCAATATGATTATCTGATATTAATTCGTTTACTAACACTGCTTTAGATGATAGAGACCTGATATTTAACAGTCCGCATTTAATTCTCCTGTTTTGTCTTCCTGTCACAGAAGAGGTTTTAATTTTTATGAGGTTGTTATGCACAACTCCTCTTTGTTTAATTTTAGATTTAAATAATTTAGGTGGTCGGGGGACAGACACCGTTTGTATAAACCTATAAAAACTATGGCTGGGTAACTGAACTAGAAGCTCAGAGAGGCGTATAGGACTGCGACTCTCTGTCCTGGTCTCAACTCTGGGTTGTCAGGGATTTAAATTACTAATAAAGTTTGCCAGGTTCCTAGAAATGAGAGCAGCTCCATCCAAAGTGGGATGAATGCCGTCTCTCCTAATAAGACCAGGTTTTCCCCAGAAAGTTTGCCAATTATTAACGAAACCCACATCGTTTGCTGGACACCACCTGGACAGCCAGCGATTAAATGATGACATGCGGCTAAACATGTCATCACTGGTCAGATTTGGGAGGGGTCCAGAGAGAACTACGGAGTCCGACATTGTTTTTGCATATTCACACACCGAGGCAATATTAATTTTAGTGACCTCCGATTGGCGTAACCGGGTGTCATTGCCGCCGACGTGAATAACAATCTTACTGAATCTACGTTTAGCTTTAGCCAGCAGTTTTAAATTTGACTCTATGTCGCCCGCTCTGGCCCCAGGGATACATTTGACTATGGTCGCTGGTGTTGCTAACTTCACGTTTCTCAGAATAGAGCTGCCAATAACCAGAGTTTTATCCTCAGCGGGTGTTCCACTGAGTGGGGAAAAGCGGTTGGAAACGTGAACAGGCTGGTGGTGAGCCGTGGGCTTCGGCTTGGAGCTATGCTTCTGGCGAACCGTAACCCAACCTCCCGGCTGAACGGGAGTTGCCGGAGGACAGTTAGCAGAGGCTAAGGCTATGCTATGTGGCTCCGCACCGGCTACAGGGGGCTGGCTAACTACCGCAGCTACTGAATGGTTTTCCATGGTGCAGAGCCGCGCTTCTAATTCACTAAGCCTCGCCTCCAACGCAGCAAATAAGCTACACTTATTACAATTACCACTGTCGCTAAAGGAGGCAGAGGCATAACTGAACATGTGGCACACCGAGCAAGAAAGAGCAGGAGAAGGGGAAGCCATGGCTAAGCTAAAGTAGCTAACAACGCTAAGAGCGTGCAAACAACAGCTAGGAGATTAGCGAGAAGGTCGCAGAAAGAAGGAGAGCTATAAGTGCTTAAACAGAACCAGCGTGGGTTAAGACTTGAAGTAGACGTTTAAAGCAACTGAGGTGAGAAAGCAGGGTAGCAGAATTCACCAGAGCAGTACAGAGACGCTGTCACAGAAACACTAGAAATGCCACAACTTGCTTACCGCAATACGTCAGCACGTAGTTAGGGCTGGCTCAGGCTTGCCCTGTACCAGCCCCTAGTTAGGCTAACTTAGGCCTAGTCTGCCGGAGGACCCCCCTATAATACACCGGGCACCCTCTCTCCCTCTCTCCTCCTCTCTCTCTCTCTCTCTCTCTCTCTCTCTCTCTCTCTCTCTCTCTCATTCTATTACTGCATCTTGCTAACTCGGCCATTCTGGATGTCACTAACTCGGCTTCTTCTCCGGAGCCTTTGTGCTCCACTGTCTCTCAGATTAACTCATATCACAGCGGTGCCTGGACAGCGTGACGTGTGTGGTTGTGCTGCTGCCGTGGTCCTGCCAGATGCCTCCTGCTGCTGCTGCCATCATTAGTCATTAGTCATACTTCTACTGTTATTATACACATATTGTCACACATGTATACTACCAGATATTAATACATACTTTCAGCATATTGTATCACAGTAGCCAGAACTATAACCAGTGTTTCCCACACGTTCATTTATTCGTGGCAGCCCGCCACAAATAAATTTTGGCCGCCACGAATACATTTTTCGGCTTTTGACTCGACCTCGCCTCCGGACTGTTTGCTTTGTGAATGTCGCGTGTCGTTACAATTCTGGCGCACTGGGTGGCGGTATGCATTGTAACGCCGCCTATAAATTAATAAGACACAGAAGAAGAAGTTGTGGTGGGCCTATAAATTGAGAAGACGCAGAAGAAAAAGTCGTGGCGGAAGAGGCGTGGCTCAAACGACAAAGGTAAGACGTGCCGGTACAAAGTGGTCAAATAAGCCCAAAAGTGGTCCGAACAACTTTAACTCATCATGTTATGTCAGCCTGTGTCTGAAACCTGGAAGCTCAAAATGTGCAGAGACATTAACTGTTAGTGTACGTTAGCCGACAGGTACCCGTTGAGCTGCTGCCGCTAGCGCCGTAATATTAGCCTACATAAATCGGCTCTGCTCATTAGTAATTAACTTGGATGTTCACTCCTTTACACAGATGAGTATAGAAAAATATTTTCTGAAGAAGAAAAGACCTCGTCTTGAAGAGGAGGTAGGTTCCGGACCTCACGGGGTATTATCAAAACGGTATAAGACGCTTAAGAAACGCATGGAATAGTGACAAGACTTCCATCAGTGTGAAATGTATTTGCTTTCAATATTTCCAGGCTTCAACTAGCACCGCAGCTGTGGCAGCAGATGCAGCTGCGGCAGAGAGAGAGAGAGCGGCAGTAAGAGAGAGAGAGGAGGAGGAGGAAGGGATAGTAGTGGTGGGTAACGTTACGCAGGGAGATGTAGGGGAGGAAGCAGGCAGCAGGCAGCAGGCAGTGGTTCCAGCTAGGGCGGAGGTAACAGGGAAATAAAACGGGTCGGGTCAGATCAGAAATGCATTTTTCCCATAAAAGGTTCCTAAATTTTTTTATGTTTTTTTGCCCTATAGAGAAGACAACAGCAAAACACAGGGTCAGTGGTTTTGACCCTGAGTGGCTAAACATGCCTCAAATTAAATCCTGGCTGTATCACACGCAGCACGGTAAATTTAGTATCTGCATTATTTCTTCAATTATGACCATGTTTTGTTTTTTGTTCTGTTTTATAATTTTATGATTGCTCTACATTTCAGGGATGTTTTGTAGATTATGCAGGCAGCACAAGCCCCCTGCTAAGAAAGGCCCAGCAAAGAGGGCCTTTGTGGAGTTTGGAGGAGTGCTTTATAGGAAGGATTACATCGAAAGGCATATCACCACTGAGCACCATCAGCAGAGCATAAAAAGCCAAACATCTCTTGCATCTGGTAGGTTCCAATTTCAACATCAAATATGTAAATATAGCTAAGTTTGAGTGTAACAATTTAATATTTATCATTTACAGGCTTCTCAGTGATGGATGCGTTTGAGCCCACAGTTGTTGTGGAGCATGAGGCAGTAATGGGTGGCTTCAAATGCCTTTACTGGCTCATTAAAAATGAACTGGCCCATCACACAAACTACCCCAAGCTTTTAAGTCTGGCTGAGCTTCTGGGTTGTGATTATTTTAAGAAATTGAAGGTAAAGGTCACCAGGATTATTTATAATAAACCATTCTTTACATTAATAAATAAAAATTACACAAATTTTCTCTTTCCTAATGTGAAGATTGACCAGCGCAACAACTACAGGTCTCATCGTATCATTGATGAAATGCTGGAGATTTTGGGGGAGGTCATTGAGGAACCTTTACTATCAGAAATCCAGTCCTCAAAAGCAATAGCATTGGAGGTTGATGAAAGCACAGATGTCTCCACAGCCAGGCAGCTTGATTTGCATGTCCGGTATGGAAGTAAAATTTAATAAACAACTTTCAGATCCTGTGTAATATGTAAGGGATACTGTATAATGAGTCAGTGAATACTGGGAAAATAACTCCCGACAGGGGAATAGAACATTTCATTCCCCTGAAGGGAGTTATTTTCCCAGTATTCACCGGCTCATTATACATTATCCCACTTATTACACGGCTAATTATCAGTTAAATAAATAATGTTGTCTGCCTCTGCGAAGTGCATTAAAACTGACTGGATTCGACAACTTTTGGTGAAAGTTTTGTACTCACCCAGGCTTAGTGGACTGAACCGAGGCATAAAACTCGCGCAAAATGTCATTACGCATGACTGCCGAGTGTGTATTCAAATCCGTCTTCTTTTGTTTTTGGCAGAGAAAGTCCATAGGTATTCTTTTTCTTCAGCGGCATCTGTTAAAATCAGCCACTTCTGCTTGTTTTTTCCCTCGGAAGTTGTTTGACAGCTGCAGTGTTGCAGGGCAGCATCCCTAGCATCGCTGGGCTACATAGCAACTGTGTGTAATGACCATTGCTACTAGCAGCGGTCATTACACAGTAATATCAGACCGCAGAATGCCGCTATTGACCAATCAGAATACAGCATTTAATAGAGCCGTGTAATAATATTCACATATTACAACTCCCTTCAGGGGAATGAAATGTTCTATTCCCCTGTCGGGAGATATTTTCCCAGTATTCACCGGCTCATTATACATTATCCCTTACTTAATAGTTTGCTTTCTTCTCAGATACCTGGATAAAGAGGGCCATGTCTATAACCAGTTCCTGGACCTGGTTGAGCTTTCAGATGGTAAGGCAGACACGATAGTGGCAGCCATCAAGTCTGCTCTCCACAGGAAAGGCCTGCCAACAGAGCGCCTGTATGGAGTGGGGACTGATGGAGCAGCTGTGATGACGGGTATTATACATCTTGTAAAAATGTTTGTTAACCTATGTTACTGATTTTATTAAAAAAGAAACATTTTTTCAAAATTCAGGACGAGTGAATGGAGTTGTGAAACAACTTAGTGAGAGCTACCCAAAGATTGTGGGAGTGGCTTGTGCAGCTCACAGATTAGCTCTTGCATGTAAGGATTCATCGAACCATGTGAAATACATGGCCACGTTCAGGGACCACCTGCAAGAGTTACATGTTTACTTCCGTAACAGTGCAAATCGCACTGCTACACTCAAGGCAGCATCCACAACCCTGGGTGTTACTGACTTAAAAGTTAAGGTAATTGTAATTTTATACTGTTGCAGTTATCTCTTGTTTATTCATAATGTAAAATGTGAGATATTTTCTATATTCTCTCTTTGCAACATTTCCAGGAAGTAAAAGACACTCGCTGGCTTTCTCAATACAAGGTGATAGAAAACCTCCAAAGAAACCTTCCAGCAGTCCTGGCAGCCCTGGCAGAGGAGGCAGAAGTTCAAAAGTGTCCGGTGGCAAAGGGGCTGTACACCTTTTGTACCACATACAGATTTGTGGCTGCCGTATACTTGCAGGCGGACGTTTTGCCCCACCTTGCCAGCCTGTCCAGAGTTTTTCAGAAAGCAGATGTGAACTTCCTTCATGTAAAGGAGATGGTATGCTGAATGTGCACATTTACTTTAAAAAAATTGTATAAAAGTCATTGTGTTTTGTATTCATTGAAAAATCCCATCTGACCAGTAATAGCAGCTATGGTTTTCTGTTTATAATTTTTAAAATCTAGGTCCCTGTCACAATAAATACCCTGAAAAACATCAGAGAAGCTGGACAAACTCCACTCCCGGGATCATTCCTGTCTCGCCTCCATCAGGACCTGGATGATCCCCAAGGACTTGGGACATTTAACATCCAGCATGAGGAGGAGAGGGGCAGGAGAGACCGGGGGCAAGGAGATGGCCAGGAAGCCCCAAGGGAGGAGCAGTGGGCCAGATTTCAACAAGAGGTTAATAATAATTAACCTCTGACATGATTTTTTTTTGTGGTCCTGACTATACAGTCTGACTCTTATTGACTATATTAAGCTCATTCTTATGTTCATTGTAGGTCATGCACCCTTACTTAAGTGGTGTGGAGAAGAATCTTGACCTGAGGTTCCATGACCTGGAAATACTGGGGGCCTTCAGTGTCTTGGGACCAAAATCTGCTTCTCTGCATGATGACATTGCAATCAACAGTCTCAAAAATCTTGCCAGAAGATTCTGTCCTGAGCAAGAAAATGAGGTCCTGCAGGAGTGGACTCCATTCAAGAACAATCTACTGACTGGGACGTTCAAGGTGGGTGAATTAAGCTCATTTCTAATTAATGAATTAGTACAATGGGATTCATAACACACTCACTCACTAACTATTGCCAAATGCAAACCTGCTTTTGGAAGGACAAGAACCAGGCTGACATCCTCACTCTGCTGGCCAGTGAGTTTGATGAGTGGGATAACATCTACCCCTGCCTCAGCCTCCTCGCAAGCATTGCCTTGGTGATCCCAGTTTCAAGTGTCAACTGTGAACGGGACTTCTCCACTCTGAATAGGGTACGAGGATCACTTTGAGGAGCAAAACAAATATTTTCACATTTTATGACTTTATTTTTTACACATTAATCCTTAGGTAAAAACCGACCTCAGAAACCACTTGAGAGGTGAACACCTGGCTGCCTGCCTGAGAATTTCCATCAATGGACCTGACCCTGAGGACTTCCCTTACGATAAGGCCTTGGAGTATTTCTTTAGGAAGCCCAGAAGAATTAGTTGCTCAGATAAAGAGTGCAAACTTTGCAAGCAGTAGAAATGTAAATGTCTCTATATCTAAATATACTTGTATATCTAGTAAAAACTAAATACGAGCTATTATTCATATCTTTTATTACGATGTATATCTATTAATCCCCCCGCCCCCGCCAGACCACACCACCACAAATAGATCCTTGATCTGTGGGAAACACTGTATAACTATAATATTATTACTTTCAATAATGTTGTTGTAAGCTACTGTCATTACCTGCATCTCTCTCTCTCTCTCTCTCTCTCTCTCTCTCTCTCTCTCTCTCTCTCTCTCTGTCTCATTGTGTCATGCGGATAACTGTTATTTTATTATGCTGATCTGTTCTGTACGACATCTATTGCACGTCTGTCCGTCCTGGAAGAGGGATCCCTCCTCAGTTGCTCTTCCTGAGGTTTCTACCATTTTTTTTCCATGTTAAAGGGGTTTTTTGGGGGAGTTTTTCCTTATCCGCTGTGAGGGTCCAAAGGACAGAAGGATGTCGTATGCTGTAAAGCCCTGTGAGGCAAATTGCGATTTGTGATATTGGGCTTTATAAATAAAATTGATTGATTGAAGTGCTTGGTCTTCTCGGAAAGCTGTGATTCCGTTGTTTCATGTGATATGCGTGGCTTCTCGCTATGACAAACGGTTGCGGAGAAAATCCGTAGAGAAGAACAGGTATGAATTTGGACGCACTATGCGTCGTTCGGGCCCATAGGGTTAAGTGATTCATACAGGTGACAATGGTGAGTTCTGAAGGGACATCGCAAAATAAACCTACATAATGAATTAAAAACAACATTAAGGGGCCTGAGGTTGGTGTCACAAGTGTTTTGGTATATGATATCGGCATAGTCTATGATAGGTAATAGCAGCTGGGAGATAATCGTTTTTGTGACTGGAAGTGTAACAGTTGATTGAGCGATATAATGAGGAAAGACAGCCGTAAGTTCTTTTTATGATATAATCAATATGGGGTTTAAATGAAGGTTCATGAAGGTCGATCCAAAGTCAAAGATATTTAAATGAGTCAGCTTTATGTAGAGGTGAGCCATCAACAAAATGAATGGGCAGATTATGATGATATGAGTGGGTGTGTTGTGTACCAAAAACCATGCTGCAAGACTTCTTTTGATTGAGTAGGAGTCTATTGTTAAAGAGCCATTGTTGAACAGAGTTGAAATCAAGCTGTAGGGAATGGGCAAATGTGAGTTGGAGGTGTAAATAACAGTATCATTGGCATAAAGATGAACAAGACAGTTTGTGCATAAATGAGGTAGATCGCTGATAAAAATGGAAAAAAAGGAGTGGTCCCAGGATAGAACCCTGTGGAACACCTTTATCCACAACCAAATAGTCAGACTGAGAACCATGAAAAGAAACATACTGACGTCTATTATGGAGGTATGCATTAAACCATAATACAGCCTGTTGACTTACACCAATGGAAAACAGTTTGTCCAGAAGAAGATAGTGGTCAACCATATCAAAAGCCTTAGATAAGTTGATGAAAATCACACCAGTGAGTTGGCCTCTATCGAAGGAGGAGAAAATGTCGTTCGAAAATTTTAAAAGAGCTGTGGTGGTGGAGAAATTTGATCTAAAGCCAGATTGGAATGGGGATAAAATATTGAACTGATTGACATACAGTGATAGTTGATTAAAAATAAGTTTCACAAAGACTTTGGCAATAACACAAATGATTGATATTGGACGATAATTATTCACATCAGATGGATCTCCTGATTTGAAAAGAGGTGTAACTGGCAGATTTACATGTGGAGGGAATTGAACAGGTTGATAAAGATAAATTAAACAGGTCAGCAAGTGGATACATGGTTACATGAGGTGCAAGTTTAAAAAACTTAGCTTCCAAACCATCTGGACCGGTACAGCTATTTTTCTTTTATCCAGGGTAAATGTCTGCCTTTAACTCTGATTATTTTAGTGGGAGCATGTTTATCAAGGACTTTGGTGAATTTGGAACTAAAAAAATCCCAAGCATCTTCAGCAAAAGGTATAATTTGAAATCTATCCCAGTTTATAGCAATAATGTCATGAATGAAATGATCAACACTTAATTTCTTACATTGTTTAAATTTAATATATCTAGGAGAAGAAGTTGGCATTTTTATTTTCCAATCACAGAAAATTATGGAATGGTCACTGAAGCAGTCAGACAAAATGCCAGAATTAATAATTCTTTCAGGATTGGTGACTAAAATCCAATCTAATAAGGTTGAGGAACGACGATCAACTGTAGTTGGTTCTTTGATTATATGAGTAAGATTTAGACTGTTAAATAAATTTCTATCGCTGGAGAAGGAAAGATCGAGCCAGTTATTATTGAAATCGCCTAAAATGATCAATTCATTATGCCTCTCAAGGGAATCTATGGTTGACAAAATGTTTTTCATTGAATCAGCTGGAGCAGAGGGAGGCCTATAGATGTTACCAGTGATCAAATTTTTATTTTTATGTGAGTGTTTATAAAGAGGCATTCAAAGTTGACTGGCTCGACGTTAGGAGTGACAAGCTCAGAATTATAGTTTGCAGACACAGAAGTGGCCACCCCACCACCTTGGGAAGACCTATCAGCTCTGTACAGGACAAAATCATCAATATGCATTTCAGCATCCTTAATATTGCTATGTAACCAGGTTTCAGATATTGTAACAATATGTGGTTTATGGAGAGCAACCCAAACTCTGAGAGAATCAATTTTAGAGGCAAGACTCCTGATGTTGAGATGGGTAACCTTTAAACCTTTAGTTGAGTCAATTGTACCTCAAAAGACAGTAGGAGCAAACAGAGAGAGAAGTTAGACAGTGGGGTAGTGGAGAGTGAGTAACAGGGAGGGCAAACAGCCAGACAAACACACGCACACACACACACACACACACACACACACACACACACGCACAGATAGAAGGAAGCAAACATGCAGACAAAACAAACAACAACAACACAGAACATACGCATAGGCTTACATAAAAAAACAAAACAAAACAAAATACATAAAAATACAAAAAAAAAAAATCGGCACAGTGGTGAGTGAGCCAAACACACATCCATGCAGAGCATCGTCTGCTTACAAAAGTAGAAAATAAATGTGGCTCAAAAGGATAGCCCACTAACTAGGTTAGAAACATAAGAGTACTTATTATTAATGTTGCAGACAAACAACAAAAAAAGTCCACAAATAGAAAGAATATATATATATATATATATATATATATATATATATATATGTATTGTATGTTTTATGTCCAAAACTTTGTCCCTATATATATTGTACCATATGTAAAGGTCACATATCTAGTAAAATGAATGTAAATTTTTATATTGTATTTTCAGACTGTTTTGGAATGTTTTTCCTCTCCCAAAATTTGTCACTACCGAAACATATAGTATTATATTATACAAAAAAAATATGAACCTGTTATGCTTGTTCCTTCCCTTGTCTATTTAAATTTTTACAAATTTTGACCGAAGGTTTTCACAATTAAATCTATAAAAATTAATATTTTAACAAATTTCGAAGTTCAAATTATAGAATTCTTCAAAATCTAAATGCAACCTTTCTTTGTAAAATGCATAATGCTGATCAAATTGAGTTAATAATTGATGAAACAGAACATAAATGTAACCGATTACCATCATAATACATTAGTTGATAACTCAATATACTTTATTTTTTACACAACACCCAGTGTTTCGGTAGTGACTGTCCTGTTTCCGTAGTGACCATTATACTGTTTTTAAGGTTGCATCATATTTCCTCAAATGTATGCCTTATGGTGGGAATTACAAATTCAAAGACAAATGTTTTGTGGTCAATAAAACAATTTAATTTTTGAAAGGGCAGAGCAGAGTATAGTAGAGTAGAGCAGAGCAGACTAGAGCAGAGCATAGTAGAGTAGAGTGGAGAAGAGTGTAGTGGAGCAGAGTATAGTAGAATAGAGCAAAGTAGAGCAGAGTAGAGCAGAAGAGAGTAGAGCAGAGAAGAGCAAAGTAGAGTAGAGCAGAATATAGTAGAGTAGAGCAGAGTAGAGCAAAGTAGAGCAGAGTAGAACAGAGCAGAATAGAGTAGAGAAGAGTAGAGTATAGAGTAGAGCAGAGTAGGGTAGAGAAGAATAGACTATAGAGTAGAGTAGAGCAGAGTATAGAGTAGAGCACAGCACAGTAGAGTAAAGCAGAGTATAGTAGAGTAGAGCAGAGTAGAGCAGAGCATAGTAGAGTAGAGCAGAGCAGGTATAGAGTAGATCAGAGCATAGTAGAGTAGAGCAGAATAGAGTAGAGCAAAGTAGAGTAGAGCAGAATAGAGTAGAGTAGAACAGAGCAGAGTAGAGCAGAATAGAGTATAGAGTAGAGCAGAGTAGATTATAGAGTAGAGCAGAGTAAAATAGAGTAGACCAGAGTAGAGTAGAGTAGAGCAGTGTAAAGCAGAGTATAGAGTAGAGCAGAGCAGAGCATAGTAGAGTAAAGCAGAGCAGAATAGAGTACAGCAGAGTAGAGCAGAGTCGAGCAGATTATAGAGTAGAGCAGAGTATAGTAGAGTAGAGCAGAATAGAGTAGAGCAGAATAAAGTAGAGAAGAGTATAGTAGAGCAGAGTAGTGCAAAGTAGAACAGAGCAGAGTAGAGCAAAGTAGAGCAGAGTAGAGCAAAGTAGAGCAGAGTAGAACAGAGTATAGCAGAGCATAGTAGAGTAGAGCAGAGTAGAGTAGAGCAAAGCAGAGCCAAATATAGTAGAGTAGAGCATAGTATAGTAAAGTAGAGCAGAGCAAAGCAGAACAGAATAGAATAGAGTAGACCAGAGTGGAGCAGAGCAGAATAGAGTAGAGCATAGTAGAGTAGAGCAGAGTAGAGTAGAGAAGAGTGTAGTAGAGCAGAGTATGGTAGAGTAGAGCAGATTAGTGCAAAGTGGAACAGAGTAGAACACAACAGAGAAAGAACGTAACACACTCATTCAAAGTGGACAGAGAGTTCTCAATGCTGTTAAGCTTGGTGGCAATGGGATTGAGTTTGGTATCAAAATAGGTAATCATGTCAGATTTAATCTGATGAATAGAGTCGGGTAGCGATTTCAGTTGACTGACAAACTGATCCATTGTGTGGTAGCCTCACCTTAGAAATGTTGACTAACACAAACCGTCCAAAAACAAAATAATTGAACGACTAATAGCTTCAGCATCTCAGGGTGAATCTCATCCACACCCGGCGCCTTGCCACTGGGGAACTTTTTAACTACCTCAGCGACCTCCACCAGGGATATGGGCGAGAGTTCCCCTGAGTCTTCAGGCTCTGCCTTGTTCTCAGTGGACATGATGGCTGGGTTCAGGAGGTTCTCAAAGTGCTCCTTCCACTGCCCAACCGATGTCCCCAATTTGGGTCAGCAGCTCTCCGAGGGATATCGGTGCTGTGTGGAGTTGGATTTGCTGTTGTTTATTTAGTTGTTGTTTGAGCTGTGTTTGCTTTTTCAGTTAAGTTTAAGTTTTATTTACTTTATTAATCCCCCTGAGGGGAAATTCAATGTTTTTCACTCTTGCTTGTCAATTACACAGAGGTCCGAAAGCATGGAGCATGTGGCCCAGGTTCTGCTGTTTAATTTGATGTGCAACATCACTATAACTATATATATGTGTGTGTGTGTGTGTGTGTGTGTGTGTGTGTGTATTTATTTATTTTTTTTCATTGTATTATTGGCTTATTGAGTGATGGGATTACAGTATCAAAAGAGCAATATATCCTATAGCCGCAAGAAGGATTTATAACTTGCAAATAAATCTGTCTAACCTTGGTGGTTTGTTTCTAACCTATGTCAAAGTTTATTATCGCCCAAAATCACAATGACTGATGAAGTGTTTCTTGAATCCTCAGACCACTGATGTCAGTGTCTCCAGATCTCGACTATTAACTTGGTGAGAACAATGTAAAATTTTATACATAATACTATGAAAACAGACTGTAATAAACTGAAATTAGTCTTAAACACATTTTTGTGCATTGTAATTGTTGAGCATGTTTGCATGAACCATAGATTCCTTTTCCTATTATTTATACAATGTTTTATTTTACCCCCAGGTATGATGGTACACTGTGTCCTTTCTTCCTTGGAAAAGCTTACTCTAAATTCCTGTAGGTGCCTCTTTACCATCCCATTATTGCTCAACAGGAGCCAGGATCTGCAGGTGCCACTGCCCTGCACAAAGACAAGCCCTCCTATCTGATTCCATCCCTGCTTTCATTGCTGGTTTTGGGAATAAAAGGGTGCAGACAGTCATGTCCAACAGGTGAATATTCCACCTCTGCTTTTTCAACAACCTGCATACCGACACACCAAACAACCCTTCTCCACATTCCTGGGCAAGCTGAGGCACTGTGCACCCACTCAGTCTGTGAAAGTGGAAATTTACTGCTTCCACAGTTCTGCTAGGTGCTGCAGTATTTCACAGTACACCATGTGTTTAAACAGTCATGACTACAGGGCTGTATTACAGAAAGCCATTCAGTTTTCCTAGGCATTTTTTTTTTTTTTTTGGATTATGTTCCCAACACTCAAGTGGTAGTGACCAAAAGAACAAACACTGTGCCAGCCTTTGACCTCAACACAGAACAAACTGTACATACATAATGTCGTCACCCTGTAGAAACTACTCTTTCAGGAATTTGTTTGTAGCATTTCATGAGTACAGCTGCTGACTAATTGATTTGGCAGGAAAATGGGACATAGAATAGAATAGAATAGAATGGAATACAATACAATACAGTACAATACAATACAATACAATACAATAAAATAGAAAGAACTTCATTTATCCCAAAGGGAAATTCAGCTGTCCAGCAGCTCATAAAAGACAAATACAAAAAGCAAAATAAATACATTACAATAATAGCATAAATAGAGATAAGATAAAAATAAAATTGTCCATTGCACAGTCCAGTCCAGTTGTGAAAATTTGTTAGTGTGTGTGTGACTGGATTCAGGATGTATTAAACAGTCTTATTGCCATGGGGACAAAGGATCTTCTGAAATGCTCTGTTCTGGAGAGGGTGTCTGCTACTGTCCATTATAGCTTTTAGTTTGTTCACTGTGCCCCTCTCCACTACAGTTCTTAGTGGGTCCAATCTCCTGCCGAGCACTGAGCCAGCTTTTTTAACCAGCTTGTCCAAATGCTTGGTGTTTTTGTCTGTCAAGCTAATTCCCAACACACTGCAGTGTAGAGAAGTGCACTGGCCACCACTGTGTGATAGAATGTGGTCAACATCTCCAGACACACATCAAAGGACCTCAGTGTCTGCAGGAAAAACAGGCGGCTCTGCCCCTTCCTGTAGAGGGCGTCAGTGTTAGAAGACCAGTCCAGTTTATCATCCAGGAGGACCCCCAGATATTTGTCGGTGTGCACCACCTCAATGTCCTCCCCCTGTATGGAGACTGGTTGATGGCGTGACCTCTTTCTTCTGAAATCCACCACCATCTCCTTGGTTTTGGCTGTGCGGAGACAGCACTTACTGCACCAGTCCCTGAAGGCATCCACGAGGTCCCTGTATTCCCATCCCTGATCGCTCCTGATACAAGCCACAATAGCTCTATCATCAGAGTATTTTTGTATGTGGTAGGACTCTGAGTTGTATTTAAAGTCTGCTGTGTAGAGTGTGAACAGGAACGGTGCTAAAACAGTTCCTCTGGAGCGCCAGTGCTGCTTCCAAGCCTGACATACTGAGGCTGCTCTGTCAGGTAGTCTGTTATTCAGGAGGTCAGAAAGTGATCTACTCCCATCCCTCCAACTACTCTCTCAGTATGGGGGGCTGGATAGTATTTAAAAGGACTTGAAAAGTCAAGGAAAAGGATCCTGATACAACACCCGGGCACCTCCAGGTAGGTGTAGGCCCAGAACAGCATGCAAAGAATGGCATCTTCCTCTCCCATGTGCACCTGATAGGCAAACTGGAGGGGGTCCACAGCATCAGTGACCTCTGACTTCAGGAAACAGAGGACCAGGTGCTCTAGAGTCTTCATCATGTGACATGTTAAGGCCACCTGTCAGTAGTCATTTAATACGGCCGGGCGCCCCACTTTGGGCACCGGTACAAGACAACATGTTTTCCACTGCACCGGTGCCTGTTTGAAGACTCCTGCTGAAGATCCACTGAAGGGGATCTGCTAGCTGGGCTGCACAGTCTTTCAAGAGCCTTGGACACACTCCATCAGGGCCCGTAGCATTCCTTGTACGCAATCTCTCAAGCTCCTTCCTTACCTCATCTGCTGTAAAGGACAGTGGTAGTTGGCTGTGGGTGGTAGATGTTGTAGCTGTAGCTGTAGCTGTAGCTTTAGCTGTAGCTGCAGTAGTGGGGAAGGGGCTACTTCCAGGTGACAGTGGAGCAGCAGCAGCAGGTGACACTGTGGAAGGGGGATGGATGCAGGGGTAGGGTGAACACTGCTCCCTCCATCAAACCTGTTAAAGAACAGGTTGAAGTTGTTGCTTACTCTCCGCCTTTCTTTTGTAGTCCACCTTTGCCTGTCTCAGTCTCCCCTTCAGCTCACATTGAACCTCCCTGAGCCTCTCCTTGACCCCTTGCTTGAACACCAGCTATTTCTGGTTGAGGAGCTGTTTGATGTTACTGTTAACCCGGAGTTTATTATTAGGGAAGCAGCGTACAGTCTTTACTGGCATCACAGTGTCCCTACAGAAGTTTGTATATTCTGTTAGAACATCCACCCTACTGTCCATGTCCATGTTGTTGTCCTGTGGCTCCAGTAGTACAGTCCAGTCTGTACATTCAGAACAGTCCCTGAGAGACTCACTGGTCTCCAGGGACCACTCTCTGACTGAGCGGGTGGTAACAGGCAACTTTAATACACAGGGTTTTTATGTGGGCTGGAGAGAGACCAGATTATGATCTGATCTGCCACGAGGTGGTCCGTAACGTTTTTTGCCCCCCTTTCTAACAACAACATGATTGGTACCAATGGATGCCTAAGGTTAGGCCTATTCAATTGGCGGTCCGCGGGCCACATCTAGCCCCGAAGCAACCTCTAAGTGGCCCGGCTAGGGATTGGTACCGAGACGTTTTAAACACCCCAGGAAAAAAGCAATCAAGATTGTAGTATTAATAAGCTCCGCCATTATCGACTTTCATTGTTACTTTTTAAAGTTTTGGTTTCATGCATCATCATGCTGCAGACTCTTCTGCATTCTGCATACTGACCTTCTCCATATACATGCAGACACACACACGACAGAGTGGGCTGCGGTACAGCTAAAGGAAGTATAACTCAACATTACTCTAGTTAACGACAACTACGCTTGTTGCTATAGTAAAAAGCCAATACTTTATTGATACACATGTTTAGCTGGAGGGACTACATCACCCGGCAGGCCTGGGAACGCCTCGGGGTTCCCGCGGAGGAGCTGACAGAAGTGGCTGGGGAGAGGACTGTCTGGGCTTCTTTGCTGGGGCTGCTGCCCCCACGACCCGGACCCGGATATGCGGAGGACGACGAGTACGAGTATGAGTTTAGCATATAGAAAGCAATATTTCAATCTGCTCTGTCTACAATCTCTCATTCACAGCCGTTAAGGTTCACAACTGTGGTTTACACAAGCACATCATGTGAGCGGGACCATTAGCAAATTGTTAAAAACAAGCTAAAATGAAAGCTGTCTGCATGTAGTCTGTTTAACTGAGTTTGTCACTGACTCTAAAATATACCTAAGGTAGTCTACCTGCAGAGATATTATGGAGTTTATGTAGTGACTTTGCTGTTGTAAAATTGACTGTTGCTGCCATAGACTGTATAAAACTGTCCAATGTATTTTCCTTAACACTGCATGTTTGTGTGAGTGTTTGTTTGTGTGTGGGAGAGAGAAGGGAGTCATTAGTAGAGAGAGCGTGTTGTTAGTGTTATTAGTTAATGTTAATGTCACTTGTTATGTTTCTATGCATTGATAGCTCTTTTTTTATTCTGTTTCTGCATTATGTGATGCTCCTCTGTCAGATATCTGAGTAATTTTTCAAATGTTTCACATTTGTCACAAAAAGCTTTGCTACTTTTACAAGATTAATTTGCCCCTGTTTAGAAATTTGTCATTACTTATAGCTAAAAAAAAAAAGGTTTTTAACAGGTTGCCAGATATTTTTGTTCATGGGCCAGATATTTTTGGCCCACGAACAAAGACATCTGGCAACCTGTTAAACATTTTCTGGTTTTAAATCCAGCCCAATTGAATATGATACCTGTGAGCCTGCTACAGCAGGTTTTATGCCCTGATATTAGTTGGCCTCACTCTTTACCATCAGCTCTGCCTGTCATACCTGCTGTTTCTTCACATTTTTATTTCTTTTTACCAGACATTAGTCCATTACCTCTCTACTCCTTTCATTTTCATGGTCTCTCTGTACCCTGACTTTTCCTGTAGAAGCTCCTGACTTTTGGTGAGGCATTCTGACTTAGCTCATCAGTAACTGCTGGGGGGACGGGAGTATCAGATGGCATGTTGAACTGTGTTTTAATGATAAAATAACATTGATTTATCATGTCAGTGCACATAACTTGTATTGTCAGTAAGTAAATTGTTGTACTGTCATCTGTGCCCTTAAACCCCCTGACAGAGGGCCTGCTTCATACACATCTTCCCTCCAGCAGCACAGAAGATCTATACAATCTTCACAGTTTCAAGGTGGACACCAAAGGTTAGAGTGACCAATTCAGTATCTGGCCAAATGTCTCCCCCTCTGCTCCTGAGATATGACACTTAATGTTGGCCAGAAAAGTGTTTTTGCAGAACATTATGATGTCACAGTGAAACTGACCTTTTACCTTTCGGATAAAATGTCATCACATCATCATTTTATCCTATTTTTTGGACTGGTCCCTAAACACAGACGATCTCTACAAAAAGGGGGCAGAGCTGCCTTTTTTTCTTGAGGGAGCTCAGATCTCTCAACATCTGTATCAAGATGCTACAGATGTTTTATCAGTCTGTGGTGGCAAGTGTGTTGTTTTATGCTGCAGTCTGCTGGGAAGGAAGCATCAGACACAAAGATGCAAGGCTGCTGGACAAACTAGTCACAAGAGCTGGCGCTGTGATTGGAGTCAGGTTGGACACACTGGAGGAGGTGGTGGAGAGATGCACACTGAAGATGTTTGAGGCCATCATGAGCAACCCAGATCATCCACTCCACAACACCTTGATGGACCGAAAAAACGGCTCCTCTCTCTTCAATGCAGGACAGAGAGATACAGAAGATCCTATATTTCGACAGCCATCAGGCTTTATAATTCTTTGACATATAATAGATGAGTTGACAGATAATTGAATTTCCCGTTGGGGATGAATAGAGTTATTCTTATTCTTATTCTTATTAAACACTTGTGTGAAATGTTGTCATAATTACCATATGAATTCTTGAGCTATGGCCAAAAACATGTTTTGTGAGGTCTCGCTGACCTTGACCTTTGACCTTTTACCTAAACCATTCATTCAGTCCAAGTGGATGTGTGGATGTTGGATGTGGATGGGGATTCACAAAAATGGGACGGATGGACAGACAGACAATCCAAAAACATAATGCTTCCAGCCACGGCTGTTGCCTGCACAGAGGCACAAAAACAATTAACACTTTTCATTTATGTCATCTGAAAAGAGCAACCAAAGCCGGCTAATTCATTTTTGGCTCTTCATAAGGGTTTACTGTACTTATTTTTGTTGTTGTTAGTTTTAGTAACAACTAACTACTTAAACTTGTGGTGGGGAATAGAAGATCTTACTTGATCTCGGCAATGGGATTTAGACAAAAGAATCCTAACTTTAAACATCTAGGTTCAAGGTTCATTTTTTGTCAATGTCTAACGCAGGGTTCCACAACGAAATGCAGATTCAGTCCCCTAATGCACCTTGAGAAAAACAAGACACAAAAACAGTAGGGGACTCCAACATGCATTTTTTTAAATTTGCATCAGGAGAAATGGAAACAGCAGCAACAAAGACCAATGGTAGATGAAGGTGGTCATGGGGCCCTAGGCTACTCGTTGTGAGTGGGGCCCTCACTTACTCACCATGCCAGCAGAAAAAAGTAATTTAGTGCCACATGTAAAAGCATTTATGAATATTACATGGCTCATACTCTCGCATATTGAGACAGCCTTTACTATAAACAGCAATACCACATAAAAATGGCTTTTACATTGCATCTGCAAGCTATTAATAACTCTGAGCTTTCTAACTCAGCAGGTACGTCATCTGCAGCAATACATAACACCTTGTTTTCCTGAGGAAAAATCACATCCATATAGAAACAGAAACAAACATATTGTGCAATACTCAAATAAAAGAAAGCCATAAGAATACAATAAGCAGAGCACATAACAACAATCATGCAACAGCAGCACAATCTTAAAAACAAATGCACAGCCCACCTTTAGAACTTTCTACTCCTCGAAGAGAAGTTCTTAATGAGGCTGATGAAATCCAATTTTGCATAGAATATCACTTTCAATGGACATCAGGGATAGCTGATTCAGTCTGTTTTGGCCCTTTGTGGATTTCAGTCTATTTTTAACCAGTCCTAGTTTTGAAAAAGAACACTCCCCACTGGAATTTGTTGCAGGCAAAGTCATAAACAGTCTGAGTGCTATATCAACATTTGGAAACACTGTCTGTAGTTTTCTTCCTCTTTTTGGTTGCAGCAGTGACCTTGATGAGGTATCCTTGTTTTCTTAAATAAACTCTGAAATGTCCGATTTCATCCATAAAACCTTCCCTGAATATCTTGTATGCAAATGGAATGGAACCGGATATTGTTCAAAAATCCAAATGTCTGCCAAATATCTTTGTGATCAATGTATGATGGCAATAAACACTATTACTTTGAACTAGTCTTGGACTGATTGCTCATTGTTGGGTTCAGTGGCTACATCATCTTGTTTTTTTCCTTTTTCTGTGCCTCTGTGTGTCTGCTCTGTAGTGTTGGGACATCGTTGGAGACGCGTTTTTTGCGTCACTCTCAAAATTGTCAAAGTCATCACGTAGGCTGGCGACATAATCCCGCAATGATCTGACAAAATTAACAGCATTACATACATCCAGTTTAACTGCCTGAAGAGTAGTACTAGTCTTGTGAATGTGCCACATGTTACACAAAAAGGTATTCTCTACTTTTTCCATCTTTACGTACAGTGTCCTGGCTTCATCCTGAGCAATAAGATTTTGGTTTGTGTTGTCAACTTGACTGACTCTTGGAATCTGGCATGACTGCTACAGTGCTTTTGTTACTTGCGCATGTGCTGACCATCTAGAATCTGAAAGACCTTTTAAAGTCTCTATCCTGTGGTTGTCATTAGGCTCTAAACCTGCTGTAATTGTCTGCGAACGGGATGTGGATTTGGAGGAAAATTTAAAAAGCATCTGCATGAAATTAAAAAGGTCGTACGTCTCAAGGCAACAGTTAATGTTGTTTTGCCCCACTAAATTGAGTGTGTGTGCTGAACACGGTACCCACTCAATCAGAGGGTTAATCTTTTTAATGTGTGCTTGAAAGCCACTGTAAAAACCTGACGTGTTGGCTGCATTGTCATAACACTGTCCTCTGCAGTTATTGATATCAATCTTGTAAAACACAGACTGACAATGTGACACTCCTGAATGAGTCTCAATTGGCAGGAACTTGATAAAATGCTTCCCTATGCAGCCTTCAGGTGACACATTACATTTACAGGTGAATGTAAGATGTATAACATCTGGAATGGAGTCGGCACTGATTGCAAATACTATGCCACTTTTATCTGGTTAGCTCTGCGAGGACCTGCTCTCCCATCATTTCAGTATATTCTAAACATGTTGCTGATGAGAGATATGATGGTGTTCCTTTGCTAGTATTGCCATATTTTTTGATATGTGCTCTCAAGAAGGGGTCAACTTGCTTAAGATTTCCAGCACATCCATAAAGTTCCCATTATCAGGTTGCCCAAAAAGTTCACTATGTCCTCTGAGAGGTAGTCGTAGCTCTCCTAAAAAGAAAACCACCACAAATATCCTCTTTAAAACCTCAGTTCAATATTTACATGTACTTTAAAATTGTTTTTTAAGTTCTGAATCTATTCTCCGGGTATCAGCATAGCACATAACATATGCAGCCATAGCCGTTTTGTGGCTCTCTGTTCATTCATGTTTAGCTAAGCGCACGGCCTCATTTTACCAGTCACTAAAGCCTGCTGTGAGTGCAGACTGAATATCACTATCCCCAAATAACTTACATGCGAAACAAAACATAGTGCCTTTTAAAGAGGAATAAAGCAACCAGTCTCTTGGTACAGTTTCACCTTTTTCCAGTTTCCTTTTAAACAGGGTTTTGGAAACATATCTTCTGGTGTTTGTGTTGCTCTGAGGCAGCTACATCTGTGTCTCTGTTCCGACAGGTTTTAGGTACCATTTTAACCCAGTATGTCCTCATGTGTTCATCAATTTTATCCCAGCATCCAGGATCCGAGCTATAGGTAGCGGGATTTGCGGACTCCGCTTGTGCCCTCTCCACAGGCGCAGCAACAGGTGAGGTCTCCAAGGGGGGGATTCCTGGAACATGGCTAATTCCCTGGTACAACATACCAGTGTATTGAGTGGTTGACGTGTTGATCTCTCTGTCTCAGACTTCTAATCTGAGTGAGATGGTAGAGAGGAGTGGTTGCGGTCAGCTAGGCTGGTGTTTGGTCCATGGCCAGAGATAACTGCAGCTACAGCTAACAAACCTGTTGCAGTTTCAGCTGCACCAATGTTAGCTTGCTGATGGCCCTCCTGCTCTGGATCTTGTAGTTGTCTGTTAGATGAACATTCTGTAGCTTTAGAATAATTTCTTCAGTAGATCTTGGTCGTGCTGCTCTTAAAGCCATTGTGCTTTTTCTTTTTGCACTCTGGTATCATATTTTCTTTCTGACATTTTGCCACTGTGCTTTACAGCAGTGACATATTAATTGAAAACGTAATTATGTGTGAACCTCATTGGGCCAGCTTATTGGGTAGATGTGGGCAAGTGGCCCACATACCATTCCCGCCTCATTTGAATTTGAAAAGTGAAATGTCATTGGTTGTGTTGTTGGCAGTTATTGGCTCAGGCAATAACACTTTGTAGCCTGAACACAGCCAGGCCGCAGTCAAGATGCCGTTCACTGCAGAAACTGCTTTAGATGAAAGGGGCCAAAAAAAAAAAAAAGAAAAAAATAATTTTGAACAATAAATGCTGTAGGATCAGATCAAGGTCTAGGAATGAAACAACTTCGAGACAAACTGGGACAGCAGCACAAGCTTGGAGTCTGCTTGCAAGACAAGTATGAGGTCATGGTTTTCCACTAGAAAATCTGGAAAACATAAAATGAGGAAGAAACAACATAATGACAAAGCAATTACTGAATGACCTGACACTGCTCTCAGAGCAGAGATAGAAAAGGAGAGTGAAACATGTAAATTTGGAAAACTGTGTGGAACACAATTATAGTTACATGAGGCTTCCCACACAGTTCTCCTGGCTGGTGACCTGTCCTCTCTTAAACTGCAGCCGATGGCTGCTCCTCATTCAGTCATTGTCTCTGTGCAGGGAATCTAACACCTCAGCAATTCCAGCTGAACAGGAAAAAGGCTGGATTTTGTTTAGCATTGCTGTCTGTAGCCCCTCCCTGTGGATTAGAGACTGTGAAGTCCTGCTCACTGTTACACAAAATCACATGTTAATAAAAACACAGGAGTAAATTATATTTCAAGCACTTTGTGAATACTGGGTACCTACGAAGTGTTTTAGAGGATGGGAGAAATGAATTATACTGTATGTGTTTTTGTAAATACTTGGCACCTACAGGGTATGGTACTGGTAAATGGAGCAGTCAACAATTGACAGTTAACAACAATGATACCACATAAGTTATTATGGTACAGTGTATTTCACAGTTGTGATGTGCTACCAAGGTGTAATATACAATAAAAACGAAAACTTTTGACCTTTGCTCAAGGCAGTTGTGACAATACTTTTTAAATTTCTTACAGGAGTGCCTTTGGCAGGCAAGCTACACCCATATTCCAGGGATTTATCATGGTATATCTGTATTCTACTTCATTGAACTTGAATTCAGTTGACAGGAAGACAACGTTATTTATTTTAGCGATGACCAAGCAGCCCACTGTAAGTTAAAATTTAAGAAAAAGTTAGGTTTTTCCTAAGTAAAGTTAATGGTAGAAGCTTGAGCTGTGACACAATGGGTTGAAAGCTACTGGCTAATCATGCATGATGTGAGCTCATTAAAGCGTTTAATTCAGGTTGGAGGTCACTTTGAGTCAATGTGTAGGAAAATGGTGTAGGAACTCGATTGTCATTACAATATACATGTTGAAATGCCCTTGTGGCCTTGCATAAAACCTCGAGACCTCTCAAAAACAGAATCTCTGAACACAGATATGCCATCAGGAACCATGATCAAAGGAGCCCTGTGGCCACTCATTTTAACCTTTTGAATCACACCGTGGCCTCCCTGAGTTACATTGGGATTGAACATGTTCAACTACCAAGGAGAGGCGGTGACCTTGACAAGTCACTCTTGAGACATGAACTATTTTGGATTAACACCTTAGATACTATGTCGCCCAAGGGCCTTAACGAGGAGATGGACATTCGACCTTTTTTGTGATGTGATTTATTTGTGATGTTCTCTGGCACAAGTGCTTAGTGTTTTTGCTCCTTGTTGCCATGCTTCACCTGACATTCTATATGCGTGTGTTTACAATATGTTTGGTTGTTTATTGTAAAGGGGCCCCTCTGTCAAGAAGGTTGATTTTTCTGTTGATTTTTCTGTCCTTCATGACGGCTTGACAGTGAGATGTCTGGTACAGTTGCCTGACTCTGATGTGCCTTTTTAAGAGAGTTATCTTTAAATATTTTTCCAGCGGCATCCTTGTATGTGGTGTTTTGTATATATTTACACTGCTCTAAATAGCTTGTGTTTGTGTTTGTGATGTGATGTATCCCTTAGTGTACAGCACTGGTGTCTGTACACTATTGCTGTGTATGTGTGGGTCTGCTGATTTGTGTATGTTCTAGTGTGCATCCACAGACAGGGGTTGTGTGTGTCTGTGTGTACACACTGGCACATGTACTTATCATCTTGTCTTCTATTTTTTACATGTCTATTTTTTGCATGTTCATTTTTCTATGTTATCTATACTATGTCAGATATCTCTGACAATAGGTCATTGTTTTTCCTCCTTTTTCTCTGGGCCTGTAACGTATCATTGCATCATATGACCACGTCATGTGTGTATTTAAGATGGCAGCACTCTTTGTTTAAAAAAAGCCTGATGAAGAGCCTGACACTCGAAACGTTACTTACCTAAATAAATTTCGACTGAGCATTGGAGCCCTGCAGTGTGTGAGCTGTTTGATTTCTCTGTTGTTTGCATCGTTGTTTGGCTCAGCGCCAGCCCTTCTTCCGGTTTGGATGTGTGTGTGTTTTTCTTTGTTCATTACAAAAAATAAAGAATATACACAACTGTGACTTTGGGAGTCGCATTTGTTACTTCCGTATTTATAAAATCGCTAAACCAGAAGTGACATAGCATGGGGTCCATGTCATTGGTCCGTGATGTGATTATACTAGGCTGTACTGCATGTGATTATACTAGGCTGTACTGCATTTGTGTAGAGGATCAGCAAATGCAACAAAAGTAGGCTAGTGGTCGAGATACAAGTGCCATAGAGAGGAGAGAGTGAAACACCATAACCTCTGGTTATTAACCTTGGGGTCGGGGTTGTGTGGGGAGCTCTCCGTGGTGCTGAACGGCTCCCAGAGGGTGTATTTCTGTCTTCATGGTGCGCCGCGAACTGGCTCTGGGTCAGCTGGGAAAGGCTTGAGGCGAAGCAGGCTCACGGCTTATGTGTTTGCCACTTTCTTTTTCATTTTAACCCACACCATGATCTTTTCCTGACCCTAACCAAGTGTTTTTTGTGCCTAAACCTAACCAGACCTTAACCACAGGGCATCATGATGATTTTGGAACAACGGGACTTCGGAACAATGGGTTTAATATGGTCGGAACAATGGGATGTGGGACCAATGGGCTGTCAGACCAATGGGCAGACCCCCATAGCATGGGGGAGTCCCCAATTCCAAGTACAGTAGAAATACAGTAAAACAACGAGACAATGGCTAGCTTTGACAGTGAAGAGGTTATAAATGTTTATGCTGGGACATATGATGGGCCACAACCCTACAACTTTGAGCCAGCCAGACAGCAAAGGGAGCCAGAGCAGCCTAGGGTTAGGACAAATGACGGTCAGAGGAGAGATATAGAGCTGTGGTGTGAGGAGAATGAATGGAGAGCTAGGCAGGTGTCCTGGTGAGTGACCGGCGTAGGCTAGCTAGTACTAGCTAGCAAGATCTTACGCTGTGTTCACATTTTAACATGTGTGATAGGTTTGTGTGATAGGTGCTTGTGTGGGAAATGCCAGGCCATGCCCTCTACTGTGAAGAGCATGTGCTGCAGGGAGGTTCCTTCCTTCTGGGCCCTGGTGGAGAATCTGACCCCCAGACCCGAGGACACTGTATGTCTGATGCAGCACCCGGGTTTTGAGGCATGCTGACTGAACCCGTTTGTGTTCCAAATAGCCTACCTCAATTTCAGGCAGGAGTATGGTCCTCTCAAGGCCACCAGACATGAGTAAGTGTAGGGCAGAAATAATGTACGCCGTCACCGTTTCTTTTTTTTTTTTTTTAAGAATTTTAGAATGTGTCCCTATCCCATTCCCCAGGCAATACCGCTACACAGCCTATAGGCATGTTGTCCACTGGGCCTACAGCGTTCTGGGCAGGCACATAAGAAAGCCCATTCCATCCTAGGTAGTCTCAGCCATCAGGAGACAGTTACCAGAGGAAGAGGGGAATTAGAAGGGCCTCGAATAGCCTAATTTTGGGGGCAATTAATAAACAGATTCGAAAATCACCTTCACAAAGTGTCCAGTGTTGGGCAAGTTATTCAGAAAAAGTAATTCCCGGAAGTTACTTATTGCTTATTACTCCTCAAAAGAGGAAAACAATTATTTATTTGTTGATTGACTGTTGAGTGATTACTTTACTCGTTACTTTACAATATAATGTAAGCCCCATACGAAAAAAGTGCATTTGTTTGGCCAACTTCTCTTGTAACTGAGTCAGTTTTATTAAATCAATATGAATGAACAATTAGACATACAGTATCATGTGCAGCAAAGACAAATGGTTGTACCAAAACATATAATGCTGCCTGACACCACTGACTTCTGTCAATCTCAGAGCAACACTTCAGCATCATCATTTTTAAGCCTTATTAGGACAAAAACAAATTACTTTCTGGTAACAGAGTCGCTCTAAGTAACTCAGTTACCTGACTTAGTAACTATAATGTAAATACTGCTTTGGAAAATGTTATCCCTTTACTCGTTGCTGGGTAAAGTTTAGAGTAATGTGTAATATGTTACCGCCCAACACTGCTTCTGTCTAAACACAAATGCATCAGATATCATGTAAACTACATTAGAAAATATACAATGTTGCTATGTACAGGTGAGACATTAGGATGTGCACTGTTCAGCAGCTGCACTACAATTTCATTCATGTGACTTCAGTAAGAATTAATTATGTAGTGTGTCACATAGACAAAAGTATAGAATCTTTTGGTCTCTAGATGTTTTATGGTTTCATGCTTTTCTCACAATTTTTCAAAAACAAGAGCTATCTGCTGTTAGGCTAATTTAGTATAAGAAGTAGAGACTCGGCTCACATAAGGATACTCAAATGTCAACGGTATGCAAATGCCGTATTGCATATCACATGTGCAGGATTTATATCAGTGTCCTGTGCTGCACGATGCTGGCCAATGGCTTCATCCTTACTGATCTGCTGGAAGGATCTGCAAAGGGGGGCAGGTGTGGCTGAGGACAACAGAGCACTCTTCTCTCATAGAGCCTGTGGCGACCTGGAGTAGCCCACTCTCAGAGACTACATGAGAGCTTATGCATATGCTAGGAAAAGGAGACAAATTCAATGACATGGTTGACTTATGAATAGGGATGTAACGATGACGGTTTGTATTACCATTTCAAATTTTAATTATCATTAAAACCGTGTTTGATTACCGCACTTTGAAAAACTCACGGTGATACTGCTCATTGCCTGGAAAAGCAGCAGCAGCAGTCCCTCAGACACAGGTGCGCATGCGCAGTTTGCAATGTTTGGCCTTTGAAAACATGGCGGAAGGTACCGAAGGCACCTGCACGGACAGTGCTCCGGAGATTTTTTGTGCTGTGACTTGGCCATTAAACATGACACTCTACATGATGGTACATGCCTATTATCCCCGGTCGTCTTTCACGACGTGTGTGATGTCATCGGGTTAATCTTGTTCTATTTTTAATACTTTTACTATTATTTCAGTCACTGTGTCTGTTCATGTTCCAGTCAAAATGTTGTAGTAACGTAAAAAGCACCAGCTTCATTTGAAGTACTGTACGCAAACAAACAAGTCACTGAATCCTCCACCACCAAGTTCCTACAAATGTTTCACAATAAAAGCCTATTTAAAAAATGGAGAGATTCTCTCAGCCGAGGTTATAAGGGGCTTTTAATGTGAAACAAATTCAGGAAGTGTTGAGTTTGAAATGACGGCACGATGCATTAACTTTCTGAAGCCAACGGGAGCGGATAAAAAGTAAAAATATAAATACACATAGGAATTAATAAATAACCGCCTGTTTATATTGTAATCTGTTTCAAATGAAGCTGGTAGCCTCTGCAGTTGTGGTGAGTAAAAGCCCCGCCACAATTTTTTTAATTTTCTTACTTTATGTCCTCCATTATGAAGAAATAACATTGTTTGCTAGTTTGATGCTTATGGCAATACTCTGCAGGTTGACAGAATGCCTCTGCTGTTTCACACCATCATTTCCCCTTTTACTCTGTGTGTTAACATCCCTAGAGGAAATATTAAAAAGGCTGGGGTGTTGTTGCCCTACAGTTGTCTATGGCAGCACCTAACTCTGTGTTTCTATTGGTCAAAGTGACGGCTGTGATGGGAGTAAGAAATTCAAACGTTGTGCTCTTTATTTTATTTGTTTTTTAAAATAAAACTTGGTTAATGATTTCAGTGTGTGTTTAAGTACTTTATGAACATTTTGAGCACATTTCAACAATACCGCAATAATAATGATAACCCCAGGCATGAAAATGGGTCGGGGGTGTAAAAGGTGAGAGGGATACGAGACCCGGCACCTGCTAGGGGGTCCCGGGGTTATGCTCCTCGATTGTTTTTTTGGTGGAAAAATTAGTTTCCAAATGCTCATATCTGATTTCCACTCTAGTGGGGGTCACATGCAGAATTACAAGATTGCACAAAAGACAGGTATGAATGTATAATTAAGTGCAAATAAAGTATCTTTACATGTTCACATACAGTACAGGCCAAAAGTTTGGACACACCTTCTCATTCAATGCGTTTTCTTTATTTTCATGACTATTTACATTGTAGATTCTCACTGAAGGCATCAAAACTATGAATGTGATGTGCTTCAAGAGGTAGTCACCTGAAATGGTTTCCACTTCACAGGTGTGCCTTATCAGGGTTAATTAGTGGAATTTCTTGCTTTATCAATGGGGTTGGGACCATCACTTGTGTTGTGCAGAAGTCAGGTTAATACACAGCCGACAGCCCTATTGGACAACTGTTAAAATTCATATTATGGCAAGAACCAATCAGCTAACTAAAGAAAAACGAGTGGCCATCATTACCGTCAGTTCGGAAAATTGCAAAAACTTTAAATGTGTCCCCAAGTGGAGTTGCAAAAACCATCAAGCGCTACAACGAAACTGGCACACATGTGGACCGACCCAGGAAAGGAAGACCAAGAGTCACCTGTGCTTCTGAGGATAAGTTCATCCGAGTCACCAGCCTCAGAAATGGCAAGTTAACAGCAGCTCAGATCAGAGACCAGATGAATGCCACACAGAGTTCTAGCAGCAGACCCATCTCTAGAACAACTGTTAAGAGGAGACTGCGCGAATCAGGCCGTCATGGTCAAATAGATGCTAGGAAACCATTGCTAAGGAGAGGCAACAAGCAGAAGAGATTTGTTTGGGCCAAGAAACACAAGGAATGGACATTAGACCAGTGGAAATCTGTGCTTTGGTCTGATGAGTCCAAATTTGAGATCTTTGGTTCCAACCGCCGTGTCTTTGTGAGACGCAGAAAAGGTGAACGGATGGATTCCACATGCCTGGTTCCTACTGTGAAGCATGGAGGAGGAGGTGTGATGGTGTGGGGGTGTTTTGCTGGTGACACTGTTGGGGATTTATTCAAAATTGAAGGCACACTGAACCAGCATGGCTACCACAGCATCCTGCAGCGACATGCCATCCCATCCGGTTTGCGTTTAGTTGGACGATCATTTATTTTTCAACAGGACAATGACCCCAAACACACCTCCAGGCTGTAAGGGCTTTTTGACCAAGAAGGAGAATGATGGAGTGCTGCGGCAGATGACCTGGCCTCCACAGTCACCGGACCTGGACCCAATCGAGATGGTTTTGGGTGAGCTGGACCGCAGAGTGAAGGCAAATCAATCAATCAATCAATTTTATTTATAAAGCCCAATATCACAAATCACAATTTGCCTCACAGGGCTTTACAGCATACGACATCCCTCTGTCCTTAAGACCCTCACAGCGGATAAGGAAAAACTCCCCAAAAAAAAACCCTTTATCGGGGAAAAAAAAACGGTAGAAACCTCAGGAAGAGCAACTGAGGAGGGATCCCTCTTCCAGGACGGACAGACGTGCAATAGATGTCGTACAGAACAGATCAGCATAATAAATTAACAGGGGCAAAGGGGCCAACAAGTGCTAAACACCTCTGGGAACTCCTTCAAGACAGTTGGAAAACCATTTCAGGTGACTACCTCTTGAAGCTCATTGAGAGAATGCCAAGAGTGTGCAAAGCAGTAATCAGAGCAAAGGGTGGCTATTTTGAAGAAACTAGAATATAAAACAAGTTTTCAGTTATTTCACCTTTTTTTGTTAAGTACATAACTCCACATGTGTTCATTCATAGTTTTGATGCCTTCAGTGAGAATCTACAATGTAAATAGTCATGAAAATAAAGAAAACGCATTGAATGAGAAGGTGTGTCCAAACTTTTGGCCTGTACTGTATGTTGTATGAGAGACGAGACCAGGGGCGGACTGGTACACAAATTCAGCCCGGAACATTCAGGCGCACTGGCCCACACACCGGCCCACACCTTTCTACCTATAATCCTCTATATGCTTGTACACACTACACAAATACTGTCCTCAGAATCAACTGCATAAGAAAATCAGCAGTTATTGTTTAATGCCAGGCTATAAAATAAATGCAATAATGAATGGACCACAAATGGCTATGTGCTTATTATTTAACTTAAAATAAGAGCATATGACTCTATCCTAATGCATCTAATTTTATGCACAATATAATTGTCTGCCCTGTCCTGCCCAGCCCTGCTCTTGTATTACATGAGCCCAATTTATATCTCCATGGCTCACAGTCATGAACTAAGGAAGTATAAATTGGGCAATAGGCCCTGTAGTCAACTTTTAGTCAACTTACTACTACAACAAAAAAATCCCACTTAGTACTACTAAAAAGGTTTTCCTCTGGCTAAAATGTAATGCATAGTAGGCTATGCCTTCATATTGCAGCTGTCATATTTCTGGTCTCATCCTCCTTCTCATCACGACTGTGGTTAGTCTGTCCCTCAGCTTCATTGTCCTTGGGACTGGGAGCACCACCTAACATTAACTGCGTGCATCCACAGGAAAAAAAGCAAGCACATATTTTCTTTTAGTACAGGTTTAAATTATAATGACTTAATGCAATACCTAGTAGGCTAACTGGCCTCTTGAAACAGACACCAAGAAGAAACATGCAATTTGCCAAGGCCAACCTTGCACATTACACACTCACCAAAGTTATCTAATTTTAATACACCTGCTATAATGGCACTGTTGGCTTCAGCTCCATCTCCGTTGTTAGCAACACCAGCAGCCTCAGCCTGTAAACCAACGCCGCGGCCAAACAGGTAGGTTATTTTGCCTCTTCTCGTAAAGATTTAAGTTTTTTTATTTGAGTTTTTCTGCGCTACCTTTTCTTTTTTTACCGGCTTTATCCATGTTTTCTGTCGGTCAAACTAGCCTGGTCTGCCATGAGTAATGACTGATGACTGCGGCTGAGCCAATCAGATTTCAAGAAAAACGAGAGCCTGTTTCGTATTGGAGGAGGCCGCTCTTATCTCCTCCTTCAAGCATCAAAACATAAGATTGACACCTATGTTCCCTCTGAACATCTCACAGCAAACAAACAACATGGGAGGGACGCGCATTGCAGCACTGACAGCTAGCAACTAGTTTGACATCCACTAGTCTCACCGGGCCAACCACACCGTCCCACTTGGTGACCGCCCATTGGGATTCGTCCGCGAATGTCCCGATGGCCAATCCGCCATTGGACGAGACTGACAACTTCTTTCATGAAATGCCTGTGCGCATATGTTCGCTACGTCTTTTTTCTGAGAGAAAACAGCACGGTCAACACTGACAAGGAAGAGCCACTGCACTGGAGTAAGAGCAGAGAGGAAGATGTAAAGACACAAACACACATATAAAAACAAAGATGAAAAAGTGCTGCGCACAGGGTCAGAGACACAATAGGTGGGAGCAGGGATCTGAAAAAGACAAATATTTTCTTCAAATTACATAATATTACCTGTTGTACATCCCAAGGAAGGAGAAGCCGGTGTGCTTGGGGGCAAAGTGCAGCATGAGCAAGTGAAATGCCTCCAGAGAGAAGGTCTGGTGCTGTGGGGAGAGCTGCTGGACATCCTTCACCAGTGCTGGTCTGATCGCTACACTCTCCAGTTTGATAGCTACAGCTGATCCTGTGGAAACACATTTTGTTCTGATGTCCCAACAACTGTCTCCATGTGCCCTTATTATTACATACTGCACTAATATAAAGCTTTTTGTATGACCACTGTCAAGTGTGATTTGAATAACACCCATGTTTTTACCATGGCACAGCAGACGAGCTGTGGTCTAGAGCTGACAAGTTCATGTCTCACTCAATCAGTCACTTATTTACAGGACGTGGGAACGCTGCTGTCATGATCCTCAACATGGCAGCCCCTCCCTCTCCCTTATGTGTGTGTGTGTGTCATTCCCTGTCTGTATTACTCCTCCTGTGTTTCTCCCCCTGTCTGTTCTGTGTGTGTGTATGTGGGCGTGGTTTCCTTCCACAGGCAGCGCCAGGTGAATCCACTCCAGCAATCAACTTCTCCATAAAGCCTCTGTATTCCTCCCTACTCGTTGCCAGATCGTTTCATCAGTCTGCGTGGTAGTTTGTATCCTGGCTCCTCTGTGTTTTTGCCCTCGTGCCTTATTAGCTTGTGTAGCTAATGTCTCTGTGTTTCTTCCGCCTCAACTCAGATTGCTGTGCTTGCCTCGTGATCTCTGTGTGCTTCTTCACTGCCTGCCTGTGGACCTTCCTGCCGTCGTCTGCTCTCCTATGTTTCCCCTCGGAGTGAGTATGCTCGAGAAGACGGAACCTACTGCGCTGTGCCGCAGCACCGCCGCCATTACCACGTGGCGGACGCCACACCACAGACACTCTCACTCTCCTTCTAACCGGTGCCTTCACGAGACACGTCGGGATCCTGGGACCACGCTCCACCCCTCCCCCTTGCACTTACCAGCACGTTTGAACATTAAAGACTTGTTATTCACTGTGTACCTGTTTCGTGAGTCATGCTTTTCGGTCCAGGCTTTGAACTAAACCATAACAGCTGCCCCATTGATTGGTCTCCAATTTGCTTGTTACTAGGGCTATTAGGTTGAAACACCAGATGAAATATGATAATGATTCATACATGAGATTGGAGAATTTAACACACTTTTTTAGTTTTCACACCATCTTTTGGTGTTGGATCTCCTTTGTAATAAATCATTAAGCACACAATGAACAATTAAACATTTTCAACCACATACTGTACCTGGTCCCTGCTATGCCTTGTCCCTTGCTTCTACCTCCAGAGGTGGATGCACACAGCAGGGAAATGTAGGGGTGTCATGCTCATGGATGTCGAACACATGGTTGACCATGCTCTCCCACTTAGCCTGCATGATATCTTGGTTTCTGTCAGGCATGGATGCAGCAGTCCAGTAGAGGTGGTTGATTATGGCTGGCTTCCACAGCTTTGGGTCCTCACACTCTCTCCTTCACAGCCGCATCCAGCGCTTTCCCTATACCTGTTTCACAACACAAACACTTATGTTAAAAAAGGAAAACAAACAATCAAAGTAAATTAAACTACATACACCAAGATACTTACTTTTACCAATATGCCAGATATCAAAGAAATGGCATTTTCCTTGTGGGCACATCTCCTCCTGCACCCACTTCAAAATCTAACTGATAGTCAGAAGCTAGATTTTCTGGTATTGTCTTTACCTGACGATTTCTGTCTGTAATGAAGGCTGAGACAGTCATGTCTTGCTCCTCAAGAAAGGCAACGCTGCACTTCAAACCCTCCAGCTCACACCAGTTGCTCCTTGGGATCTCGGAGCTCTGAAAAACATTTGGTCATATCACTAACTGTATTACCTAATTGGCGATAAAATGGTCTGATAGTGATAATATGAACTTACCGGATCAAGTTGAGGATCCACCACCTTGTTGACTCTGTCCTCGATCAGAGAGTGAGTGCCATACTTGGCACAGTGACCAGGAGAGTCTGACCTATGTATTTAAAAAAATAAAATAAAAAAAATCAGATGGTGAGGCATCAGTCATCAGAGAGGATTAGTCTTCCACCCATCTCTTTCAGCTCACTGATGAGTTCTGCCTGTTGAGTCTGCCAGGTATCCACAATGGTGGGGATAGTGTACAGGCGCTGATGGTGGAAGATCTAAAAAAAGAAAGAAAAACACCAAATAGGCTATTATTTCTTTATTTTCAATTCCCAATATCGGCATAAAATCGTATCTTTACTGCTGATGTGTATTTGGTATAAAGAATATGTCTTACCTGAAGTCAGAGTGAGATTCCTGAAGTGGCTCTTTTGATGGTTCATCATCATCAGATGACTGAGCTCTGGGCTCCATGTCCTATCTCCACGTTCATCCATGAAAACAGGGAATGATTCATCATTGCTGCTTATTAGGCTGGGCAGTGGAGTGGAGGTCTTTTTCTCAAAACTTGTCTGAGTCCCCACACTGACCATCTTGGGCTATACCTGGGTTGCTACAGTAAGATAATGTACAACATTATATTTAGTAGTCACAACAGATACATGTAGAATCTAGCCTAAATCAATCAAAGTTGTACCCATCTGCATCATACTAAGACGTGTAATAAATTATCTTCCTACATGATGCAGTTTGATGGAGTGTGTGGTATGTAGGTTATAACTCATTATAGATAAGAATTACCTGATGAATGATGCAAGGGTCTGATGTTACACTGAGTTGTACAGTGCAGCACAGATGGTCGAGGAGCCATTGGAAAGGCCTCTTGGTCCGAATTGTCAAGGACTGCAGGCGGTGCATCTCCACTTGCAGCATCTCCCAAAACCTTATAGCACACCAACATGACACCACATGAAATACATGACAAATGTATTAGCAAGCTGTGCTCACAAAGTCCAAACAAGTTGTACACTTCAGGGTGCTTATAATTGCAACAGACTGGTAAATGCGTCATTTTGCCGGTCTTCTGATGACACAGCTCGTTTCCCTGATAGTGGTCACTGGTCACCGGGTGAGTGAAATAAAGCCCCGTGCAACCCATTAGTCTCTGCAGCAAACACGAGCCTGCCCTTCGTGCACATCCGCCATTGACAGACGCAGAAGGGTTCACTCGCACACATTGGCCCACTCCCAAACCACTCCCTACCCACTACCATTTCACTACCAAGTGTCACTCCAAATCAAGTTACATTCGCAGCTGCGGAGGGCACTCCTAATTAAGGGGAAGTGTATGAAAGAGAAGCCAAACCATGGGACGGCCTCGCTACTCTACCGGAAGAAGGAAGCAGATGTAACCATGGATACCGATGCTTTGTGAAAGCAAAATAGAGCAACAGGCTTTTTACACATTTTCACAGATTAATTCATCTGGGCAATTTTACCTCCATCCCTGCTTTGCAGCATTCCTCTTTTTAGTGAAGAGACTCTCATTTTTAATCCATAGATTGATTAACCCCATGGGCCCTAGGCCTTTTTGGGGTATTTTTACTGCCTTTACTTTTAAGCTCATATCACAGTCATTATAAAGGCTACATACACATGCTATATCTTGGGGGGGGCAAACCGGATTTGCCATCATTATATGTCCTCCTATGTGCCTGTATTTTATATTAATTTTTATATCAATGAAAAAAACAAATCCATGTTACTAAATTCATATATTTGTACATGTATCTCACCATAGTAAATTGGAAAATGACATAATCTGCCATATATGAAGAGGGGAGACTCTCTGGAATCTGGCAATATAAGAACCATGATGGTGGGATATTTGTCACTTCACAGTTGTCCAAAACATGTGGTTTGTGCCAGGCAGACATTATTGCCAGTATTTTTCATTATTGCAAGAAATTCCATTGACTATTTCACAAGTCAAAAATGTGTTTTATCTGAAAGAAACATGCAATATTTACATCTAAGATAATAGAAAAATAGTCAACCAAGTGCAATGATGTCCTCCAAGATAATATTTGTTTTTCAGTTTCAGTTATATATTGGGGGGACATTTTGGGCATTGGAGGGGGCAGGTGTCCCCCTCAATGTATATGGTGACTACTGCCCTGTCAGCATGCATAATTAGGCCTCAGTTTTCTGTGTGCGCAAAGGTGAAGTGCGCTGGTTTTGTCATACAAAGTTTGATGGGGTGTCAACTGGACAATGTGGAGATATTTGCATCTTGAAAGCCGGACTACAAATGTGGATAGACAGGGAGAAACACATGCAAGCCTAAGACGTGGTAAGATACGATATTCCTCACTATATGAAGTGACTGATAACAAGATCTGTATCATGGATTGTAAAGAAATTTGTCAGGTTTTTATTTTGTAGACAATTAATCTGGATTTATAGCATGATGTGCACAATGATGTGTGTGACTAGAAAGCTCTGCTCCTGCGCTTTCACGTGATATGCGTGGCATTTCTGTGCGAGCATGCATTCACGAGTAATCCATCCAAGAGTAATGTGTGTGCAAAGCTGTATGAAAGTTCTGTTATACATAATTTTAGTGTAACTTTATCTTTTTTTTTTCGCTGTGAAAACATTGGACTACCAACAAGCTACGATTCCGTTGTTTCACGTGATATGCGTGGCTTCTCACTATGACGAACAGTTGCGGAGAAAATCCATACAGAAGAACAGGTGTGAATTTGGACGCACTATGCATCGTTCGGGCCCATAGGGTTTAACTGCTTTGTTTTTTCTTCTGTCCCTGTGAACACAGAATTATATATCTATTTTTTTAAAAATCATGAGAATGGGATGAGGAATTTCTTCGAAAATTTTAAGTAGTTGATTTAAGCATATGGACATGAAGGTTTTCATCTTCTGACACCAAACATTCTGTGAGTTTGTTTGAGACTGCAAAGTCAGTGTGAGGAAAACAAATGTGTGTGTTTGGTCTAAAATATTTTACAAAATATAAAGTATAGTAAAGTAAAAGTAGTATTTGTACGTTGTTTCCTCCATTGTGATGTTGCGCTTCCTGCTGGGTTCATCAGAAGCCTGCACTGATGCACACTCGCTATCTAAGGGCTGAGCAGTCCACTTGCACTCAGCCATAATTGGTTTGGGACGGCCCTTAATATGGCAGAGCTCCGCGTGACCGTGCAAACGGAGGGGAGTGAATAGGGCGAGGGGATCGGGGCCAGTTTGGGATTGGGTCGTTGTCTCATATAGCTAGCTAGCTACAATATTTTCGCAAGCTTCCTAGTCCAAAGGGTGTTATGTCATTGCCCTATAGGCTAAGGGCATGCCTGAGGGGATGAAATGTATAGGCCAGAGGCGTTTACCAGTCTGTAACAATGTTAGCAAACTATGGTTACCAATTACGCCTTACAACAATTAATAGCTCATGTTATATTATGCTGGCAATTTGGAAGTTGGCAATTGTTAGAAAATGACTCACTCTGCACAGATCCCACTTTTGTTGAGCTGAGCTGTGTCCTGGCTGAGGTGGGGACGGCAACGCTGCTGATGGTGGAGTCGACGATGCTGCTGTGTGCAGAGAGGGAACTGCACCCACTCTCACCCCAAATTTCCACCAAATGCGTGTTGGTTGCATCTGTGCTCCGGCACGGCAGCGGAGCCGATAGGATTCAATTCTAGTCAACGTGTGTGTTTCCACCACCTGCGGCTGTGCTGCGTTCTGGTGTTCTGTCGATTTCCCCTACCTGTCGAGAAGTGTTACTTTGTGGTTCTGCGCATGCGAAGAGCCGATTTTCCAAGTTTCGTTTCCACGGCCCACAGCCATAAATTTTTGCGACTCATCAGTCCACACTGTTGTTAACGGTGAGTAACATCATCAAAATCCATTTTTTTTGTGCTTTTGGCCTATTTAAGAAGTTAAGTTAGCACGTGCAAGAAAATACTTAACACCATTTTCGAGCCTTTGGCTACATGTCCACATTATAATTAACGGTGAGCAATGTCCTTAAAATCCCTTTTCACTTTGCTTTTACATAGCTTTTTAAAGTTGGAAAGTCAACTGACATTCACTCGAAAGGAGATAAAGCGGGTCACTGCAAACAACTTTGACAGTCCACGCTGTTGTTAACGGTGAGTAACATTCTCAAAATCCCTTTTCTTTGCGCTTTTGGCCTATTTAAGAAGTCAAGTTAGCTTGCAGGTTGCACATTGGCTTTGCTCTAGAATATAAATATCAGATAATTGCATCTATTCTGTCGTATTATCGGTAAGCACACATGCTAAGTCAATTTTCAGGCCTTCAGCAACATGTCCACGCTAAGCGCTTCACCTGCAGGTGTACTTAACACGTGCAAGAAAATATTTAACACCATTTTCGAGCCTTTGACTACATGTTATCATTAAAGGAATACTTCACCACTGAAAAGATGAATGTTTATTGAAATTGGGTCATCAATGTAGTCGAAATGTGTTATTATTTTTGAAGTCAGTGCTTTCTTGACCGAGGAAAGACAGAAAATGTATTTTTGGCTCATATGGATGAAAGACAAGAACTCCCAGATTACACTGCATTCGCTGCCCTGCAAGAGCACGCCCACTGCTTCCTGAATGTATTCAGAGTGTGCAAGATGTGAACACACCGTTTACAGTACCATCACTGCTGACAAAAACTGTACTCAAGTAAGAGTATTGTTACTCGGTTACGATTATTTTTCGATTAATTGCCCAGCCCTAGTGCTTTGTATTGTTTATTGCCATACAAAAAACTTTGGGGAGTTTTTTCTTACCTGCTGTGAGGGTCCTAAGGACAGAGGGATGTCGTATGCTGTAAAGCCCTGTGAGGCAAATTGTGATTTGTGATATTGGGCTTTATAAATAAAATTGAAATTGAAATTGAAATATATCTTTATTTTTTTGTAGGTGCAGTGCGATTCCTGCAGTAGGTGGGCACATTTTGAATGTGTCCAGTATGAAAAGAAGAGTAGCGCACAATATTTCTGCAAAAAATGTAGTTGAACTGTGCTTGAGCCCAGGACTCTGGCTTGGCCTGGCCTATAATTAAGCAGATGAAGCTTGCAAGTGTGTTTGAACAAATGACATGTTTTTGCTTTGATTCAGTTTTTAGCTTTAGGGCTGCAACGATTAATCGATTAAATGATGACTAATTGTTAATTGAATTAATCGCCAAATATTTTGATAATCGATTAATCGTTTTGAGTCTTTTTTTTTAAGAAAGAAAAAGTCCAAATCCTCTGATTCCAGCTTCTTAAGCTTGTGGTTGTGGACTGTTGATTTGTACAAAACAAGACACTGAGGATGTCTTACTGGGCTTTGGGGAACAGTGATCAACATTTTTCAGCATTTTATAGACCAAAAACCAAACACATTAATCATTTTTATTTACTTTTTGTATCAGTAGCAGCAAAATCTCAGCAGCAAATTTGATTTAAAAGATGTAATTTTCAATGAAGTATCATCTTTCTTGCGTTTATTATTAATTTGTAAATAATTAAAGCGACCTTGTGCTAAATTTAAAAGCTAATAGCTAAATAAGAGTAATTTAATAATTATGCAATTCATAATCTGATTAGTCGACTAATCGTGTCAATAGTCGGTGACTGGTTGACTATCAAAATAGTCATTAGTTGCAGCCCTATTCAGCACTGTCAATTTCAATTAATGTTCTGTTATTGAATAAAGGGGTGGAAATTATTTTTTTTATCCTTTTCATCGATTAATCAACAAAATAATAGACCGATTAACCGTTTCTACAACAGACAATCTTTGCTATATACTAGACAATCTTTGTAAGTGTATTTGAACAAATTACATGTTTTGTTTTGTTTCAGTGTTTAGCTTTATGCATGTTTATACTCTGTCAATATAATTATAATTGGAAAATCATTCTAGCTGGTCCTGGGTCTTCTTTGCCATTTTTTTGTTTTGTGTTATGATGCGCCAAATGTTTTCTGTTGCTGAAAGATCTGGACTGCAAGCAGGCCAGTTAGGCACCTGGACTCTTGCAAAGCCAAGCTGTTGTGATGGATGTAGTATGTGGTTTAGCATATTGGTATTTTATGAAGGCATTGAGTTATTCTTTGTTGCTGATGCCACAGTGTAGTCCCGTCTCCTCACTTGGACATAACACCCACGCATGAAAAGTGATACTTTTCCTATTTGTGGGAAAAGTATGAACTCTATGTCCAGATTGACTAGAGTTTATGCAGCATCCACAAACGCAGTATTTCACCATTATTTGAAAAGGCGGACAAAACTAACTAATAAGAAAAAAAACGGAGAGCTAGCTAGCTAACACACTAACGTTAGCTAAGAACCGCCAGCCGACCGACCGACTTGCTGACTAACTAGCTACTAACGTTACTGAGTCTGACTGACCTAATGTCACTGAATACTAACAGACTACTGATTGACACTGACTACTTACTGACTATATAATAACTTACTGACTACCGACTGCCAACTAACTACCCTGATATACCGCCAAACTACTACTGCGCATTTTACTGTACGCTGCAGGGTCAGGATGACTCCCCCATGCTACGTCATTGCTGTAAATAGGAAAAAAACTGTTTTTGGCACACACCTCAGAAAACCACAATTTTCCCAAGAGTACCCAACTGCAGGCAAGATGGTGGACAAGGGCACCACCATATATCCAATCCATACCGGAAGTCCATACCAGAAATTAATATTCTTATTCATACCGGAAATCCATACCGGAAGCTGTGTACATACCGGAAGTCAGTTTTTTGTTTTTTCCCCAGAAGTCGGTTTTTAAGTCTGTCTTTTTTATATTATTTATTTTAGCAATACATTTACAAACTTTGAAGCAGTCAACAATTATAAATATATAATAATAATAATAATAATAATAATAATACAATTATTTCAGCAATTATATTAAATACAATCTTTTTTTGGAATAACATTATAGGTGAGCACTTTCATTTATTGGGCTATAGTTGCAACATGCAGACATCAGGTCATTCAAAACAACTGAAAACCATGGACACAACAAATGCATAGACTGTATAAAAATGTCATACTTACTCTTACATCAGTATGGTTAATTGTAACTATTTAACTATTAAATGAACATAATAATTAGATTGTCATATTGTCAGATGTATTCTATTATATTTCAGGAATACAGGTAAACACAATATTACACTATTGTACTGGCAACATAAAGAAGTAGACTTGGAGTTCTCTTTTTGTGAACAAGTTTTTATTCCAGATATCCATATCAATCTCAAAAGTAGAAAAAAAGAAGATAGGAAAAAAATGGAAAAACAGTAAGAAAATAATTTATTTGTTTGGTCTATAAAATGTAAGAAAATGGTATAAAATGTCAACCACTGTTTTCCAAATCCCAAGATGCAACCTAAAATGTATTGTTTTGTCCCAAACAAATATCATTAAACATTACTGTTACATGTAGAAGTATATGATCTCAAACAGATACTTCTCATCAACATACCATGGAAATGAATTGCACTTTCCGTATGGTTTTTCAGGTGCCTCTAGATCGCACTTTCATTTTTGGTTTTAAATTTGGGGCAGAGAGGACATCCAAACTCTGATGTTGAAAGGGTTGTGTGCCCCAGACTCGCTTCGTCACTCAAAATAGAGGGGTGCATCTGAAAAAAGGAGAAGTCAATCAACATTGATATCTGGAAAACATACCAAACATCAACCATATTATACCGATCTAAAGGTCTCATGGTGGAGGAGGCACTACAGCCATTTATGCTATCAACATGTGTATGTGTATTAAGTGCTCTGATGCATTACTAAAACATAATACAAATGTATTTTTTGCAGACACCCGGGGCTATGTATACGTTATTTATCTGACCGGGTTAACCCTGGGGGTCGTTCATGTCGACTCTCGTTACTTTTTTAAAAATATCTCCGGAGAAAAAAAAAGATGTATAGAACTTGACTGAGCAGTACAGGGTTATACAATCATTAATACACAAGGAGACCAGGCGAACCAAAAATTGGAAGAAAAAAAATGGCTTGTGTCATGTGCAGTGAATGTGTGCAGATGTTTTACACCACAACACACCAAAAAGCAGAGGAACACATAACAAACCCTCTGCAAACTACACATGTAAATTAATCAACACATCAGGCGAGGGCAGTAATAGTCTCTGACCAACATTAACACACTTTACACACAGACATTGATGAAAGGGAGCACAACAGACCTTGAGCAGCTAACTTTAAGTTAATACCAATCATGCCCTTGTTTTTACACAACAAATGTAGCTAAACCCACCATCCGGTGGTAGTAATTTGTGCATGCCGAGATTCCCCAGATATACGTCCCCCTAATTATTTGATATATGTAGAATTGCATCTTCGAGAACATAACACACATGTTAAAAGATAATGAAGATGAAGGCGCTTGTAAACGCAGCGGCTAGGTACTCTATGCTAGTGCTAGCTACTAGCTAGTACTGCTAGTGCTAAGTACTGGACAGAATTTCATTGTACCATGTACAATGACAGTAAAGTTGTCTAATTCTAATAATTAAAAGACTTGTTCCCTTACCATTCTTTCCCTTACTCGTGCTTGTATTGTTCCTATTCTTCTCTTCGTCATCGTCTTCGTCTTTGCCTTCTCCGTCTTTTTGTTGTTGTTGTTGCATTACACTTGCTAGCCTAGAATTTGGTAATAATCACATGTAATAATTCAAACCCTTCATTCCAAATTATCTTCAAGCATTATAATGTAATGTAATCAATAAGGTCTAATCAAGCTACTTCAGAATCCAGGGTCCATCATCTCCATGGTCATATTCACAAAGAGCTGAAGCTGCCCGTTCCATTAATAATATATCCATGTCTTTAAACCATTTATCTATATTAAAACTATTTGCTTTGTGTGATTTTCAATTCATCATAATGATATGTTTAACTGACATAAAAGCTACAGCAATAATGCAATATGTAAGCTTCGACTGTATATTTTCTATCCTTGTGCCTAAGAGGCAGACTGACTGATTGATTGATTGATTGACTACTTTATTATCAGAATTCATTCTGAAATTTGTCTTGCATCGAAGACACTTGTTTCTCATCACAATATTCATTACAAGTTACAAAAATAAAATATTAAAAATCTATCAGACAAAATATACCATCAGACATGTGACGTGCTATATCCAACATTAAAGTGGCTGTGGTGCCTCCAAGTCCCTGCACTAACAACTATTCAACATTTTAATCAATCTGGAAATCCATTGCAGAATCTGTCTTGAGAGATTGCATTTTAATAGACTGAGGAATAAAATGTTGAATAGCTGTTAGTGCATGGACTTGGAGGCACTAACAACTATTCAACATTTTATTCCTCAGTCTATTAACATATTCAGTAGTTGTTACACACCAAGGTATTTTCACATCCAGGATAGAATCAATCAATCAATCAATCAATCAATCAATTTTATTTATAAAGCCCAATATCACAAATCACAATTTGCCTCACAGGGCTTTACAGCATACGACATCCCGCTGTCCTTAGGACCCTCGCAGCAGATAAGGAAAAACTCCCCCCAAAAAAAGATAGTTAGATAGAAGTTAATATCACCTTATCCCAAAAACATCTCACTGGGAGGCAATGCCACAACAGATGCATAAGCCTCACCACAGCCATAACATGTATTTTTTAATCTGGTGGAAAGAATTTTCAGTCAAAGGTGAAACAACAAATGTATGCTGGGTTACACCGTGATTTCCTGTACCCGCTACACTGACTCAAATAGAACTGACACCAAAGTGTGGCAAGCCCAATTTTATCACATTGTCAGCTTTCATGTTTGGTAATCCTCTAAGAAAGATGCTTGAGAGCCTGAAAATGTATGCAGACTGTATGATGACAGTGCCTACTGAATCGCAGGCTACAACGTATGTCCATCAACATCAATACACAAAAACAAAACATTATCAGTGTGCATCATCGGTCTATGCCGCTGTAGTGGTAAGAGAAAAATGAAAACAAACATGAAAGGAGCTCTTGCTATAGTGGCATTCATGTGTGTTGAAAAAGTCTGAAGAAGAGAGGGAGGAGGAGAATGTGGACACGGTTGTGGCTGGAGAAAAGAGGCCAACTTGACATGCCAACTCTGCAACGAGAGCTTGTGTGTGTTTTTTAGCATTTACTTCTGTAAAAGGGTCCCGGAAAATTACCTCAGGTAATACTAATCCTGTGCGAACAGACCAGCACTATATATGTATACTAAATATGTGTGTTAGGCTGTCGTCAAAAAAAAAAATAAAAAAATCGAAGTTCAAAATATATTCGAATATATATATTTTTTATAAGTTCGCACCTCAATTTGATAATTCGAATAACATTGATAATTAATTAATACTATCAATAATGTTGTATATCACGACGAATCCCGTTCAGGCGGAGATGGCTTGCGCACAAGCCAGGCCAGAGAGGGACGCAGCGATGGAGGGAGAGGCGCCGACGGAGGAGCCCGCTGCACCAACACCACCCACTGCACTGTCCGCGAAGTGTGACCTGTTCAGGGAGACATACAGGGAGAGTGTTGCGCCTGCTGCCTCCCTGCCTACCCTTTTTGAAGAAGAGATGAAATGTTACCAGAATGAGACACCACTACGAACCGACCAGGATCCACTCTTGTGGTGGAAAACTACTGAAGTATCCAAACATTGCTCAGATAGCGGGGCAGAAGTTGGTCATACCTGGCACTTCAGTGAGGTCAGAAGAGGTGTTTTCATCTGAGTGTCACATTCATATTGTGTCAGCAATAGGCATCTTAAATAAATAATAAATCTACTCTACTAAATAAATTCGAAAATATGTTGACAGGAGGGGACGGTGGTGCGTAAATGGATTTACCCCTCCCACTTGTGGTAGTTTTACTGATGTTTCCTGTCCCGTGCGAATTGGCCATTAATATTACCGACGTCCTGTGGTAAAGTGACGTTACCCCCATGTGCCCATGTAAAACTAATCCCGTCCGAATAGTGCTTTTGATCACAAGACCGTGCCAACGGCCATCCTTGAACCTCTTTCATTGTGCAACATAGGACCACTGCTTTAGATCTACGACCAAAGATATCGCCACGTTTGTCATCTTTCGTGCCCAGAATCACAGTAAATACCGGGCTTATGACACCCAGGAGGCAAAAAGTGTCTTCTTTGACAAGCTAGCAGTTTTAGTAAGTGTTTAAATCTGCTATATTTTTTACTAGTGGTTTCCTTTATATCAGTATCCTCCAGCTGGTTGGCAAAGAGGTGTTCATTCTCAAGGCATTCATTCTTCAAGGCATTCGTTCATTCTCAGAAGGCGGCCGTGCACATTTGCGGGTAAGCCACATCATTCATGGTGTCCACAGTTACTATCTCCTTTAAAAGAAATACTAACTTTTACCAACTACAAGCCAGTAACGACCACAATACTTTGCAAATAGCCAGTGAAAATACAGAGGGACAGCAGGCAATCAGCCCCACTCGGCATCAAACTTGTACCATCTGCTTTTATTGCCAAAGACTAGCCGCTGCCCAGCCTTGTTTCCCCACACTGGGGGCACTTTGCTTTTAAAGTGTGGAACTAGGCCCACATTGGGGTCTCTTGAGCAAGAAGCATTAATTACAGCATTTTAAAATGATTCTATCCAGCCACTGACCTTGAATTGTATAATACAGAATTATACTAATTTCTAAATTACTCAGTACTACTGAAACCACACTCGTTTTCCACTGCCAGGAAGTGGGGCTTGTCTAACTGTATGAGTGGCTTTTGTCCAAGCTATCTTCTGTCACAGGAATGCAACCCAGTATTTAACTCTTATCAGTCATCTGAGGTGGCTGGTAAGCAGGCTGACTGTAGACACTATTTGTGGCTAAGCTCTCACAGTCTCCTTCCACAGCTGAAACACAACATCCCCATCCAAACAGCTGACTGATCTTATGGCTAATCATTCAGTGATGTTTTTAACCCACATTTTAGGTCAAATATAATGACATGTGGTCAAACAAAATCAGTAAATGGAGCACAAAAATATATTCATTTTAAAGCTGCAGGCTAGAGCCTCTCTCAACAGGAACCTCCATTTTGTCATCAGGCTTTTATAGATGGGTAGTTTTTGAATGGTAACATCTGTATACATACTGCATAGACACTGCTGCTCTGTTAATGTTAGGTACAGTGGTGGAAAAAAGTTTTCGGACACCCTCAAATCTCAAATATTATCATGAAATATTTGTGGAAAAATCTTTTTTGTGTTTCAAAAGGTGTGGCTGCATTAGACAGATACAAACAAATACAAATTATATTTTTTTTGTTTATTGTTTACAAGAAAAACTAACAAAACTAAATTCTTGACAGTTTCAATATGTCAGCTCTCAACATTGTTGGTATCAAAGTCAACAAATAACAGAGAATGTGTTCAAAACTGAACAAAAAATAAATAAACCATCACATCATCAAATTAATATTTAGTAGTCCTGCCATTGGCACGTAGTAGAGCTCTAATCCTGGCTGGTATGTTCCCCACGAGCCTTTCACACTGTTGAGGGGTAATCTTGTCCCATTCTTCTTGAATTACTGCTTTTAATTCTTCTAAATTCTTTGGTTTATGCTTTGAAACAGACTTTTGATAATCCACCACAGATTTTCAGTGGGGCTCATGTCCAAGGATTGAGCTGGCCACTCTAAGTTCTATTGGCTTTGGGTGTGTGGCAAGGGGCATTATCTTGTTGAAACATCCAGTTTTTACCTCGACGGAACAGTGCACGCTCAGAAGGAAGCATGTGGGTTTTGAGAATGATACAATACTTGGTAGAGTTCAATGTGCCATCACAGACAGTGAGATGACCAACACCAGCAGCACTCATGCATCCCCAAACCATGATACTGCCTCCACCATGCTTGACAGTAGGTACTGTACATGCTGGAGATAATACTTCGCCTGGCCTTCTGCGTACCCTCACATTAGTAGGAGGAAGATAAAGCTGGAAACTGGACTCATCTGACCACAAAATCTTCTTCCAAATCCTGGCTGTCCAGTTCTTGTGTGCCTGGGCCCAACGACGCCGGGCTAACCTCTGTCTCTCATTGATCAGGGGCTTCTTGATAGCCTTGTAGGACCATGACCTAAAAGTCGGCCACGTACAGTACACTGGACACCAGTTTGGTTTGACCACTGCTGCTGAAGCTCCTGAGATGTCATTCAGCGGTTTTGCCTGCACATGCGGATCAGGATGCGGTCATTTCTTGCTGAAGAAACCCTTGGACGCCCAGATCTTGGTTTGTCTTCCAAGCTGTTGGTTCGTCTGTATTTCTGCAGAGTGTATCCAACTGCTGAAAGACTGCATCTGCACTTCCTGGCTATCTGGCAGCAGCTGTACCCTTCCTGGCTGAGAATCTTTATCTTCAGGCATGTTTCCTGCGTTAGGTTCCTTGTTTTAGCCATTTTTGTGTCTGAAGAACTTTCAAATGTGCTGGCTTTATGTAGACACAAAGCTTGGCAACAAAAAATGTGTCTTTTAATAAAAAGAACGACCTTCATAACTGGTACCAAAATGACCCAATACTCAAAATGTCTTATGTATTTTTATGGAACCAATCAATTTTAAGTTTTTAATGGCTTTTTTAGGATTTATTTAGTATTTTGGCTGTGACTGTACTAAAAGAAATATGCAATATTTCACAAATGCATGGGGTGTCCGAAAACTTTTTTCCACCACTGTATGTGGTCCTTTGGGTGAACTAAACATTGTATGCTGTGTTATGACTGTGGTTGTATTTTTTGATGCAACTGTGTGTGTCATATATCTGTATGAGTATGCCCAATGTGTGTCAGTCTGTGTGTGTGTATATGCAGATGGGTGTGTGCCAGGACAAGGTAGGCGTTGGTGAATCTAATACCAGCTCCAGCCTGTCTCACATGACAGCCAAGATGGCCTCGGCTTATAAGGCCTCGTCTTCCTACTAGCCAGCCAGCCTCCTGTCTGTGGTTTTAGGCCAACAAGGCATTTGGTTACTGTTAATAAAAACTGTGATTTTGGTCAAATGAAAAAAAAAAAAAAAAGATTAATATTGGAGAGCTTATAGTGCCATATAATCCCACCAGAACTCTGCGCTCTGAGAACGCAGGGTTACTCGTGGTCCCTAAAGTCTCCAAAAGTAGATCAGGAGCCAGAGCCTTCAGCTATCAGGCTCCTCTCCTGTGGAATCATCTTCCTGTTACGGTCCGGGAGGCAGACACCGTCTCCACATTTAAGACTAGATTTAAGACTTTCCTCTTTGATAAAGCTTATAGTTGGCTGGGGCTGGCTCAGGCTTGTCTTGTACCAGCCCCTAGTTAGGCTGACTTAGGCCTAGTCTGCCGGAGGACCCCCTATAATACGCCGGACACCTTCTCTCCTTCTCTCTCTCTCTCTCTCTCTCGTATCTTATTACTGCATCTTGCTAACTCGGCCATTCTGGATGTCCCTAACTCGGCTTCTTCTCCGGAGCCTTTGTGCTCCACTGTCTCTCAGGTTAACTCATACTGCAGCGGTGCCTGGACAGTGTGACGTGTGTGGTTGTGCTGCTGCCGTGGTCCTGCCAGATGCCTCCTGCTGCTGCTGTCATCATTAGTCATACTTCTGCTTTTATTATACACATATGATTATTGTCACATATGTATACTGTCAGACATTAATATATACTTTCAACATATTGTATCACAGTAGCCAGAACTATAATTATAATATTGTTACTTTCATTGATGTTGTTGTAAGCTACTGTCATTACATTATAAATAAAATTGATTGAATTGATTGATAACTGACAGCTGAAAAAATAAAAACTGACAGGCTGCAGCCCTCTTATTGTGAGTCTAGCTGACTTAAATTTCAAAACATATCTAAAAGTCAGTGTGCTCTACAAAAAAGCTTCTTGAATTAAGGTCATGACTGTGGATTCTTTGCTTATTTGCATAATGCCTGCAGCGCCACACACCGCCACGCACATCATGTGCTGTGCGATGGGCACCAGTGCTGGAAGGGGCAAATATGATTATCATCAGTCATAATTCAATCAATCAATCAATTTTATTTATAAAGCCCAGTATCACAAATCACAATTTGCCTCACAGGGCTTTACAGCATACGACATCCCTCTGTCCTTTGGACCCTCACAGCGGATAAGGAAAAACTCCCCCAAAAAAAACCCTTTAACAGGGAAAAGAAATGGTAGAAATCTCAGGAAGAGCAACTGAGCACGTATTGCAGTAACTCTCCCATTTAAGGCCGTCTCAGACACAACATGGTTTGAGCTGGGCTTGCCGCTGATTCAGTGCACAGTGCTGCACTCACTCTTTTAAATGAACAATTGTGCATAAGATCCAGCAGTGGCCCCGAATGTGAAAAACAGTAACATGAATAGACTTTTTTGAATGTTGGCTCTATTAGCACCAAACTTTGTTTCCAGCCTTGTGGGACTGAGTTACATAATCCTAAATGAGCAGCATCAGTGAAAAAATACACATGGTCATACTAGGAAACAAGCTGTTCTGGAGCAATCCAGATTAATCTCAGAGGAGACTTCTTGCACTAAATTAAATTAAACCAGCTGAGGTGACTTTGCTCTTCTTTGTCAAGCCCTGGCCTCAGGGCTATATTTGTGGTTTGTTTTGCTTTTGCCCACCTTGAAGTGACTGGGCTCCCAGCATGTTCATCCAAATCTCATTATGAACTTAATATTTTCCTACTCAGTTATTCATCTATGTAGATGCTTGGGACTTAGGGAAGTTTTTTTATGTTGATGTTGTGTTTCTGTCCTGCTAAATGGGACATAACAGCTTCCAGACTTGGAAATACATTAGCATTGTGATGTCTTAAAAACTCAAGCCATTCATTTCATGCTTCAGTTCATGCTTCGTCTAATTAGCCTGTTTGTTGAGTTGCAGTAGAAACCTGAATTAAATTACTGGAACTGTTAAATGAACAGGCTAATCCAAGAAGCATAATGTTGATTAAATGAATGATGAAATAAGCACTTTCCTTCACTGATAGTCACAAAGGGAGGAGGCATAATTAATTAAACATCATTTTCTTCATGCAACTGTTTCCCAATACCTACCAAACCTTAATGACATCTCTGATTTATACAGCCTCTACATGTTGGTACTTGCTACATGTATCCAACTCATCCAGCATGTTGCTTAACTGTAAAGTCAAAACCAGTGACTTCCAGATTCATCTGCATGCAGTACGCTGATATCCACACTCTGGTAGATGATGCAAGCTCAGGCTCTCAGTAAATATACCATAACTAACAAGCTAGCAAAACAGGAAATGCTGGATGACGCCCAGTCCCACAGTCCTTTGTCTTTAAAACACCCCCCATTCCCCATCCATCCCATCCCCCACCCCCACCCACCAAGAATCAAGAAGGAATTTCCCTTTCCTCAGACCTTTAAACAAACAAAAGAAGTGAAGATGGTACAGCTTTAGAAAAAATCTGACTCCCACTTTGAATTCTAAAGAAAACAACGGACCCTCAGAGCTGTGCATGCAAGACTTACAGTAACTCAGTGTGGTATCAGTTATGGGTCTTGACATTTTATCAATGTTTAATGACTTGTTTCCTGGTAAATTTGTTTTAGGCAAGTATAACCTTAATGTCTGTTGATGTCTCTCAAGAAAAAGTGTGTGTCCATTCAATGGGCAGCATTCCTTTTACAGTAACATGCTGAATTTATTCCATCTTCTAGTTGTTTTTACTGTGACCAGCAGTTTTATTACATTTTGCTTACTATACTGTACATATCAACAAATCAAGGATGCATGCAAAGGCATTCTCAAGAGGTCCTTTCCTCATTTTTTTTAACATAAAAACAGATTCTACATGGATACTTTCACTGAAGAAAAAATGATACTTCTTTTCACTGATGTGCAGACCAGACCAACTGAGTCATATAAATCCCATGAACAAAAGGGACTATCTGATAATGATCTGGTTTCATGAAACACAAGCCATTTTTAGATAGGAATTGTGCAAATTTGCAGGAAAGCCCACTCAGTCTTTTTTCAGCATTGGCAGTATAAAAACAAAATCGGGGAGGGCGGAAAGTTGCCGCCTACCCACTTTTGTTTATACAGAATGCACCTTTTTCGGGGCAATGGGGGTCGTGAGCAAGTAAAAAAACGTGTAGCTCAGCATGTGACGTAAACAGTGATGTAGGAGGGAAGTAGGGAAGTCAGGTGGCAGTAGTCAGATGGTGATTCTCTCGTAAATTGGCCCATTCTTTATTGTCCGCGTCATCTGATGGTTAATAGAGACAAAGCGCAACGCATCATAATCTGAAAGCCATGCCCCAAAGGGGAAACAAAAGTAGTATATAGGGACCAGCTTTGCCGTGCGCGTCATGAATTCTGATTTATGAATTATGGATTATGGATTATGAATTATTATTATGAATAATAATCCCCTCCCCCACTCCCCCCCCCCCCCCCCTTCTGGCTCGCAGCCCCCACCCCTGCAGCCCCACACCCGTCATTTGACATCCTGCTCTCATTGGTTAAACATAGCGCCTCCTTCTGGGGATGGTTTCCAATGAAACCGTAGCTATTGGCTAATCAAAAGCCCCTCTTTGCGGGTGGATTATGAATAATAATCCCCTCCCCCACTCCTGCACCGGAAAGTCACGATAAGTGTTGATTCAACACCTCGCCTACCCCAGACCATTACGCATGGTGCCGGGATGTCCGAAATCAGAGGAATTAAGGATGCACGGGTGTTTTTTACAACGACCCCTGCTGTGCAGCATTTGTTTGGTGTAATAAATGTTCAGACATGTCCGGGCAAAACACGTGAAGAAAGTACAGTAGCCAATCATACGGCAAGGCTAGACCAACAACCAATCAGGGTTTAGTGATGTGTGTCGCGTTTGCTTATTGTTTTACCCAAATGTATAAAAATCCCTGTGAAACAAGCAGAGGACTCCTTTTTTTTTTTAAAAAAAAAAAGGCTAGGTTGCGTGAAACACAGTGGACCCTTTTCTACTGCTTTACTGCGGACAATGGCTTCAATTAACGGTAAGCGTGCCTAAACTATATTGGATAACATTGCTCTCTAGATACTTAATTTTTCTCAGAAGAACATTCTAAAAAACAACAACTACAAAAAAAAAGTGTTTCTCATTAGGTGCAGTTGCTGACGATTCCGGAGTTGAAAACTGTGCCCCTGCACCCCGCCGCAGCAGCCGTAAGTTAAAATAACATTTCGTCGTGTGTGTGTGTGTGTGTGTGTGTGTGCGCGCGTGTGTGTGCATGTGTGTGTGTGTGTGTTTACTTATTTTCATTATTACTGTTATTAAATTCTAAACCTAATGAATGTATTTTCGTTCTAAATCTTGACCTAATGAATGTATTTTATTATTATTATTTTAAAGAGTGTGTTACTAGGCTAAATAATGGTATTACTTTCCAGCTGCAGCACAAAGACGCTCACTTTAGTTGAAAAGGCGCAGAACAGACCCTCCAGCCTCTGCTGCTAGAGATTTTATACAGTAAGACTGTTTTTTTTATATATATATTTTATTTATCATTAATGGGGGAATGCTTGCGGCATCATTGCAAACATCTGTTTTACCTCCTCTTTCTCCACAGTGCACAGCGCAGGCCACTGAGACCCCTCCATCAGTTTTCTAGCGGGTTTAACACGTAAGACACAATGTTTTAACGCTACTTTATATGAATATTATGCTAATATGTGTCGGATACAGAATACTGCTAACATATCGTTTTTTTGTTTTTTTTTTCTATTAAGAGGTGATGACTATATTCCAGATTTGTATGACCGTATAGGTATAACAGGGCCACAAACACCTGCTACGAGTTTGTGGGATGCTTTTTTCACGGATGTGTCAAGTGTTGCGTCCAGACCGAAGTGAATCCTGTGAAACCCTATGGCAGTCTGTACCACTCATTCTGTGAAAAAAGCATCCCGCAAACTCGTAGCAGGTGTTTGTGGCCCTGTTATACCCATCCACAAAAAACTGCCCAAATTGTTGCTCACCGTGGTTCAAAGCGTGTCTAATCTCAGAGCCTTCTACCTTGGCCACGTATTCCAGCCACTGCATAGACACCTCAGAATAGGTTTTATTCTGCTGTGTGTATGCGCCTTCATACGTGAGGGCGAGGGTGTCTTTGGGTAGAAAACGCGTTTTGAAAACTCCCATGCAACTCGACGCCAGTGTCGTGAACGCGAACGGGTCGAGGTCTGTGCACCTGATAAATGTCTCACGATAAATTAGATAGGCCTTGCGAAGCACTTCTACATCATTAACACAGTAGTGGCGAATTTCTGTCTGGAAATCAAAGGTTTTCTCACGGACGGTGTCATACCACATCATGAACCTATGCTTGTCGCTGTCAGACATGGTGTTGTACCCGTAATAAGAGGGGTCGGGGTATTTGCCCACATAATACTCGTTCGCCTTGGTGTTGAACTTGTGCGGAAAATACCCCTTCTCCATGTCCTCAAAACCCATGGCAGCCGGTGTACTGGATAAACGCATGGGTAGAAAGCTGAAAGAATCGATCCAGCGTTGCTGGAACGCCTTGTCATACATCAGGATGACCCTACTGCCACGCATGGTTACTGTGGGAGGGATCCCCTGTTGCACAAAATATTCCAGCAGTATGTAATTATCAAACCCAGAGGCGTTGTGTGCTATAAATGTGTACCCCTTATTGGCTGCCGGAACTGTTTAACAAACGTGTCAATGCATTTCAGGGTGTTGAAACAAAATTTGTTTCCTTCTGTGTCCATAGTGCACACAAAGTTTGCTTGGTGCTTGCCCTCGTGATAACGTGTCTCAAAATCAAAAAATATGTATTTTGTGTGTGGGGTTTGTTTTTTCAGCGGCTGGATAAAACACTGGTGTACCGCATCGCTCTCATTTAGGGCCTCACCGCAGTGTGTACACTTTGGTGGTGTGCATTTATGCTGCGTTCTGGCCGCCTTGTAGGTTTTACTGCACTCTTCACAATATTTCACTTTGTCACACGGCGCTGCGTCGTGTTAAGAGTGAGGGTGTTTATGCTGATTATAGCAGTGTCTGGACTTGCAGATTCGTTTACACTCTGTACATTTTACAGTGGCCCCTGTGTGCATGTGACACTGTGTATAACAAACATTGCAGATGTATTTACAAACGTGCTTACGGTTCTGTGTATGAACCGTAACAGTAGTCACACACATAGGTACCGCCAAAGAAACCGGTTTTATTTACAATCAGGTAGTAATGGTCATTGTGCAGGTACATCCACACAGTGCTGGCGTGTACAGCGTCATGGGTTTTGTAACACTGGTGTTTACGCCCTGAACCATGGTGGAATACTACGATTTTTAGGTTTAAGTGATCTTCAAATTTTGTGATATCAGAGAGCGACACCTTGTGGGTTTCATCAAATCCTACGGCGCTATGCAGTTGTTTATCATACTGCATTTAATCAGTGGCAGACGAGCTTTCATTAACAAAATGGGCGAGACAAAGAGAGAAACAAAGACTGTTCTGAGACCCATCGTTTTCAGGGTTATACAGGTGCCTTCCCTTCTTAGATAAAATTTCATCATAAGGGACGCTTCCTAGCCTCAGTCTAGAACCACCACCACTACTACCACGTGCCACGATCACAACAAACTCCAGATCATCATCTGTCAGCGACGTGCCATTACTCTGCACAACTTGAGAGATCACCTCCAAAAACTCGTCAGCGTTATATGCGTTGTCAGAGCTTAAAACAGCTTGCACATCGCTGGCTAGAGATGGTCCTCTCAAAACCACATTTAATACACTACCTGCAGGAGAGTCCTCTAAGGCTGCACCAATCACGCCTGACAACCTCTCTCTAACACTGTCAATTGCCTGGGTGATATTATCAAGACTAACGTCTCTGAAATCGACCCTCTGGCGAAATTCGGCAGTGTTGAATCTAGGTATGTCACGGACACGCAACTGTGCACCGCCTGTACTGGTAGATGGAGCAGCAGGTGTTCCTTCTACCGGATTTCCTGCGCTGTGTTGACAGACCATAGAGTTACTCACAGAACCGACACCAGCATGTTCAGCAGAGATGCCACGATCACACACATTCACACCAGAGACACTCACGGTCCCAGAACTGACAGCAGCATGCTCAGCAGAGGCCCCACTATCACGCACACATTCACACCAGAGACACTCACAGTCCCAGAACTGACAGCAGCGGCATGGTGAGGCTATATTATCATCATTGTTATTATCATTGTCACTATTATTATTAACACTGATTTCTACAATAACATCAGCATTAGATGTAGCAGGAGTAGCAGCAACACCAGAACCTGAACCACAAGCGTGTGATGGTGATGACGATGATGATGAGGATAAAATTCTGTCTCTTAAAAACAGTGCTGTTCTCTTCTCTATCCCCGGCATTCTTTTTATAATGTATCTGGACCAACGCATAACATTGCTGTGGCTAGCCAATACATCTGGTCCAGAGGGTGTGTTAAAACTTTCCCTAACTGTACCTGTCAAAGCACCCCGCCCCTCTGTAGTGCACTGGGACGAATCGACATTATCAGTAAAATGTGTGCTTTCGTCATCGGTGTCATAACGACCATCCCGACCTGGGTGCTCATTCGTTTTTAACAGTTTCCTTGGTGGTGCCATTATCTACATCTACTTACAATGTGCTCCTGTTTTTTCTATACAATGCGTCTACTAGGTTATTTATTGATGTTGTGATTGTGTGCTGTAGTTCAATTAAGGTGCCGACGCTCTGTTTAAGCACCTGTACCTGTGTATTAAGGGCTCTGTAGCATCGCTCGTTAGTTTTACTGTTCCTAATCAGGTTTCGCTGCTCGCTTGCCAGGAGGAGGTATCGCGTCTTGGCAAATCTTTTCTGATGCTGTTCGCATTTGATTAACCTAGCCTGCTGCCTGCACCTGATTTTGAGCAAAACGTTCTCTCTTGCTAGAACAGCCACTGGGGTGGGAGAATCAGAGGGTGAGACAGGGTCGGTAATAGGCTGAGGAGGGATAGGAGGCTGAGGTGGGGTGGAGGGATGGGACGTATGGTTTACGACACTCTCAACACCAGCATCAACAACAACACCAACACCTACTGAAGGAGACAGGGGAAGAGGGATAGGAGGCTGAGGTGGGGTGGAGGGATGGGAGGGAAGGTTCAATACACTCTCAACACCGGCATCAACAACAACACATACTGAAGGAGGCAGGGGGAGAGGGATAGGCTGAGGAGGGGTAGGTGGAGGCGGGGTGGAGGGATGGCATGGATATGCATCAACAAATACTATGCTCTCATCAACAACCACACCTACTGGAGGAGGCCTGGGAAGAGGGATAGGAGATGGAGGGGGGATGAGGACCCTGGGGGGCAGCGGCGGGGTGGAGGCTTGGCCTTGATATGCGTCAACAAAAACTATACTCTACTCCTCACCATTTTCAACAACAACGTCAGCAAAAACAGCAGGAGGGGGAGGAGATGAAGCAGGTATAGGTGATAATGTCAGTAAATTGGGTAAGTTACTGTGTCTGTAATCACCAGTACTGTCTAACAGGTCATACAAATCTGGAATATAGTCACCTCTTAATATGTGGGGATTGTGGGGAGATTCCCCACACACACACCTCTCCCCGCTGCGGGAGCAGAAGCGGCAGCAGTATCAGCAACGCCAGCCTTCACAGGTGCACTAGTAGAAAACAGATCTTTGCTTACTTCGTGCTGATGCTGTAGGCTGGTGTCCTGTGGTGGGAAGAGCGACTCCTGCTGACTCCACAAAGCCTCTGTAGATATTCCCTCGTGAAATAGCCGCCGGTGCGGAGGAGGAGGAGGAGATGGCCCGTGTTCCTCACTGATCGAAGCCCTCTCACGCTGCTGGGCGCCCGCTGTTCCGCCCGCTGTTCCGCCGACTTCCTCTCGGCCGTTAGGAAACGAGTTCACAGACTCCACGACCTCCTCGAATGTGTCATTGAAGCACTCCTCAACAGTCGCTGGAGCCGGTTCTACACCGCCTGATCCTTGTGCGCTCCACGCTTCACCCCCAGATACTCCCTAGGCAACCAGTAACGCAGCTACCGCAGCGCTTGTTTCTTTCGTGGCCGTCAGCTCAGGCGGTTGAGCGCTGTTTATTAAAAAAAAAAAATCATAACATTAACGTTATCATTATTATTAATATTATTATCATTATTAGGCTGCTATTATTATCATTATTATTATTATTATTACATAATGACGTTTCTTACGTGAGAAATCCTTGTCCTGACGGTGTAACCCTCTGTAAATTTTCAGCTGGGTAGTCCTGGTGAATCGCCCAGGCACTGTTATGGAAATAGAAAAAAACAAACAAAAAAAAAAACGATATGTTAGCAGTATTCTGTATCCGACACATAATATTCATATAAAGTAGCGTTAAAACATTGTGTCTTACGTGTTAAACCCGCTAGAAAACTGATGGAGGGGTCTCAGTGGCCTGCGCTGTGCACTGTGGAGAAAGAGGAGGTAAAACAGATGTTTGCAATGATGCCGCAAGCATTCCCCAATTAATGATAAATAAAATATATATATATATATTAAAAAAACAGTCTTACTGTATAAAATCTCTAGCAGCAGAGGCTGGAGGGTCTGTTCTGCGCCTTTTCAACTAAAGTGAGCGTCTTTGTGCTGCAGCTGGAAAGTAATACCATTATTTAGCCTAGTAACACACTCTTTAAAATAATAATAATAAAATACATTCATTAGGTCAAGATTTAGAACGAAAATACATTCATTAGGTTTAGAATTTAATAACAGTAATAATGAAAATAAGTAAACACGCGCGCGCGCGCGCACACACACACACACACACACACACGACGAAATGTTATTTTAACTTACGGCTGCTGCGGCGGGGTGCAGGGGCATGGTTTTCAACTTCTTTCACATGCACGTACAAAGCTGGTCCCTATATACTACTAACAAAGCCCGCTTTCCCCTCACACTTTACCCCTCCGTTTCCAGCCTGTTGAGTTTTCCCTAAGTCCAAATGCCGAAAAGTTGCTGTGTGGTGGGCTGCACGGCCAATAAAAACCCAGAACTTAGCTTTTATCAGCTGCGGAGCAGAAAAATGGAACCTTGTAGAAGACAAAAGTGGATACAGGCAATAAAACCTGAGGCTGAGGGAAGAAACTGTGGGATCCTGACACTTGGTATGCCTATGTGTGCAGCAAATACTTTGTCAAACCCTCAAACTGTATTTTTTAGAGTAACAGTTAACTGTATTTATGTATGTTAAGCTAAAGCATTGACAGTATGAATGCAACTTCTGTTATAATTGTGCCCAGCGCTCCGCGATTCAAGCAGTCCATTCCAGTGGTCCACTCTAGCACTTCTATCAATCTACCAGCATGTAGAGGCATGTCTCAAAACAATAACGTGTGAGTAGGAGCAGGCTGATGGCTGAGCATGCCGAAATGCTCATCCGCTTAAAAAAAGAATCTCCACATCAAGTTTTTTCCAAGATGAGCAAGGTAAGGAGAAGGGACACTGACCGGCAATGTTAAGCTTGTCAATATACCGTTGCCTCTCTGGTAGGCATAGTGTGCTAAAATAATCCTTTACTATCTAATTATTAGCTAATCATTAGCTAGCAATAGCTAGGGTTGCCACCTTGGATTTGTGAAAAAAAGGGACACTCGACCAAATGCATGAGGTGGAGGGCTCGGCCATTATTACCAGTTCAGACTGACCAATGAACATGAAATTTGGACATTGGAGACCAGATTTGCCATCATTCCATGTCCTTCTATGTGCCTGTATTTTATATTAATTTTTATGTCAATGAAAAAAACAAATCTGTGTGACTAAATTCTTACATTTTGACATGTATCTCACCATAGCAAGTTGGAAGTTGACATATATATGAAGAGGGGAGACTCTCTGGAATCTGGCAATATATGAACCATGATGGTGGGACATTCTGTCATTTCACAGTTGTCCAAAACATGTGGTTTGTGCCAGGCAGACATGATTGCCAGTATTTTTTCATTATGCAAGAAATTCCATTGACTCATTCACAAGTCAAAAATGTGTTTTATCTGAAAGAAACATGCAATATTTACATCTAAGATAATAGAAAAATAGTCAACCAAGTGCAATGGTGTCCTCCAAGATAATATTTGCCACTTTGTTTGCAGTAAAAAAAAAAAAAAAAAGGGGGGGGCATGTCCCCCTCACTGTATATGGTGACTACGGCCCTGTCCTGCATGCATAATTAGGCCTCAGTTGTTTGGGTGCGCAAAGGTGAAGTGCCTGGTCTTGTCATACAAAGTTTGATGGAGTGTCAACTGGACAATATGGAGATATTTGAATCTTGAAAGCCGGACTACAAATGTGGATAGACAGGGAGAAACACATGTAAGCCTAAGACGTGGTTAGATATGATATTCCTCACTATATGAAGTGACTGATAACAAGATCTGTATCATGGATTGTAAAGAAATTTATCAGGTTTTTATTTGGTAGATTAATCTGGATTTATGGTGTGATAGGATGACAGCACAATGATGTGTGTGGTATCATTGGAAAGCTCTGCTCCTGCGCTTTCATGTGATATGCGTGGCATTTCCGTGCAACCCTGCATTTGCGAGTAATCCATCCAAGAGTAATGTGTGTGCAGAGCTGTGTGAAAGCTCTGTTATACATAATTTTAGTGTAACTTCATCATTTTTTTCGCTGTGAAAACATTCGGAAAGCTATTCCACTGTTTCACCTGATATGCGTGGCTTCTCGCTCTGACGCACGGTCGCGGAGAAAAACCATAGAGAAGAACAGGTGTGAATTTGGACGCACTATGCGTCATTCGGGCCCATAGGGTTAAATATAAATGGAAAAAATACAAATTAAAACATGATTGGATGTGCAACTGTTAGGACTTTCCACAGCTCCTCTTACGTGTTTTCTGTCTCTCTGACACAGATGTTCTTGAGCCTGTTGCACTGATTCTGGATGGACACCTTGGCCTGCTGCTGCTGCATTTTCCCCAAAAAACGGGACAAATTGTGTCCCGGGAGAGATTTTTTTTTTCCCGGGACAGCTGATGAAAAAAGAGAACAATTCTGGGAAAAACAGGATGGGTGGCAACTCTAGCTATAGTGAATAATTTTAGCTAGCTAGCTAGCAGTTCAGTCATGGAGACTTGAAGGTGCGGCTGCGTAGGCAGAATGACAACAAGTGCACAAAGAAGCGGAGGGGAAAGCAGGCCTCGTTTCCCCTTTGGGGGCGTGGCTTTCAGATTATGACGCGTTGTGCTCTGTCTCTATGGCCTCTTTGTTTGTGAGTGTAAGGAGGGCGTGCTATTCCTTGTCTCCCCAATTGCTCATCTTTACAGTGTCTGTCAGGTTTGCGTTTCCCTCTTGCTACTAGCTGCTTGCTAATTCCTGCTATCAGCTGTTTCCTGTTTATCCACCGCCACTGGCTTGCACGTGCGGCATCATCAACAGCTCCTCCCACAGGTCTTCATCAGCCCCTCCCGTTGCGGAAGGCCACCTCGGTCTGTTTAAACTCTAAGGGTTCCGCCAATATGACTACCCTACAACTCACCTTTCCGCTTCTGTGTGTATAAACGCTCGCTGCTGGCCGGCAAAACGGCTCAACATCCGCAGAAAATTTGGCAGTGTAAATGGGCAGTCTGCTAGGGGAAAGCTGTATGCAATGATTTAAAATGTTTAAGCTGCATAACTGGCAAAGAATCAGGAGTTAGGACCAGTTATGATCCAAGTCTGGAAATTAAATATCTGAGCTCCAAACAGATTCATTTCCAGACTTACAATGAGACGTTAGTTGCTGCTGAATACACAAGTGGTTTGAAAATAAGACTTCAAAAAGATCATGGAGAATGAGCTCCTAACTTCCCTGTCCATGAATGCCAGGGAGATATGAATTAGTGTAAGGACCACAAGCTAAAGGTAAATCTGCTGTCACAGTGTAACTCTCACCTTACCAACATATTTAATAGGCCAGCTGGGGTCCCTAAGGGTGCCAAGAATAAACTATTATAAGAAAAAACCATCATAGCAACATTTTAACTTATTTCTTCTCTAAACATTATTAGTAATGTAATATAATTAATGTCAACTAACAAAATAAATAATCAATCAATCAATCAATTTTATTTATAAAGCCCAATATCACAAATCAGAATTTGCCTCACAGGGCTTTACAGCATATGACATCCCTCTGTCCTTTGGACCCTCACAGCGGATAAGGAAAAACTCCCCAAAAAAACCCTTTAACGGGGAAAAAAAATGGTAGAAACCTCAGGAAGAGCAACTGAGGAGGGATCCCTCTTCCAGGACAGACAGACGTGCAATAGATGTCATACAGAACAGATCAGCATAACAATTTGACACAATGAGACAGAGAGAGAGAGAGAGAGAGAGAGAGAGAGAGAGAGAGAGAGATGCAGGTAATGACAGTAGCTTACAACAACATTATTGAAAGTAATAATATTATAATTATAGTTCTGGCTACTGTGATACAATATGTTGAAAGTATATATTAATATCTGACAGTATACATATGTGACAATAATCATATGTGTATAATAAAAGCAGAAGTATAACTAATGATGACAGCAGCAGCAGGAGGCATCTGGCAGGACCACTGCAGCAGCACAACCACAGACGTCACGCTGTCCAGGCACCGCTGCGATATGAGTTAATCTGAGAGACAGTGGAGCACAAAGGCTCCGGAGAAGAAGCCGAGTTAGTGACATCCAGAATGGCCGAGTTAGCAAGATGCAGTAATAGAATACGAGAGAGAGAGAGAGAGAGAGAGAGAGAGAGAAGGAGAGAGGGTGCCTGGTGTATTATATGGGGGTCCTCCGGCAGACTAGGCCTAAGTTAGCCTAACTAGGGGCTGGTACAGGGAAAGCCTGAGCCAGCCCTAACTATAAGCTTTATCAAAGAGGAAAGTCTTAAGTCTAGTCTTAAATGTGGAGACGGTGTCTGCCTCCCGGACCGTAACAGGAAGATGATTCCACAGGAGAGGAGCCTGATAGCTGAAGGCTCTAGCTCCTGATCTACTTTTGGAGACTTTAGGGACCACGAGTAACCCTGCCTTCTCAGAGCGCAGTGTTCTGGTGGGATAATAAGGCACTATGAGCTCTTTAAGATATGATGGAGCTTGACCATTTAGAGCTTTATAAGTTAACAGTAGGATTTTAAATTCAATTCTGGATTTTACAGGGAGCCAGTGCAGAGAAGCTAAAACAGGAGAAATATGATCTCGTTTCTTAGTTCCTGTTAGTACACGTGCTGCTGCATTCTGAATTAGCTGGAGAGTTTTTAAGGACTTACTAGAGCTACCTGATAATAGAGAGTTACAGTAATCCAGCCTAGAGGTAACAAAAGCGTGGACCAATTTTTCTGCATCTTTTCGGGTCAGGATAGGCCTAATTTTCGCAATATTACGCAGATGAAAAAATGCAGTCCGTGAGGTTTGTTTCAAATGAGAATTAAAAGACAAATCTTGATCAAATATTACTCCGAGGTTTCTTACGGTAGTGCTAGAGGCCAGAGAAATGCCATCAAGAGAAACTATGTCATCAGATAAAGAGTCTCTGAGTTGTTTGGGGCCAAGAACAGTAACTTCAGTTTTGTCTGAATTTAACATCAGGAAATTGGTGCTCATCCAAGTTTTTATGTCTTTAAGGCAGTTATGGAGTTTAGTTAATTGATTACTTTCTTCTGGCTTCATCGATAAATACAACTGAGTATCATCCGCATAACAATGGAAATTTATAGAGTGATTTCTAATGATGTTGCCTAAAGGAAGCATATATAGAGTAAATAGGATTGGTCCGAGCACAGAACCTTGCAGAACTCCAAAACAAACTTTGATACGTACGGATGATTCATTATGAACGTCAACAAACTGAAAACGATCAGATAAATAAGATTTAAACCAGCTTAGTGCAGAACCTTTTAGGCCAATTAAGTGATCCAGTCTCTGTAGTAGAATTTGATGGTCAATTGTGTCAAACGCCGCACTAAAATCTAATAAAACAGGTACAGAGACAAGTCCTTTGTCTGAAGCAATCAGAAGGTCATTTGTAATTTTAACTAGTGCTGTCTCAGTGCTATGATGCACTCTAAATCCTGACTGAAATTCCTCAAATAAATTATTATCATGGAGAAGATCACACAGCTGGTCTGCAACTACTTTCTCAAGGATCTTTGACATAAAGGGAAGATTAGATATTGGTCTATAGTTGGCTAACACCTCTGGATCCAAGGTGGGCTTTTTAGTAGAGGTTTAATTACAGCTACCTTAAAAGACTGTGGTACATAGCCTGTTAATAAGGATATATTGATCATATCTAATATATGAGTGTTAACTAAAGGAAAGAAAGCTTTTACCCCAAGTACAGTCCAAATTAGCAGGCCTACTTAAAAGCTTACGTAGTATTCTTTAATTCTAGTATCATTCAGTTTTCAGTAATATAGGTAAACATGATTCATGTTATTTGAAGACAACAGCAGATGAAGTGCTCATGTGGGTTGCAGTATCATGGTATCCAGGAAGGTGCTCTTTGGTCAGGAAGTGTACTATATCTTGAAAAAAACAAAATCCAAGGCAACTCTTCTCTGGTGCAAAAGTTAAAAGGCCTTTATTAAATGGCTAGTTCATGATGAACATTAAAATCAAAACACCAACATGTTTCGGCCATGCTCACTGGTCTTCATCAGGGCATGCCCTGATCACCAACATGCCCTGATCACCAACATGTTTCATGTTTCATGAAACATGTTGACTTACAATGACAAACAGAAATTTACATTTCATGTCCGAAAAGGAGTAGGAAGAAGCAACATGCTTGTCTTGCCCTACCCTGAATCCCAAACTATACTAATCCATAACTAATCAAACTATTACATAGATAAAATCTCCTCAACATCAATCAACCACACATTTACAGCACTGCACGTAATACCTGTTAACCAATATTACCCCATGTATAAAACACATTCGAAAATGCGAACAATACCGACAACAGTATCACCCTGAGTGTGCTTTACATTCTCTCTAATCATTTCTGTATTTTGTGAAGATACTGTCTTTGTACCTCTTTTTAAACTGTCTGATATCTTTGCTTTGTTTGATTTCCTCAAATCCATCAGATCCATAAATTTCAGTTCATGTGACTTCAAAAACAGGTTATTAGTGTGTTCACGATATCCAACATTGTGTAAAATTCTTATGGCTCTTTTTGTGCAGTATGGATAATGGTTGTAGGGTGGTTTTGTAGGTGTTTCCCCATACTTCAACACCATAATTTAAATACGGTAATTTTAGACAACAGTACAGAGTATACAATGCTTTGTAATCCAGTATGTGTCTGGCTTTGCCCAGAACTGCAAAACTCCTTGTCAGTTTTGTTCTTACATATGCTACATGTGTTTTCCAGCAGATTATATTATTATCACACAAAGAAACTTGTTTTTCATATACTCTTTCAATAATAACATTGTCTATCTTAATAAATACTTGTGCATTTATTTTTCGATTTCCAAACAGCATTAGTGTGGTTTTGCTCAGATTTAATGATTATTTGTTCAAGTCAAACCACATCTTTAATTTATTCAGTATGATGTGACCACCTCCAGAAGCTGCTAAATTGTCCCTAGAAAAGAAAATATTTGTATCATCCACAAGTAACACGTATTTCAATATTTCTTATACTTTACATATGTCGTTAATGTACAAAACAAACAATTTTGGCCCTAAAAGTGATCCCTGTGGGATTCCACAAGTAATGTCCTAACATGAAGATTTATGTTCACCAGTTTGCACGAACTGTTGACAGTTCCGTATATATTCAGCAAGTGCAACATAACCCCTTTGATGCCATACCTTTCCAGTTTATTGATTAATAAGTCATGATCAATGGTATCAAATGCCTTTTTTAAATGAATAAATACCCCTATTAGCTCCACCATTTTTCTCTGAAGCCATATTGAGATTCAAAGTAGATCAGGAGCCAGAGCCTTCAGCTATCAGGCTCCTCTCCTGTGGAATCATCTTCCTGTTACGGTCCGGGAGGCAGACACCGTCTCCACATTTAAGACTAGACTTAAGACTTTCCTCTTTGATAAAGCTTATAGTTAGGGCTGGCTCAGGCTTGCCCTGTACCAGCCCCCAATTAGGCTGACTTAGGCCTAGTCTGCTGGAGGACCCCCCTATAATACACCGGGCACCTTCTCTCCTTCTCTCCTTCTCTCTCTCTCTCTCTCTCTCGTATTCTATTACTGCATCTTGCTAACTCGGCCATTCTGGATGTCACTAACTCGGCTTCTTCTCCGGAGCCTTTGTGCTCCACTGTCTCTCAGATTAACTCATATCACAGCGGTGCCTGGACAGCGTGACGTGTGTGGTTGTGCTGCTGCCGTGGTCCTGCCAGATGCCTCCTGCTGCTGCTGCTGCCATCATTAGTCATTAGTCATACTTCTACTGTTATTTTACACATATGACTATTGTCACACATGTATACTGTCACATATTAATACATACTTTCAACATATTGTATCACAATAGCCAGAACTATAACTATAATATTATTACTTTCATTAACGTTGTTGTAAGCTACTGTCATTACCTGCATGTCTCTCTCTCTCTCTCTCTCTCTCTCTCTCTCTCTCTCTCTCTCTCTCTCTCTCTCTCTCATTGTGTCATATAGATTACTGTTAATTTATTATGCTGATCTGTTCTGTACGACATCTATTGCACGTCTGTCTGTCCTGGAACAGGGATTCCTCCTCAGTTGCTCTTCCTGAGGTTTCTACCGTTTTTTTTTCCCCGATAAAGGGTTTTTTTTGGGGGGAGTTTTTCCTTATCCGCTGTGAGGGTCTTAAGGACAGAGGGATGTCGTATGCTGTAAAGCCCTGTGAGGCAAATTGTGATTTGTGATATTGGGCTTTATAAATAAAATTGATTGATTGATTGATTGACTGTCCGCCAGCAGTTTGTGCTTTTCAATAAAATCAGTCAACCTTGCAACAGAAAGTGTCTCCAATATTTTAGGGAACTGGGGGAGTAAGGACACAGTCCTGTAATTGGTGAAGTGATGTTTATCCTCAGCTTTAAATATTGGAACAACTTTAGATAAATTGCTGATGTAGGTCAGTTATTTTACAGTTCCATCAATGATTTTCTTCACTAGAGTCATATCAACCCCACTGATTCTGTTTCGTACAAAGAATTTTATTCTAGACTGAGATTTTGCCATTGAATTTGAATACTAAAACTGTGAGGATCACATACATTGAACTGATAAATCTCAGAGACAGATGTCTGAGAAGCTTGAAAAATAAAACCAAAAATATTTGCATGGTTAGATGAACCAGCCCTTTAACTCAAGATAAGGAATCCAGATGATTAGGTACAGCGAGAGAGGAGACATAAAGGAGAGTTTGGCTGCTGTTTTCTGATTTCCACATTTTTCTCTACAATGAAAAACTGAACCACTGCACAGTGTTGTGTAGTGCTGATGACCATGTGCTGTTCATAGAATTAAAAGAAAATAAAGCTGAGATGGATTTTGGATCTATCCATGACTAACCACAAGTCTTTTTGTCTTTACTAGAACCCACTTCACACCTGTCATTGAACACTAATGTGGGACTATTCAACAAACAGTTGCTCCTCTCCTTTTTTCCAGGAATGGCCCTGTAAAAGTAATTAAGGCAGAAATCCAGCAGGCAGACCTGATTAACCCTGACTGTAGCTTTGTCTGATATAATAGACAGAGAGGCCCAGTGAGCTCATGCCATTGTATATCTCTACATAATGCCAGGGACAACAGTGAATGCAGCCTAACATTGTAGTTGTAAATCACTCTGTTGGAATGACATTGTAACAGGGAATTTATTGTGAGAGGTAAATAAAAGCTTTTTTCCAGTCATTTTGTTTTTGTCATCCATCAAACATGACTACACCAGCACTGCACTTGGACCTCACTCCATTAGCTTTTCAGTAGAATTTATTAGGGAAAATAGGAAAAGCAAACCAAAGTTAGAGTATAATGTAAGTTTTTGCTATACTCTTTTAATTTCCATTGTATCCATCCATACACTAAGCATCCACTGCTTTTAGATCACTTCTCAGATCAGTTTACTATCATTCATTTCTAAATTTGAAAGAGCCAGCCAATATAAATGTTTTGTGAGTCATTCTTCTAATACAAAAAGCCTATCAAATTCCGAAAATACAAAAATGAGCCAAGAGAGTTGTGTAGGATTTTAGAGGGTGTTTTTATATTTGTTGAAAAGACAACTAGGGGAGTGCAGGGTAAGGTAAGCCTGAGGGTAAATTGCCCCACCCCTTAGCAACTGTGCCCATTTGTTGTCACGTGACCATAAATTCAGGAGGCATCTATCAATTCTATCTTGCTGTGATGGAGAGAAGCACATGGGGTTATTAGTACATATTTACACATGAAATCAGTGGAAGAGGGTCTACACCGAGGAGGTGCTGTAGAGAAGCAGCTGGCAGACAACATCTAAAAGACTGACTTGTTTCCATTTTTATCAACTGACATTAGAAATGTAAAGCAACAGCATTCCTGCTCACAACAACTGGAAAAAGAGGGTTTTATCAGGGAGGCTGTGCATGAAATGAAAGGAGTTAGTAGGTCTGCAAAGGCTATCTCATGTAGTTAGATACAGTAGAATGTGTTATATGTTTTTAGGTCGAGATTAATTCAAAAACTTTATGGCACACCACAGACTCTACATGTTTTTTTTCTGCCAAACACTTATTTATATATCATATTATTATATTATTAACATACTATTATTATTATATTTTATTATACGAGACTAGATGCCACATTTTTTTCAATTACATGCAATTGCATGACTCCCTTCATTTCACAGACCTTTTTTCAATGGTTACAAAAGCTGCTGAGAAAAGATACAGAATATTAAATAATTTGGTTGGTTTTATGTTGTTTAGGTTAAGAAAATGTTTTAAAATTTACATTTATCTATTTTTACAATTACATAAAAAGTCAGATGGCTCAATTCATCCACTGCCTTGGATTGACTTCCCCCTAAACTGGGGCAAGTTGAGCCACAGGAACACATTTTTTTTCATGCTTCATATTTTCAGGGCCCTTTGTCACATATGTATTCTTATAATTTCAGTTGATAGGAGACCTCTTCAAATAAGGGTAAATGTTTTCATTGTACTTGTACATTCTACTGTTTTTTTCCTTGCCAAGAGGGCAACATAAGTAAAAATTGGCTCATCTTACCCCACTTTCCCATACTCTACTCTCTGTGCCTGTGTTTGTGTGTGTGTGTGTGTTAGTGTGCTGGGGGCTCTCACTGTGCATTGTGTGTGTGTTAGTGTGCTGGGGGCTCTCACTGTGCTTTTATCTACTGAAAAGAATTGTGTCTGCATTGAGTTATTCCCATCAGAGGGTTCCTTGGGATTAAAAGCCATAGTAGACCATGCTACAGCTGGGCCCCTCACTGCCAAGGAGGGAGGTGGAGGGATAATGGGGCGAAGGACAAGGTATGGCACCATGCCAGATAGATATTCCCAGGCAGCTCCAAATTAAGACAAATAAAAGCCATATTAAAGGGCTCTGTCACATTATACTACAAGTGGTTTTGCTTGTTTCACCCCAGTTACTACAAATCATGTAGTGTTTACTGTAAATGATTCCTTACCACTTTCTGAGTATGTTATGGTTGTTTTAGTTTATGTGTCATTTCCTTGTGAAAATCAACTTACAGAGACTTTTATTGTTACATTACTGACGCTATAAAGCATGATACTGCAGTTATGAGTGCTGCACTACCATACAACAATAACTCTGGAAAAAATAAAAGCAGACTAAGCCAAAGGTTATACTTTTGGAACTTCATTTCTGTGTGTCCAAAGATTACACATGCCTTTGAGTCTATAAATAGACCTCCACTTCACCCACTGGGACTGTCTGAGTGGATGTCCTGACTCATGCACTGAGCTGCAGTGTCTGTCAGATCCATGATGATGCTGCCACAGTAGTCAGATCCACCCAGGTTTCTCAGGGGTCAGAGAGTATATATGGTCTGTGGTCAGCATACCACTAGGACACTTGTCATCCATTCTTTAAACTATGACTACACCACCACTACTATTCCAGTGACTGACTGAAGAATGAGAGAAATGTGCCCAGAAGTTTTTTGCAAAGATAGATAGATGTATCTGTTCATCATGTTAAAATGGAGCAAATGGATGGGAAGTAATGAATTGAAGATGAAAAGGAAGTAATAAAATATATACATCTTCAGATACAACTGGCCCTCCATCACACTGAAATTAATTCCTCACTTCCTGGAGCAGTTTTTGCACTATGCCAAGCTGTTAATGTTGAGAAAAAGACAGATAATGTGTTGGTACACAGTATCTGAGAAACGATAGAGTGAACAACTGAGGCTCCGGTGAACTGTTTAACCTTGGCTCATAAACCTGTGCCCCACCAAAACAGTGTAAAGAAACCTTTATCTAAGGTCTATTATGTGGAGGTAATAAAAGCCAGCAGTTTGCAGAATGCCTGGTAATATGAGTAACTTTACTGTGAAAGGTGTTCAGACACTGACGTCAATTACTGCTTTGGGTAAGTTGCATCAAAGGGATTCCAGAGAGAAAACGAATAAAAGCCCGAAGGATCGTGATGTATTGACAACCACTCATCATATATACATTATACTATATATAGCAGCAAAGTGCTTTATATTGGGCAGTACATGGTAAATGAACCTGCATTTGTATAGCGCCTTTCTAGTCATCTAGTGACCACTCAAAGCACTTTTTACACTACGAGTCATGTTCACCCATTCACACACTGGTGGCCGAGGCTACCATACAAGGTGCCACCTGCTACTCAGACATCCTGGAGGAGCCCCGGATTGAACTGACGGTCTTTCGATTGGTGGACGACCCGCTCTACCTCTGAGCCAAAGCCGCAGTAGCAGTTATTCCAGCAGCAGTATGACTGAACACTACTCTTGAGCATTTCTAACACAAGAATGGGCATGAAACTCTTCAACTCTCCCAGAGTCAGCGCTAATGAAACAGAAAAATTTGCACAAAAAAAAGTACAATGGTGGAATGTAACTTGGCTAAGTACATTTACTCAAGGACTGTACTTGAGTATAATTTTATGGTAGTTGTACTTTAGTTGAGTATTTTCTATTTTTAGCCTAATACTATTCCACTACATCTCAGAGGGAAATATTGTACTTTTACTCCATTACATTGGCATTACATATATTTATAGTTACTTTGCATAGTTAGATTATTCATACAAAATTTAACTCAGCAAATAAATGATGAAGTATTATTATCCAGCAGTATATAAAGTCATTAAAATGGGCTCCAGCTGCAAACATTAAAGTGATTAATATATTAATTATCAGTAATTAACAATCCAAGTAAGTAACAATCCAATAATATAGGCTTAAACTTGAAATGGCCATTCTGCATAATTAGTAACTTTTGGTTACTTGAGTAGGCTGTATTTCGATGCTAATACGTAGCCTATTAGTACATTTTGAATGCAGGACTTTAGTTTGTAACAGAGAATTTCTACACTGTAGTACTGCTAATTTTACTTCAGTAGAATATTTGAGTACTTCCTCTAGCAATGATTGCAATGAGTCATTCGGCAAACTGAAAGAAAGAAAGTGAAAGCATTCCAACTTGTAGAATTAAAATCTTCATTTCTTATTAATTTCGCTGAAGTTATTGGTCCATATCAGAAGATAGATGGGTAACTTTGCGTTTAAACGTCATGGCTTCTTTGCCGCGCGGTTCAGTTTTGAGTATGGTGGAAACTCTTGTAATCCGGGAGAGTACCCCAAGCCCCACTGCATCCGCTCAATGACCTCAGCGGGACAGGCACGCACTCGGCTGCATGTATAATAACTGCCCCCGGTGACGCCACAGCCGGACGCCCCTTATTTGGCCAAGCCTCGCGCTCATAAATTGCTGTAACCAGCATTTTGCAGTCAGACTTAAGCAAGTCAGAAGGATTCATAGGCTCTATACGGAACATTATTACTGAGAGAAGGGACATAATTCGTCGGTTTGGACCACACTAGCTGGGAGGAATTTCGGCCGACATGTCGACAATAAGACTACCAGCTGCTCTGGTTATTGTTCTCTTTCTCCCCGCGAGCTCTGCTTCAGGTGAGTCCAAGCCGCGCGTCCAACTTATCAATTCAATGTCCATGCAGCCTTACTAAGGAAGGTCAATGGGAGTGAATGTATAAAAGAGATGTTGTTTAGTCTATATTATAAAGACGAGATAAGAAAAGGAGAGCGCGAATAACATGAAATGAGTAGCTACACTTGAAGTATAGTATAGGCCTACCCCGTGTCTCTTGTCTGCAGAATACAGTTGCAATCGGAGTAAGGAAAAACGCGGATTTATTGCAATTTTTAAGTTTACTGAGGTCATTTTGTATAGTTATCAAGTCCCACTCTGCCTTTGCTGACAGGTTCCTTTACAACAGGGGCGTTTCTACAATTTGAGGACAATGGGGGCTTCGCCTCTCCTCTGTAGCCTGTCTTGATGAACAAGATCTGTTTTTATGCACTTTGGCATCTTATTTACCCTTAAGCACATTTTCCCGAGATTAATTATGAATTGTGACATATTAGTAGTTGTTGGTGATAAGTATTGAGTAGAAATTAAGAGAACTTTGACATACTTGTACTTGAGTATTTCCATTTTATGCTGCTTTATACACAGGCCTTCTCCTCTACATCTTAGTGAAATATTGTACTTTTTACTTTGCTACATTTATTTATTATTATTTTTTCATTAGTTATTTTGAAGACTTAGATTAAAAATACAAAATATAATCATTTAATAAATAATGATGTATTGTTGTACAGTGTATGGGTTATTACTGTTTTTACCACCACGTTTTCATCGACACAAGTTTAGTCTATATAACTGTATATACTGTATGTACTGCTACCTATGAGACTGTCAAGGTCACTAAATCCGTTTTGACTTCCAGTTTCCCTACTTTTCAATAATCCTGTATCTAATTTGTCATGTGAGGACCTTAGACATTGATCACAAAACTTGCACCAGAATTTGCCCTGAATTGTTTACACAATCCCGCAATAATTTACTACATGAAGTCTATTGTTATCGTCAAATATGGGCTGGGCAGCCTTTAAATCCTCTGTACAGGGAAAACTAGGCTTAGCCTCAGACTGTTATCAAAACCCTTTGCTCTTGTGTGTTCTTTGGGTGGGACACCTACCTGCAGTCACAACAAGACTAGGTAAAAATCCCAGTGTTTGACTGTGTATAGTCAGTGTGCTAAATTAAAGGCAAATTGTTACATGGTTAGTTAGTGGTAGTCAGTCCATAAAACAATATCACCAAGAATCTTGTGTTAACACTGATACGAGCAATGCATTTCACTCAGAACTTTATTAAGACCTTGGGAGCCTGATGAAGTTCTGGCTTAGGTTTAATTATTTCTGGTTCTGCAGTATGTGGTGTTTTTCTAAGACATTACTGTGATCCTATGTAATAGTTTTGTGAGGGACCACACTTATTACGATGTTGTTCCATGAAAAGTGTAGTTTAGTGTTTATAAATGAAGGGTCAAAATGTCTTACAGACTAGATATATAAGTCAATGTAAAGATAAAATACTTTTGTTGCATTGTTTCATTAACTTTATGTGAATGGAATGACTGGATCTTAAATACCTGATCAGTATTGGCATTTTATGCAGCCTTTTTAATTTTCAGGCTCCTATCCCCGAGCACAGAATGTCACCTGGAAGTCCACCAACTTTAAAACTATTTTGACGTGGGAGCCCAAACCATCAGCTGATTACTCCTACACAGTGGAGTTCTTTGCGTACGTACCTGCATCCACACCCTTACCTGTTGGCCCTTTCAAGAAATTACATTTCATTTCCAGCTTATTCATGCAGTTGATTTATTCAGGTTGTCAGTGTTACCACTGAAGTGCACTCTCCCCTCTGACGTGCTTGCTTGACTTTGAAGGAAAGATTAATTGCAGCAGGGCTTCATGGAAAGAATCCATTACTGATCCAGTCAAAGATAATTTTGGAATGCTGATTTTAGGCAGAGACCTAAAATGGAGATATTAAAGCAGTCAGACCTGAATGATTCACTAAGAGAAAAATGAAACAGGCAGAAAAACCACAAATTTATACATCCAACAAACATCAGTTACAAATGCCAACAATTGTCTTGATGCTCCCCAAGATATGCAAATCTATACTTTGTGTCCTGCTGGGATGAATTATTGCATTTGGTCAGTCACGTCTCTGTCTTCAAATGTTCTTGTTAACAGTGACATACTGTATTGTCCTGTAATCCATTTTCTTGTGTCTGGGTGATTTCACTTCTTGGACTATTTGCATCCATTAGTCATATCCATGTGATTTTTACACTGTTGCAGGGTTGGTGGAGACAAACAGAGGAACCCTCACTGTATCCGGTCCTCAGCGACAGTGTGTGATCTGTCCAGCTCTCTAACTGACCTGAATGCTTACTATACAGCTGATGTCCTGTCTGAGCCCCCACTGGGAGCCACCTCTGACCTCATCGAGTTCCCTCACACCAGCTCACCACGATTCTGCCCCTACAAAGACAGTAAGCTCTTCAGCTGCAATGAGTTGTTTCGTTCATGTGCTGGAAATAATTTTCACTTGTGCAGCACAGTCAAAGTATCATACAATTTGTTCAGACACATGTTCAGACAGGTCCGCAGTGGAAAATAGCTGATTGAACTCGCACACAAACACACAGCCAGTGAAGGAAGTATTAACTCTCTCCGGCTTTTTCCACTTTCTGACATGTTTTCTCACAGTTTTAGCTATCTTAATTATTAATAATAACTTATCAAATTGATAGCTAAGTTTTAGGAACGAAAGACGAAGAGCTGTGGGCTCTAAACGTCCTCTTACTGGACCGTTGTGGTGTGCGGGTCTCTTTGTTTTTTTGGGTTAGTCACATCTAATAGAGACATCTCCACTGGAAACATGCTCATCAAAAAGCTCTCAGCGAATAAAACAATGTTAATACATCTGCACAGTTGCCTGTTCAGTAATGAGACATGGAGAAACATAGTGAATTAATATATAAACAACTCTTGTTTTATCATTTTGTGTGTAGCCTATCCCTCTGTATCACAGAGTGAGTGAAACACAGTTACTGTGGGGAATGTGATGAAATCATCAGATAGCCTGATCCCAGATGCTACACCCATCCAGTGATAGCAAAGGGTTAATGTAATGCTGAACAATAAATCGTGTGCTACTGCTTACCCTATGCTTTAACTGTAAATACAGCCTTACTGTAGTTTTGTGTGCACACAGCTTTCCCGAGTGATTAAGTGATAATAGCATCATTTTACTTGTGCCCACTTTCAGTTTTAGATGAAGTGGTGTAGCTATAGGCTGCAACTAATCATTGGATTTATACTGCAAATGATTCTCTCCATTGTTGATCAATTGTTTGGTCCACATAACCTAAGAAAACTGTTGCCCATTAAATTAATCAGTTTTCTAGAGCCCAAAATGATGACATTGAATGCTCCACCAACAGTCCAAACTGCAAAAATATTTAATACTGCAATGTTCAGACGAGGACAGACAGCTAATTGAGAAAGTTAAACGGGCACTGTGTAGGAATTTCTCCCATCTAGTGTTGAGATCGTATATTGCAACAAACTGCATCGGTGCTCTCTGCGGCCACCACATCTGTAATGCGAATTGCAACTACGGTAGTCGGTAGCAAACAAGAAGCTGCAGGATGTCAACTACCACTACTTCATCTAGTGAGACAGCTTTTTTTAATAAAATAAAATTAGGGAGACATTTTTCCTATTTTATCTTATTATGATGTAGTTTCCCCCCCCCTCTCTGGAAGCGTCTGCCCTCCCGCTGCCCTCCGCCTCTCCCACCTTAATTAAACACTGAAAACAAAAGTAAAAGACCGAGACATTTTTCTATTTTCATCTTATTTAGCTATATTTCTCCCTCTCCCCTCTCTGGGAGCATCCGACTTCCCGCCGCTAGCTCCCATCTCAAACACGGACGCCCCCCACACATTCTCCCACTGGCCCGCTCGGGTCTCCTTCTCCGCGGAGCTCGCCCTCCCGGCCCCGTACATACTCCCGCTTGGGTCTCCCTGTCCGCAGAGGCCGCCCGCCCTCCTGGCTCCGCACATACTCCCGCTGGGGTCTCCCTCTCCGCGGAGGCTGCCTGCCCTCCCGGCCCAGCACATACTCCCGCTCGGGTCTTCCTCTCCGCGAAGCCCGCCCGCCCTCCCAAAAAGGAAGATATCTCTCCTCCCCCCTCCATCTTCTGAAGCCAGAGGCAGGGATTAAAGTTGGCAAAGTTTCTGTCTGGCAAGGGCAGAAGTGTGAGCATTTCACTCGCATTTGCCCCCAAAAATATATACTGTATATGTGCGAACCGGGAAAATGATTTAGGCACACAGTGTGCGAGTAAACACAACAACTTGGGGGCGGCAGTAGCTCAGTCCATAGGGACTTGGGTTGGGAACCAGAGGGTCGCCTGTTCAAGTCCGGACCAAAATATGGAGTGTGGACTGGTAGCTGGAGAGGTGTCAGTTCACCTCATGGGCACTGCCAAGGTGCCCCTGAGCAAGGCATCGAACCCCCCAACTGCTCGGAGCGCCTGTTATGGGCAGCCCACTCTGACATCTCTCCACTTAGTGCATGTATAGGTCCAGTTTGTGCATGTGTGTGTTTGGACCTGTGTGTGATTGACAAACAAAAATTGAATTTCCCCTTGGGGATTAATAAAGTATATCAAAATTTAAAAAAAAAAAAAAAAAAAAAAAAAATACTGTTTACCATAATCGGCATCGGACGTTTTTACATTGATAGCTGATCAAATAAAACTCGCTCCTTTGGCTCTGATACAGCCGTCTCCCTCCCTGTCAGCAGTCCCCACTGCACTGGGATTGTGACAATGCCCCGCCTACAGCCCCCCTCTGATTGGTTACATGGCACAAGTGATAGCCAGTCAACACTGATGCCTGTGCATGCTTTCACATCATGTTACATTGAGACACAGAGCACAGACGGAGCGGGAGAGGCTCCGGTAAACCAGCGGTAGTTTGAAGGTAAGGTAACAGAAACCAGACAGAAACGAAAGTTGCAATAAAAATCCTCTATGCTGAAGTTTTAAAGTCACCACCACAACATTATATGATCAATTTCAATGATGACATGCTGAACCTTAGGTCCTTAGTCAATGTGTTATCACAAATTACACTGTCATGATTTTCATTGATTTTCAGAGGTCTCTGAACAGTACTTGATATTCAGAGACATGCACAGATAAACTCTTTGTTTGCCAGTAAACAGCCTCTGATCCTCTTGCAATTCATCCACAGGTGAAATAGGCAAACCTGACTTTAAGCTGGAGGTAAGTGAAGACAAAAAGAAGACTACCCTGTATGTGACTGACCCACTCACAGCTGTATTTAAAGGCGGTCGCCAGCTGAACATAAGGGATATCTTCTCTGACAAGCTGCAGTATATGGTCACCTATCGGAAAAATAAGAGCACTGGCAAGGTAAGTAACAGCAGACATTACAAGCTCAAACAGACATGAATAATACAACACAAAATACATACATGCTTTCCTTCTGTTGTCTGCAGAAAACGCACATCTCTAAGACCAATGTGATAGCGCTGACTAATCTGGACCGAGGGGAGAGCTACTGCTTTAACGTCCAAGCCTACATTCCCAGCCGTAGCACCAACAAGCAGTGGGGAGAGCTGAGCCAGACCCAGTGCTCCAATGATGACAACAAATCCATCTTTGAAGGTATGGTGTCCTGATTCTTAGAAAGGAGACAGACGGGAAAAATGTGTCCCTCAGTGCACAAACTGTCCTGACATAAGACATGCAAGTAAAGACACACCAGCTGTCCGTCAGGTACTTTAATGGCAAGACACACACTTACAGCAGTAATCTAGTGCTAAAACTGATCTATTTGTGGATTGAAGAAACTTCCACACCAAGTGAGAATTTAACTGCAAGATTTTTGCATGGAACCAAATCTTTGTTTTTCTGTTGCTTTCTGCACACCAGTGATGTCCTTTAGATATTTCTGAGTGGTATTTTATGAAGTTAGTGTCTGACTGCTCCTGTGCAAAATGTATGCACTGGCTTAATTAATGAACATGACTTCTCAGCTGAGCAATGGATGAAAATCTGTGCACACGTATAACAGTAATAACACTGCAGTGTAATAGCACTGCAGAGAGCATGTGCTTTGTGTATCTGAATGTAATTAAAGTGCACAGTGTGAAAAGATTGAAATCAAGCTGTTAGATTTGGATTTTTATGTCTCTGCAGCAGTGACAGTGGTGGCTCGAGGCATTATGTTTTCGGGTAGTCCATCTGTCCCATCCTTGTGTACGTGATATCTCAAACACCTCAAGGGAATTTCTTCAAATTTTGCACAAATGGACTTGGCACTTGGACACAATGATGAAATGATTAAATTTTGTGGTCAAAGGTCAAGGTTACTGTGACTTTGTCTCATTTTTGTGAATGTGATTCCTCAACACCGGGAGGGAATTTCTTTAATGTTCACTTGGCCTTAACAACCAACTGATTGGATTGCATTGGTCAAAGGTCAAGGTTAGTGTGACCTTGCAGCTGTCTCATTCTCATGAACATGACATCTCAGGAAAACCTTAAGAGACTGCCTTTAAACTTGACACAAAGCTCCCCTTGACTGAAGAACAAACTGGTAGAATTTTGTGGTTGAAGGTCAAAGGTCAAGATCAGTGTGACTTCACAAAATATGTTTTTAGCTATAACTCAAAAATTCATATGCTATTTATAACAAACTTAACACAAATATCTGATAGCGTAAAATAATGAAGTAATGACTTTTTTTTTCTTCAAATCTTTAATTGGGATTTTTCAATAGCTTGACATATATTGTAATCAAATAGTATGAAAGGAGATATGGCTGTACAGCATGTCCTCTAAACCTAGTCCCACCCACCCATTTCAGGTCCGAACCAGACTGGGACAAGCGACGCTCACACTTAGACACACACTGGGTTAGGGCGAATAGTTTGACCATAAGCTCCACCTATGGTATTAAAGACACTTTGCCAAAAGGTCGTCAATCTAGGACACATTCTCGGAACCCATCGGCTGTATTCGGCATCTGACTTCCGGCAGACCCTGGGGGCAGACCCCGATTTTTTGGCATTCCGGTTTGATTTGGGCGGAGGAGGCAAATTTCCGTTTCCGACTTCCGTTTATATATAGGCTAAGTAAATATGCTGAACCATTGCGATGGATTCAGAGTTTGCAGTGAGGCCAATTATGCTCCTCCTTGTTAGTTCACCGCACGGACCGTTTAACCTGGCAACAACTGCAGCCGGCTCAAACGTGGTTGGTCAATATCACGCGGACTACAAACAGCCTACAACCGGAAACCAGGGCTCTTCCGCTCTTCTTCTGGAGGCAAGATCTCCAGAGTTTGCCTACAGACTCTACATTCATTGAATGTAGAGCACGTGTATAGAGACTATCTAAGACAGGAACAAAACATATGGAGATGATTGGCAGGGGACTGGTTACATCTATTACAGGTATCACTAACGGTGTGGTAGATCCTGGCTAGTTTTGCATTCGTGTATTGGATTCTGTGGAGAACTTTACATTGAATCAGGCTGTGACGGGCGCAAATGGAGGAGATGTGAACCAAGTTTAAAGCAGCAGTCCATTGTTGATCTGTCAGCTCCATAGACAACTCATTCTCCCACGCAGTCTTGATCAAATTAAGAGGTTCTGAGGTGGTTGAACACAGGGAGTTACACTGAAATGCATTTTTTTCGTTTTGGGTCCACGGCTAGCAGGGTGTCAATCAGAGTTTCGGGGGGGTGATTAGGTGCAAGGCTGCCCTTTCTAACGGAGACCAGGCGGGAGGGCAATCTCAGTCATCATTCATCCAATGTAAGTTTTTCTGCATATTAGCCGCCCAATAATATAGCCTAATAGGGATTGCAAGACCTCTGTCCTTTTTGAGAGACTGCAAGAATTTTGAATTTGGGCCGGCTTGATTCCCCATAGAAATTTGGATATAATCCTGTCTACTTTGTCAAAAAATGATTTGGTAATGTATATGGGAATGTGCTGAAAGAGGTAAAGGAATTGCATGACAACCATCTTGATCAAATTTATCCTACCCACAAAGGACAAAGGTAAGGCGGACCAGTGGTCAAAGTCTCTCTCGGTCTTCTTGACCAGAGGTAGAAAGTAAGCACAGAACATATCGGACATGGACTCTGTGATAATAATGCCCAAATAGCGAAAACCGTTGTCAGCCCATTTGAATGGGGTTATAGAGTGCGAGATCTGCTTAGCCAGTGAGTTGATATGAAAGAGCTCCCATTTTTTTTGGTAATTTATTTTGTAACCAGAATGTGCACCGAACCGTTCTAAGATGTTAAAAATCACGGGTAAAGAGCTAGCTGGATTTGAAATGTACAGGAGGAAATTGTCCGCGTATAACGAGACTTTATGCGTTGTGCCTAATTGGGTGATACCCTCAAAACCTTTCTCTGAACACAGCTAAAGTGCCAGGGGCTCTACCGCAACAGCAAATAAGAGAGGCGACAAGGGACAGCCCTGTCTCGTGCCTCTCTTGAGAGGAAAGGGTGGTGACAGCGTGTCATTTGTTTGTACTGAGGCCATGGGAGAAGAACATAAAAGCTTGACCCAGAGAATGAAATTGCTGTCGAGGCCAAATTTATTCATCACCTCATAGAGGTACCCCCACTCCACTCTGTCAAACGCTTTTTCAGCGTCGAGGGATACCACTATCTCAGGGGTCTCAGAGCTCTGCGAGTTAATGATGTTAAGCAGTCGTCTGGTGCTGTGGGAGGACTGTCGGTCCGGCATAAAACCTGTTTGGTCCAATGAGATGATTGCGGGCAACACTCGTTGGAGACGGAGAGCGAGAACTTTTGAGAGGATTTTAAGGTCAACATTTAGAAGAGAGATCGGTCTGTAACTACTGCATAGTAAAGGGTCCTTCTCTTTTTTAAAATTAAGGAGATGGTGGCCCTTGACAGGGTGTCTGGCAGCCGACCATAAAGAAACGCCTCATTATACATGTCTCTGAGTGCTGGAGCTGGAGATATCTGAAAAATTTTACAAACGTTTTATTAATTTTCAGTATAAGTCTCTCCCAAGTCAGAGCTGATGGCCGAGATTAATCTTAAAGACTTCTCAGCCCTGGCCTGATGAGCCAGAAGCTTCCTGACCTTATCCCCAGACTTGAAAAAGCGCTGTCTAGATTTGAGTATTTGTAGTTTTGCTTTGTTAGTGGAAGCCAAATCAAAATCTGTTTGTAGCTTGAGGCGCTCTTTGTAAAGGTTGGGATCTGGGTTGGATGCATATTTGATGTCAACATCTTTTATCTGTCGCATCAATTCTGTAATATGGGATGTTTCAGTTTTGTTCAGGTTTGAAACAAAAGAAATTAGTTGACCTCTGATATAGGCTTTCAAAGCCTCCCATAATACTGCTCTTGTGGTTTCTGGCAGATTGTTCAAGTCAAAGAACAGTATAATTTTAGAGTGCAGAAATTGTTTGTAATGGTCTTCAGCTAACAGCACAGAGTTAAACCTCCATTGTCTAAGGGACCTAATCCGTACACGAAAATTTAGGTCGAGGGAAGTCGGGGCGTGGTACTGTGATAGTCACAGGAGTTGACGTTGGGGAGGAGTCTGTTGTCGGTAGTTGGTAGTAGGAAATTTACGTCACCATGGGTCTGAGAGCCCAACTTGTTCAGCAAAAGTGTCTAGAGTCTTAGCTGATTTAGTTAGAGGCAGCACCTTGTTAGAGGATCTATCGAGTGACAGATCTTGAAAATGAAATCTCCTCCCGCAATGATATGGTAATTGTCAATGTTTGGGAAGGATGTGAAAAGTTTGGTTACAAATGAACTGTCATCCCAGTTAGGGCCGTTGACATTAGCTAGAATAACCTGGACGTCATGTAGTATACCAGAAACAATAACAAAGCGGCCTGCAGGATCTGTCACTGTTTTGTGAGGTTCGAATTGTATGTTTTTACGAATCAGGATGGCTATGCCCCTGGCCTTCTGATTAAATTCAGAATGAAATAGGTGGCTGATCCAGGTTTTTTTAAGCTGTGACACCTCTCTGTTGTACAGATGGGTCTCTTGAATAAAAAATATGTCCCCCTTGAGCTGTTGCATGTGTGCCATGATCCTACTAGTCTTGGTGGCACCCTCTACTCCCCTCACATTTGATGAAACAAATCTGAGTATGTCATTTGTGTCAGTCATATCTTACCATCTCCAAGGAGGGGGACAGGGCTGTGAAAAGGAAGTGAAGGGGGATGTTGTGCGGAGGCAGGTAGCTGCAGGGAACAAGGAAGTGGTAGGTGCTGGAGGAGGGGAGAGGAGAGACAGGGTAGAAGAAGAAAAAAAGGGGGGGGGGGGGGGGGGGGGTACAAGATAAAATAGAATACATTCATACACACTAAACAGGTACATAGACGCCACGTATACAGAACCACATGGCCAGTGACTTAACATGAGACCCTGGACCTGAGCTTCCCATTGTAGTAGTAGTAGTCCTGTAGTTACAAACACAGCATAGCACCCCCAGTATTTATGAATTACAATGCTGACCATGATTCATAAATTATACAAAGGAAACAGAAAAAACAGATGCAATCCCTGTAGGTAGATTTCCTCAAATTAGAAGAGATATCTAGGTCAACAATAATAAGATGGGGGTTAGCAAGTCCAGTGAAGCAATATTGCAGAAAAGTAGAAAGAACAAAAAATACTCTTAAGTTTAACAGAGGAATGCTCTACCTTAATGAAACACAATCTCCGCAATAGGAAGTGTAACATATGGTCCGTAACGTTAGTGACTTTTCATTAGATGGTAGCAATGACAAGTTAGCCTGGCACTAGGTGTAACAACTTGCTAAAAACAACCAGACCAGAGTCTGACCCCGACATGTAGTATGGCACAATGGAAAAACAGCCTAAACACAGGCGAACATAACCATTGTAAATGACACAGCACTGAACTCTTTACAGAGCTTTATCTGTCAGTCAGGGGGCTAGTCATTTCAATTTAGCTGGACACCGGTCACGACTAGTTGCTAACAACAGCAACAGCCCCCTTTTAGCATAGATTGCCGGGTTTCCATAATAATCCTACACTTTACACAAACATACCCGATAATAAAATCAGCCCTCTGTAGATCTGGCGCTGTGTCGGCGGTGAGACGCGATGAAATCCTGGGCGTCCTTGGGGGAGGCGAGCTGTCCCCTCTTTCCCTCCGTGATCGTCATGAGCAGCTTAGCCGTGGATAGCCGGTTTGAAGCCGAGGTTGTAGAGCTGTTTCATGATGTCGCGGTACGCTGAACGTTGTTCCAACATTTCAGGACAATAGTCTTCAAATATGTGGATTGGAGTACCTTTGTATTGCAGCTTGCCTCGCAGCTTTTGGGCCTCACTCAACACCAGCTCCCAGGTCTGAAATATGTCTTTCCTAGATCTGGTAGACATATTGCCTCTGTGGGAGACATATTGCCGCTGTGGGAGACTGCTGGAGATTATATTTGAGTGTTTATGACTGGTTATGCTGTCGCGGCAGAACTCTTAGGAAGGTTTAAATGTTAGCAGGTCAGGAGCATGGAAAAGTGCGACTACTCCATCTTGCCGCCTACAGGAAGTCCCATGAAGTAATGACATTTAATATCCAAAAGGTCAAAGGTCAACTTCACTGTGACATCGTAATGTTCTCTCTCACTTTTCTGGCTATTACTCAAAGCACAAGGTATGGTTTAAACAGTGAGTGGGTTTATATACACCCTGACTGAAGCCAATGAAGTCCAATAATGAGATAAACGCAGGAGCCAGGGAGTCATTATCAACGTCAACATGAATGTTAAAATCACTTACAATAATAACTTTCTCTGATTTAAGAGCTAAACTGGATGAAAACTCTGAGAATTCAGATACAAATTCATAGTACGGGCCAGGAGCACAGTACACTATAACAAATAAAAGTGGCTGCGAGGTTTTCCAGGTCGGATGTAAAAGACTAGAACAAGGCTTTCAAATGAATTATAATCTAGTTTAGGTTTAGGGCTGATTAACACACTAGAGTTAAAAATGGCTGCAACTCCCCCTCCTCGGCCGCTGCCTCGAGGAATGTGGGTATTATTATGACTGGGAGGAGTAGATTCATTTAGACTGACATATTCATCTTGACACAGCCAGGTCTCAGTGAGGCTGAGTAAATCAATATGATTATCTGATATTAATTCGTTTGCTAACACTGTTTTAGATGTTAGAGACCTGATATTTTACAGTCTGCATTTAATTCTCCTGTTTTGTCTTTCTGCCACAGAAGAGGTTTTAAGTTTTATGAGGTTGTTATGCACAGCTCGTCTTTGTTTAATTTCAGATTTAAATAATTTAGGTGGTCGAGGGACAGACACCATTTGTATAAAACTGTGGGTGGGTAACTGCACTAGAAGCTCAGAGAAGCATGTAGGACTGCGACTCTGATTCCTGGTCTCAACTCTGGGTTGTCAGGGTTTTGAATTACTAATAAACTTGGCCAGGTTACTAGAGATGAGAGCAGCTTCATCCAAAGTGGGATGAATGCCGGCTCTCCTAATCAGATCAGATTTTCCCCAGAAAGTTTGCCAATGATTAACGTAACCCACATTGTTGCTGGACACCACCTGGACAGCCAGCGATTAAATGATGACATGCGGCTAAACATGTCATCAGTGGTTAGATTTGGGAAGGGTCCAGAGAAAACTACGGAGTCCAACATGGGCCGCCTGTGAGTGCTTTGGGATGGGGAAGGGGCCCATGGCAGCATCCACTGCTTGTTGAGAAGAATAAGAACAATACGTGCTGTCACAGTCTCCAAAAGTCTCTAGTAACATCAGAAAAAGTCGCTAGATTTGTCGCTAGTCGCTTTTTTGAAAAAGAGACACTAGAGGGGTCTGAAAAGTCGCTAAATATAGCGACAAAGTCCCTAAGTTGGCAACACTGGCACAGAGACGCTATCACAGAAACCCTGGAAATTACACAACATGCTTACGTCAGCACATCAGTCCCACAGTTCAGAGGATGACCTCATTTGTGTACCTCGTTTAAGTACCTTGGGCCTATTTACTCAAAATTAAATTTTGACACAAACTGTGAGGCTGTGTGTAAAAAAAAAGGACACCAGCGTTTGTTCTGTTTAAGAAAGTTGTCATCTTAACATTGACAAAACCATCATGACATTAGCTGGATTTCCATCCAAATGTATCGCAAATTTTAAGCGAATTTTGTGAAAATGCGCAAAAGAAAAATGCGGATTTATGCACGTTTCCATTCATTATTGTTTTGGGAGTATTGGGAGTCAACAGGTCGAGCAGAAGGTGGCGCTTCTCATGTAAACAATTACTGGCACATCCATGACTACGACGAGATGGAGAGATTCCCTGGGAACCTCTTGGCTATTGCAAGAGCTCTCATCACACTCATATCAGCGTTGTCAGCGTAGCCTACATAATGCCGTGATGTCTGTGTTGGTACACCAGGCAGCGCACATGATGCAGCAGTATTCGACACATCCAGTCTATTCAGGTAAGCTGTGAAATAGCCTACACTCACCTGACACTGGAGTAATTACCTCTCTAAGTTCACACAGTGTGTGTGTGTGAAGTAGAAGTAGGATTCGGTAGGCTATGTCATTGTTTATTCGCTAAATCTGTTTCCATTGCCAAAAGTCGCATTTTCCTAATATCGATACGCTGACTTTTCCACCCCCTCCAAGTGTAAAATTTTTTTGCGATATTTCGGCCCTTTTTCGAATTTCTGGCGTTACGGCTTTGTTCCAGCTGCTATTGTTCAGGTGAACAAGACAAACTTTGCACACCTTTATTTATGTATTTATTGGAACATCTATTTATTTATTGAAGTGCTCTTAGGTTTTTAATGGAGTTGTTGTATCTTTCTTTTAAACTCCTTCTTTGAGCGACTTTCTGTAACTTCCACCCAATGTTTAAGGTTGTATTGTTTGGGTTTTTAAGGTTTTCTCTTTTTATGGGTTTTCAGGGTTTCTGTGGTTGTGTGTAGCCTGAAGCACTTTATTGTTATTACGCTGTTTTGTGTATGTAAATATTGTCAGTGCTGTCTGTCTGTCCTGAGTATCTGCATTTAATTAGTTAAGTTGGATGCCTGCTCTCCAAAAACTGCAAACCAGTCTAAACATGTCTAACCAGTCTTGAGCCGGTACAAGATGTCATTTTCTCAACTTCAGCACAACAATTTTAGGATGTCATATAGTGCTGCACATCTGCAGGAAATAAAGGGATCATTGTGGTGTCAGTCCTCTCATAACATATCAGTTACAATCCTCAATATCTCATCGGAAAGGGCCGGGGGGGGGGGGGGGTCACCTACTGCTTGAACAGTGCCCTGATATTTCTTGACCATACTGGAAATAAATTACTCAGTGTAATTTCGAGTTAAAATAAAGCTTGAATTAATGATTATAGAAATTTCACACAGACACCTTTTTAAAGTTACTTTTACTGTAATTAAAGGTTCAGTTGATTACAGGTACAGTTCAGGCCATCAGATTAATTGAGAAATTTTGCATAGAAACTATAAAGATTGTACAATAAAGCAAAATGTGTAAAGTGAACAGTAAAATTCCTTCTGTTAATATATAACAAAGAATACAAAAATAAACGTTTTAATAAAACTCAATCTCTTATGTCTTAGTACAGCACCCCCTTCAGTTATAACAAAGCATGAAAAAAAAAACCTTTAAAAATAAAAATAAAACTCTTATGTCCCGGTACAGCAGCCCCTTTAGTTCCCTGCGTTTTCTAGTAGTTCAAGTAGTTTTCTATAACGGTATTACTTTTCAGTTCATTGTGCTCCTTCTAGTTTTCTGGTGTTATTTGTCAGTTCATTGTGCTTTGTTTGCTATTGTTACTATTCAGCAGTGTTGGGAACGTTACTTCAAAAAAGTAATAAGTTATAGTTACTCATTACTTTCCCTAAAAAGTAACCGAGTTAGTAACTGAGTTACTGCACTATAAAAGTAACTAATTAACTGGAAAAGTAACTATAGCGTTACTTTTTTGTAAAAGTCAAAGTATGTCAAATTTCTTGGACACCCCCCCATAATGGAACTGTATGTAATGAAAGGAAGGTTACAACTGTAACTATGGTTCTATGAGTCCCGGATGACCAGCAGGCGGTGATTTAAGCACTGGATATCTCCGCTCACGCAAGCATGTTTTGAGTACAAATAACAACAATGTCACCTGTGACCCCTGCATGACCCCCGGGAGGTTATATCTTCCGGCGTCTGAAGGTGTTCGGTTCCTAAAATCTTCTCGCGACAGCATGAGGCTTCTAAGTGACCGAACGTCCTGGCAGTCATCCGGGACTCATAGAACCGTAGTTACAGTTGTAACCTTCGTTCTATTTTGCCCCTCAGTGACCGCCAGACGGTGCTTTAAGCACTGGATGACATATACCAGCAACGTCATGAAGAAGCCCAAGCACGTACCCTAATTGACCAGAGGCAGAAGAACCTGGGAGCAGGACCACACCAAACGGGTGGGGAGTGGCAACGTTGATTCTGTAGAATTGGGAAAATGTGCCAGGTGACGTCCAGGAAGCCACAGCACAGATGTCTTCTAAAGGTACCCCCCTCAGGGCAGCCCATGAGGCAGAGATGCTTCTGGTAGAGTGGCACCTCACTCCTGACGGTACGGGGTGGCCACTGACACAGGCGCCAATCTTGCCAGTCTCACTGAGCGAGGCATGATGCTGCAGTTCATGCAAGCACCATCAGTGAGGACCTCCTGCAGGTGCCGGATCCGGGGGGGCCAGGCACGTGTTGCAGGACTGCTCCGTTACAGCAACGGCACACTGAAGCAAAACAGATATGCAGCAAAGCTGGGAGAGGGGTGTGGACATGCTGCCTTCACCAACAAAGTCACTATACAGGTAAAAAAATAAAAATGGAAAACAACCATTTCAACACAGGTGGGAGAGGGGAGCGGACACGCTGCCTTCACCAACCAGATTAAAATGCCAGAAAAAGAAACCAACACAGGTGGGAGAGGGGAGCAGACACGCTGCCTACAGCAACAAGTTTAATATGTCAGAAAAAGAAAACAACACAGGTGGGAGAGGGGAGCGGACACGCTGCCTTCACCAACAAGGTTATTATACTAGAAAAAGAAACTCAACAACGGTGGGAGTGGACATGCTGCCTTCACCACTTTTTTTTTTTTCTTAGAAAAAAGAAAGACAAAAGAAAACCCAAAAAAATGTTTTCTTCTTGAAAAAATATAATCTATCACCAGCAAAGTCCAAGCATCAAACATTAAATCAAATAACGCGCCAGCCACAGCCTCTCAGAGGATGAACAAATCATTACTCCTACCGTGATGGCCCGAGGCTGCACATAGCTGGCAACAAAGAGAAAGCAGTTGAGAGGCTACAGCTGTAGCTCATATTCAGTCCGTGTACTCTTGACGCGCGATCGCGAGAACAAATGAGGAACCTAACACCTGCAGACGCCTTGAAGATATAACCTCCCGGGGGTTATGCAGGGGTCACAGGTGACATTGTTGTTATTTGTACTCGACTCACGCTTTGCGCGGGCGGAGATATTCAGTGCGAAATACATTGAAGGACGAAATAGAACTCAACTGTATCTAATGAAACTCAACATTGAACATGTCTGTATAGTTAAGCCTTGCCATAATAGCTTATCATAGGGCTTAGGAGGTTATTCACTTAGTGCTGATCCTTTCTCTAGAGCACAAACTTCTTGTGTTTATTTGAATTCAGAACTAGCCTAGCTCGTAACTGCTGTGAATAGGGCAGCTGACAACAAAGGAAAGACCATGTGACCACTTGAAAAGACAGCTGACAGGAGGAAAAGACCCCAAAGGTGCTGGCATGGGCTAGCAACCGATGGTAGCAGTGGTGAGGCCTAGCAGCCTTACTACAACCAAAATTAGTTACAGCCAACATAGGGAAAATACCCCAAGAGTCAGCAAGAGCTGGGGTGGAAAATGACTCAGGTGGATTACACGGTAACAGACATTGGAACAGACACGACTATGCATTGGATCTGTGACTCAGTGAAGGATAGGGGCACGGACCTATGCACCAGGGCTAGAATTAGCAGCACTCAGGGCAAGGCGAGCGCATCTGTAGAGGATAAAAGTAGCACAGTCGAGAACAAGATGCTTCAGGTTTGTCCTTGCAGCTGGCAGAAAGTAACATCAATAAAAAGGCCTCAGAACTCATCAGGGAAAGAAGTGTATGGCAAAGAAAGGGCAGAGTAGCCGCATTGATCAATACTTCAGTCGAATGAATCCCAGTGGCAGGTAGTAAACCACAGTGCGCAGGATATCAGTAACACTGCCACTGAGGAGGAGGAGGAGGAGGAGGGGTTAGTAAGAGAGGATGCAGGTTACACTGAGGTCAGTGTGCCAGTCAGAGAGAGAACCGTGGAGCAAAAGGTTAGAGTAAGATGGCCTAGGGCAAATAACAGTAAAGAATGGGAGATAGTTAATAGAGATTTGTCAGTAATCTTAAGTAGGCTTAGAGGAAATGCAATAGAAAAGTTAGAAAAAATGGGAGATATAATTTACTCATGGTGCAGAGAGATTTGGGGTGCATCAGAGAAAGAGGAGTGAGAGAGTACAGTCAGGTAAGTCTAGGCGGCAAAGAGAAATTGAGAAGTTAGTTAAGGAAAGGAGACAGTTAAGACAGCAGTGGATAAAGGCTACAGCAGAAGAAAGGGAGGGAATTAATGTGTTGCAAGAGGAGTTGAGAAGCAGGCTAGCAGTTCTTAGAAGGGCAGAGCATCTCAGGAAAAAGAGGAGAAAGAAGGAACATGTAAGGACAGGTTTTTTCAGGGACCCTTTTAAGGATTTTTCAGCCAGGAAAAGGGAGGGCAGCTCAAAGCAGAAAGGCTAGAGGTTGAAGAATATTTGAGAAATACATATTCAGATTTAGAGAAGACTAGGACAGTAGGTTTCCCACCGGATATCCCTCCATTAGGAGGGATAGAGCATGAGATGGATGTCAGGCCACCGGAGTGGAAGGAAGTTCAGGAGGTGGTCAGGCTTGCAAAGGCTTCTTCGGCCCCAGGGCCTAATAGAGTCCCCTGCCGGGTTTATAAAAGTGCACCCGATATCCTTAAATGTTTTTGGAAACAGCTAAGAATAGTTTGGAAGAAACAAATTATCCCAAGAGCATGGCGTAGGGCAGGGGGTGTCCTCATTCTTAAGGAGAGGGAGTCTGTGGACCTTAGCCGGTGCCATATGATTTCACTCTTCAATGTAGAGGGGAAGATTTTCTTAAGTGTAGTAACGCAGAGATTAGCTAGCTGATTAGAAATGAATAGCTTAATAGATACTATAGTGCAGAAGGCAGGAATACCAGGTTTTGCAGGGTGTTTAGAGCATACTAGCATGATCTGGCACCAGAGTCAGGCAACGAAGATTAACAAAAGGGACCTGCATGTAATATTTTTAGATCTTGCAAATACGTTTGGTTCAGTAGCGCATAGCCTCATTTGGAGTGCATTTGAGTACTTCAAAGTGCTACAGGTAGTTGTTAACTTAGTGAAAGCATATTTTCAGGATATTAGGTTGTGTCTAAGTACGGCAGGTTTCACAACAGGTTGGCAGAGGCTAGAAATAGGCATCATGGCAAGGTGTACAATTTATCCATTAACATTTACTATGGTGATGGAAGTAATCATCAGGGCTTCTGTGTGGGTGGTAGGTGGGGAGAGATGGCAGAACAGGTTGCATCTTCCACCAGTTAGGGCTTGCATGGATGACATGACACTGGTGACCACAACAATGCCATGTACAAAGAGGCTACTAGATAAGGTAAATAAGAACCTCAAGTAAGTAAAGAGCTTAGGTAGGTGGTACAATGTGGAGTTGAATGATGAGGAACAGGTGGTGAAATTTAGAAAAGATGTGGCTGAAGTATTGGATAGAATAGATAAATCAGAACTTCCATGAAAGTTGAAGTTGTGGTGTTTGCAATTTGGGCTATATCCTAGGTTAATGTGGCCATTGTCAATTTATGAAATTCCAATATCCGTTGCGGTTAGCTCCTATATTAGGAAGTGGTTGGGCGCTCCTAGGTGCCTAAGTAGTGGTGCATTGTATGGAAAAGGGATACTTCAGCTGCCAGTATCTAGTTTAACAGAGGAATTTAAATGTGCCAAGATCAGGACAGAGCTCTTGTTATCTCGGAGTAAGGACGTGGTAGTTAGAAGTGTGGTTCCAAACCTGGGGCTTGGTTCAGGCAAACCAGTACAGAATAAAGCAGGTCTCAAAGATAAAAGAAGAGGAAGCTTAGTTGGAGGGACCTGTGGAGTATACAGGAGAATCGTATTAGATTCCTGGTAGGGGCTACATATGATCTGTTACCAAGCAGGAGTGGCGCTGGTCATGGCGAGAATGAAGGAGTGTCTTGTGTGGAAACTGTGGTTTTAAGTGGTTTTAACCGGAGTTTAGATTACTTTTAATACTCGAGTCATCATGGATTTTATGGGCGCCTTTTTCCTAAATCTGATTGCCATCGGGACTGCTTTCACCTTCCACCGGAGCAACCAGCCGCGCAGGCTCACGTACAGCCGTGATTTTCTTATCTGCTGCAACAGTTAAGTGGCGGTGATCTCACTTGATGGCATTCTGCCAGAGATCCGGAGGGACTGGTTTGGAGTTTGTCGTCCGGGTCGGCTGACATCGGCGTGGGCGGGCATACAACGCTCCACAAAGCCGGAGACTGTCAGCAGCAGACAGCCGTACAAACAAGGAAGCGAGGCCGGAGAGGAGGTGTCTGTCAGCGCCTGCGGAGACTCGGACTCCGCCGCTTGCCACTCCCCTCACTTGTCTTCAGCAATGTGCAGTCTTTGAGGAGTAAAGAGGACGAGCTCCAAGCGAACGTGAAGCACATCCCGGAGTACAGGAATTCCTGTGTGATTGCTCTGACTTGATTATGATCAGAATCAGGATTTTGAAATTGACAGCTTTGGTCAGCCGTACAGGCTTGATCGTGATGCACAGATCACCGGCAAATCACTGGGAGGGGGCGTGTGCTTGTATGTTAATTCTCGCTGGTGCAAGACTGTCAAAGTAAGAGAATCTATATGTCGTCCCCACATTAAACTCTTATCTGTCCCACTGCGCCCATTTTATCTGCCACGAGAAATTCCACAAGTATTTTTGTCTGTGGTTTATATACATCCCAGAGCTAATATGGCAGAAGCAGCGTCCTCCATTGCTAAACTTGTGCACCAACTGCAAGGTATTTGCCCCGATGCCCCACATTTTATTCTTGGTGATTTTAACACTTGCAGTCTGAAAAAGCATCTTGGCTATCTGTACCAGTATGTAAAATGTCCAACGCGACATGGGAAAACACTGGACCTGTGCTATGGCACTATCAAGGGGGCTTTTAAATCTTTTCCACTGGCTCCACTTGGCTCTTCGGACCATAATTGTGTCCTGCTTGCTCCTGCCTACCAGCCGGCCCTCAAGAGGGGGAAAGTTGAGCGCAAAGAAGTCGCTCTGTGGACAGAGAGTGCTATTTGTGAATTGAATGGTTGTTTGCAGAGTACTAATTGGGATGTTTTTAAAGACTCTTGTACCAATTTAGAAGAAGTGACCCACACAAGTCAATCACAGTGTATCCCAATAATAAGCCTTGGGTCAGTAGATCCCTAAAGAATTCTCTCAATAAGAAAAAGGTGGCTTATTATCAAGGAGACATCACTCAACAAAAAGAAGCACATAAATTGGTGAAAAGGGAAATTAAGCTGGCTAAAATGCAGTACAAGGACAAAGTCCAAGATGAACTTATGGCTGGTAATTCTCGCTCTGCGTGGAAAGGAATCAAAGCTATGGTGGGAATTCAGGACAGGAAAAAAAGAGTGTCTAATGCTGACAGAGCTGACTCCACCCTGGCAGAAGAATTAAACCAATTTTATTTGAGATTTGATTCAATTGACTTTTCTGATGAACTTTCCATATTCAGGGCTGCCCCAGTAAGCAGTCAGATTCAGATTGATGAAATCAGTGTGTGGATCACTTTTGAAAAGGCTAATGCAAGGAAAAGTCAGGGGCCAGATGGCATTAGTGGCCATCTGCTTAAATGTTGTGCCCCATTCTTAAGTGGAATCTTTGCATTTATCTTTCAGCAGTCTTTGTCACTTAACAAAGTTCCCTCATTGTGGAAAGAATTATTGTCCCAGTGGCAAAGGTCCCCTCACCAAAGATATTAAACGACTATCGTCCTGTGGCCCTCACATCAGTGGTGATGAAGAGTTTTGAGCGCTTAGTGAAGAAGAGTTTACTTTCTATAACACAGGCAGTGATTGATCCACTCCAATTTGCAATTTCCAATCAACCCAGGAAAGGGGTGGAGAATGCTGTGGCAACACTGTTGAATTTAGTTGTCAGGCACCTTGAGGGTAGGAAGACACATGCACGCCTGTGCTTTGCTGATTTTTCATCAGCCTGCAACTGCATGCAGCCTTATGTTCTTGCTCACAGGCTTTCAAAAATACCCAGCATTGATTTTGGAACCATATGTTGGCTAGTTGATTTTCTGACAGCAAGAGAACTCGTGTCAATGATACTCTGTCTGAAACCCTGCTGTGCTCCACAGGCTCGTCTCAGGGGTGTGTTCTGTCACCTTTGTTAATGGTAAAACTGTAGAAATAGTCAGTCAGTACAAATATCTAGGCACCATCCTGGATGACAAACTGTCCTTTGAGACCAACTCAGATGCCATCTGTAGAAAGGCAAATCAAAGGTTATTTTATCTGAGGAAACTGAGGTGTTTTAATGTTGACAAAAAGCTTCTTAAAATGTTTTACTCTTCTTTTTTAAAACCAGAGCCACGCAGAGGGCAAAGGCCATTCTGGCAAACCCTCTCCATCCTCTTCATGCAGAGTTTCAGCTTCTCCCGTCTAAGAGAAGGTACACTTTCACTTGCAAGCCCAAATCAAATCGGTACCTTAAATCCTTTGTCCCAACAGCCATTCGTTTTTTAAACAAGCTGTAGGCAAGCTTGATGGGAATGATGCACCCTTGAATTGTGTTTACTCTGTGTATTTACATGTATTTATTTGTATTGTGTCTGGGGTATCTGGATGTTTGCATTCTCTGCAATGTGAGATATTGTAAGATTGTGTGTTTTAACTTCTGTTGCAAACCAAATTGCCCTTAGGGGACAATAAAGATTTTCAAATCAAATTCAAATCAAACCCCCACAACCTAAAACTGTGGGTAAATGGGGACCCATCATGTCCATTGTGTTCAGGTACCACAACCTTAAAGCATATTTTGTCAGGCTGTAAAGTTAGCTTGTCACAAGGCCGATATATATTAGACTTTATTTATTTACACTTTTCATACATTAAAATGTAGCACAAACTGCTTTACACAATAAAAGCAAGCAAAACAAAACAAACAAAACCCAATGCCAACCCCACACACACACACACACACACACACCCGCACACAAACACACACCTTCTCTCACACATAACACATGTATACGCATTGGAAGGAAGACAACTGAAGCGCTATCTTCAGCGCTATCTTATCTATATACATGGCGACATAACCAGGTGTCGAAATGTTTAGCTGCAGGCATTGAAGGGAAATGAAGACAGGTAAATTCAGAAGGTTTTAAGAATAGCAGTTTAGCAATTCAGTTTGTCCGTCAGGGAGAGAAATACAGAAGGGATAACTTAGCAAGGAGGCAAGGGTGTGGCCTCCTAGAAGGTGCTCGTGATTGGGAAATGCAAGTAAATTTAGGTGGAAAGCTTGTTGTTCCCCAGGAAATAATTTGTACCAAGCAGAGGCCTGACATAGTGTTGTGGTCAGTGAGTCAATGGATAGTGTATTTCATTGAGCTGACAGTTCATTGGGAAAACTCAGTGGAAGAAGCCTATGAAAGAAAAAAGCTTAGTTATGCAGATATAGGAGCCAGGATGAAAGGAGCGAGGATGATAGGAGCGAGGATGAAAAACTAGGATTTGTCCAGTGGAAGTGGGGTGTAGGGGATTCATAGCAAGATCAGCTGTTTCGCTCCTGGGGGAACTCGGAGTGCGGGGACAGAGTTTGAGGAAGACAGTGAAGGAAATGTCAGATGAAGCAGCCAGAGCTAGCCAGTGGATCTGGATGAGAAAAAATAATGTCAGTTGGGGGCCAGCAGGGGGAACTACTAAGCAGGGTACATAACTCCTTGAGATCAGGTGGAGAGATCCACCAATCAGTCCTCTCAGGAGAAAATCCAGGAAGAGGAAGGTTATTTAAGTGTGGGAGTGGCCTATTTGAATCCCTTTTGTTTGAGACCATGCTGCAAGATGAGTGTGTTTGCTGATCCTGTGAGTTTATCTATCTCCTTTAACTTTAGCTTATATTGGAATTATGCTATGTAGTGTGTGAAATAGAGTATGGTGAATGTCAGGAAAGGTAGTATCAGTACTATCTCTACCTGGAGCTCGCATGAACAGAGCCTGGGTTTGTTGAAGGTGGCAGTGCTGTTTGAGCTGAGGAGGAGGTTGGGTTGGGTTGTTGGGTTGGTGCGGGGAGCAGTGAGACCTGGCATTAGGGGAGTGTCTCTGGGACGCCAGAGATCACTGTCTAGCCTCCTGGAGGTGTCATGGGACTAACTAGAGGAAACACTGGTGAAAGGAGGTTCCCACCTGATGACCCCAAAGACTTGATAGTTATCACTGCTCACTGGTCTGTATAGTTTAGCCTTGCCATAATAGCTTATCATAGGGCTTAGGAGGTTATTCATTTAGTGCTGATCCTTTCTCTAGAGCACAGACTTCTTGTGTTTATTTGAATGTTAATGAATGAAATTGACACTTAATAGAATAACTCAATTTGTTTTTAGCATGTGGTAACGTGTTTTTCCAAGCCGTCTTTAAATGCACCATGAGTGGACAGCGCCAGGCGCATACACATGCTGTCGTGTTGTGATCAGAATCAATCACACAGACAAGATGTGTGCTACTGGGCAGTGTTGCTGTGTTAACAATGTTCAGCAAACAAGCCAGCAAGAATCAAAAAACCTTGCCCAATTTCTTCAAAACAAACCATGTAAGTTGAGTAATGCTGTTGCATGTAGATAATGTTCGCTAAATGATGACTAATTACTCATACTCATTGTACTCGTCGTCCTCCGCTTATCCGGGTATACCTCCTGGTGATGAGCTGGATCAGATGGCAGGGGAGGACGCCACACAGACCTGGCAGGCCCAAATGAGCAGTGAGGGTCTGCTGGGAACGCCTGGCAAAAGAACCTGTCAAGATGATCTTCAACTCCCACCTCCGGGAGAGCGACTGCGTCCCGAGGGCAGAGGGGAACATTGAGTCCGAATGGGCCTTGTTCCGCTCTGCCATTTGCCCAGGGAATTTTCACATGCCATTATTGTAACTGTTTAAATCCCCCCCCCCCTCTGCCAACCTGACGTCGGCATGTGACGTCATTCACTCCGCCATAGCCCGCCTGCAGACTAAACACCTGAGTGCCTTCATAGCTATCTCGGGTCAACCATGTCACCATGGAAACAACTTTGCCCACCTTTACACAGTATGTGAGTTGTCCTGCCAGAGAGGGACTTGCTATATGCAAACGCTAAGGGTGCATACAGCTGCTCCCCCCTCCCCCCTCTGGGTAGGTCAGACCACAACTGGTGCACCTCAACCCCTGCTATGTACCCCTAGTCAGGACTCTGCCTGCGACCATGAGGACAGTGAGGAGATGGTCGGAAGAGGCTTATGAGACACTGCAGGGCTGTTCTGGGGTGACAGACTGGCAGGCACTCTGTGAACCAAATGGGGAGGACATTCACGGGCTCACAGAATGCATCACAGACTACATCAGTTTCTGTGTGGACTCCACTGTCCCAGCCAGGACTGTCCATTGTTACCCAAATAACAAACCGTGGGTGACAAAGGACATCAAAGCCATTCTCAACACAAAGAATCAATCAATCAATCAATTTTATTTATTTGCCTCACAGGGCTTTACAGCATACGACATCCCTCTGTCCTTTGGACCCTCACAGCGGATAAGGAAAAACTCCCCCAAAAAAAAACCTTTAACGGGGGAAAAAAAAATGGTAGAAACCTCAGGAAGAGCAACTGAGGAGGGATCCCTCTTCCAGGACGGACAGACGTGCAATAGATGTCGTACAGAACAGATCAACATGATAAATTAACAGTAATCCGCATGACACAATGAGACAGAGAGAGAGAGAGAGAGAGAGAGAGAGAGAGAGAGATATGCAGATAATGAAAGTAGCTTACAACATTATTGAAAGTAATAATATTATAGTTGTAGTTCTGGCTACTGTGATACAATATGCTGAAAGTATGTATTAATATCTGGTAATATACATGTGTGACAATAGTCATATGTGTACAATAACAGTAGAAGTATGACTAATGATGGCAGCAGCAGCAGCAGCAGGAGGCATCTGGCAGGACCACGGCAGCAGCACAACCACACACATCACGCTGTCCAGGCACCGCTGTGATATGAGTTAATCTGAGAGACAGTGGAGCACAAAGGCTCCGGAGAAGAAGCCGACTTAATGACATCCAGAATGGCCGAGTTAGCAAGATGCAGTAATAGAATACGAGAGGGAGAGAGAGAGAGAAAGAGAAAAGGAGAGAGGGTGCCCGGTGTATTATAGGGGGGTCCTGCGGCAGACTAGGCCTAAGTCAGCCTAACTAGGGGCTGGTATAGGGCAAGCCTGAGCCAGCCCTAACTATAAGCTTTATCAAAGAGGAAAGTCTTAAGTCTAGTCTTAAATGTGGAGACGGTGTCTGCCTCCCGGACCGTAACAGGAAGATGATTCCACAGGAGAGGAGCCTGATAGCTGAAGGCTCTGGCTCCTGATCTAGTTTTGGAGACTTTAGGGACCACGAGTAACCCTGCGTTCTCAGAGCGCAGTGTTCTGGTGGGGTAATATGGCACTATGAGCTCTCTAAGATATGACGGAGCTTGACCATTTAGAGCTTTGTAAGTTAACAGTAGGATTTTAAATTCAATTCTGGATTTTACAGGGAGCCAGTGCAGAGAAGCTAAAACAGGAGACATATGATCTCGTTTCTTAGTTCCTGTTAGTACATGTGCTGCTGCATTCTGAATTAGCTGGAGAGTTTTTAGGTACTTACTAGAGCTACCTGATAATAGAGAGTTACAGTAATCCAGCCTAGAGGTAACAAAAGCGTGGACCAATTTTTCTGCATCTTTTCGGGTCAGGATAGGCCTAATTTTCGCAATATTATGCAGATGAAAAAATGCAGTCCGCGAGATTTGTTTTAAATGAGAATTAAAAGACAAATCTTGATCAAATATTACTCCGAGGTTTCTTACGGTAGTGCTAGAGGCCAGAGCAATGCCATCTAGAGAAACTATGTCATCAGATAAAGAGTCTCTGAGTTGTTTGGGGCCAAGAACAGTAACTTCAGTTTTGTCTGAATTTAACATCAGGAAATTGGTGCTCATCCAAGCTGTTATGTCTTTAAGGCAGTTATGGAGTTTAGTTAATTGATTACTTTCTTCTGGCTTCATCGATGAATACAACTGAGTATCATCCACATAACAATGGAAATTTATAGAGTGATTTCTAATGATGTTACCTAAAGGAAGCATATATAGAGTAAATAGGATTGGTCCGAGCACAGAACCTTGCGAAACTCCAAAACAAACTTTGGTACGTAAGGATGATTCATTATGAATGTCAACAAACTGAAAACGATCAGATAAATAAGATTTAAACCAGCTCAGTGCAGAACCTTTTAGGCCAATTAAGTCTTCCAGTCTCTGCAGTAGAATTTGATGGTCAATAGTGTCAAACGCTGCACTAAGATGTAATAAAACAAGTACAGAGACAAGTCCTTTGTCTGAAGCAATCAGAAGGTCATTTGTAATTTTAACTAGTGCTGTCTCAGTGCTATGATGCACTCTAAATCCTGACTGAAATTCCTCAAATAAATTATTATCATGGAGAAAATCACACAGCTGCTCTGTGACTACTTTCTCAAGGATCTTTGACATAAAGGGAAGATTAGATATTGGTCTATAATTGGCTAACACCTCTGGATCCAGGGTGGGCTTTTTTAGTAAAGGTTTAATTACAGCTACCTTAAAAGACTGTGGTACATAGCCTATTAATAAGGATATATTGATCATATCTAATATATGAGTGTTAACTAAAGGAAAGACCTCCTTAAGTAGCCTAGTTGGGATGGGGTCTAAGAGACACGTTGATGATTTAGAAGAAGAAATCACTGCTGTCAATTCTTGAAGAGAAATTGGGGAGAAGCAATCTAAATATATATTCTGAAGAAGGCCTTCAGAGCTGGTAACAGGGAGGAGGTGAGAACAATACAGGTGGAGCTGAAGATGAAGATCAGGGAGGCTAAAGAGAGGTACAGGAGGAAGCTGGAGTGGAAACTCCAGCAGAACAACATGAGAGAGGTCTGGAGTGGAATGAGGACCATCACTGGCTTCAGGACCAACAGCCACAGAGGAGGTGAAGGCAGCGTGGACAGGGCCAATGAACTGAATCTGTTTTTTTAACAGATTTGACACTGCTGGGGTGTGAGACTGAATACACTCTCCATCATGAGGACTACACCCCTCCCCCACGTGTCATCGCCTCCACAATGTGCTTCACTGCTGACCATGTGAGAAGACAGCTGATGAGACTCCACTCAAATAAGGCTGCAGGCCCTGATGGTGTCAGCCCCAGGGTGCTCAATGCCTGTGCTCCCCAGCTATGTGGAGTACTTCAGCATGTCTTCAGCATGAGTCTGAGTCTCTAGAGGGTCCCCTTGCTGTGGAAGACATCCTGCCTCGTTTCTGTGCCAAAGACGTCACGTCCCAGTGGCTCCAAGGACTACAGACCTGTGGCATTGACCTCCCACATCATGAAGACCCTGGAGAGACTCATCTTGGAGCAGCTCCGGCCCATGGTCAAGCCACTTTTGGACCCCCTCCAGTTCGCCTATCAGCCCCGACTTGGAGTTGAGGATGCCATCATCTACCTGCTCAACTGCGTCTATGCCCACCTGGACAAGCTGGTGAGCACTGTGAGGGTCATGTTTTTTGACTTCTACAGTGCATTCAACACCATCCGTCCAGCTCTACTGGGTGATCAGCAGACAGCAATGTAGGTGGATGCCCCCTTGGTGTCCTGGATTGTCGACCACTTGACTGGCAGACCACAGTATGTGCACTTGCAACGCTGTGTGTCAGACAGAGTGGTCAGTAATACCGGGGCCCCGCAGGGGACTGTCCTCTCTCCCTTCCTTTTCACCCTCTATGCCACGGACGTCAGCTATTGCACTGAGACCTGCCATCTTCAGAAGTTTTCTGATGACAGAGCTGTTTTGGATAACTTTGTCACATGGTGTGAGCAGAACCATCTGCAGCTCAACGTGGCAAAGACAAAGGAACTGGCTGTGGATCTGAGGAGGACCAAGACACCAGTGACCCCTGTTTCCATCCAGGGGGTCAGTGTGGACATTGCAGAGGACTATAAGTACCTTGGGGTACACATTGACAATAAACTGGACTGGGCTAAAAACACTAACACTCTCTACAGTAAGGGCCAGAGCCGTCTCTATTTTCTGAGGCGACTGAGGTCCTTCAACATCTTCCGGACTACACTCAGGATTTTCTATGAGTCTGTGGTGGCCAGTGCTATCCTCTATGCTGTTGTGTGCGGGGGCAGCAGGCTGAGGGTGGCGGACACCAACAGACTCAGCAAACTGATCCTCAAGGCCAGTGACATTGTGGTAACGGAGTGTGACTGATGGTGGTGTCAGAGAGGAGGATGCTGTCTAAGCTACAAACTATCTTGGACAGTGTCTCACACCCACTCCACCATGTGCTGGTCAGGCACAAGAGTAATTTCAGTGGGAGACTCATACCACCTAAATGTACCACTGAGCGCCACAGGAAATCATTCCTGCCTGTGGCCATCAAACTGTACAACTCCTCCCTCTGAGTGGCCCTGAGATTTTTTCACACACTGTCAACATGTGCAATAATTTAACTTGTGCAATAACCCCATTTCACCCTGACTGTATATATTCTGTTTGTGTAAATAATCTTGTTTAGGTTACTACATATATATATATATATATATATATATATATATATATATGTATATATATATATACGTGTGTGTGTACATATATATATTTACTTTTTATTTTTGTTAACAATTTCTGTTTATTTTAACTATATATTTGTAAATACTCTTGTTAAATTTCTGTATTTTCACGTATCTTTCCTTTCTTGCAAGGAGTACCTTTAACACAAATAATTTCCCCTCGGGGATCAATAAAGTATTTCTGATTCTGATCCTGAAAAACTCGGGCGTGGGAGGGTTTCGGTGAGGCCATGGAGAAAAACGGTCAGCTCCGAAGAGGTTCTGGCAAACCGTCCAACGCCTCAGGGGGGGAAGGCGGCAACTTGTTTACACTGTTTACAGTGGGGGCGGGGAGCTGCTGACATCAACTGTCGGGCGGTGGAAGGAATACTTCGAGGAGCTCCTCAATCCCACCAACACGTTTTCCAGTGAGGAAACAGAGCCGGGGGCGGGTCGTCCAATTTCTGGAGGCAGAAGTCGCTGAGGTAGTGAAACAACTCCGCGGCGGCGGAGCCCTGGGGTTGGATGAGATTCGCTCTGGATATCTCAAGGCTCTGGATGCTGTAGGGCTGACCTGGCTGACACGCCTCTGCAACATTGTGTGGACACTGGGGGCAGTGCCTCTGGAGTGGCAGACCGGGGTGGTGGTCCCTATCTTCAAGAAAGGGGACCAGAAGGTGTGTTCCAACTACAGAGGGATCACACTCCTCAACCTGCCCGGTATGTCTACTCCTGGGTGCTGGAGAAGAGGGTCCGGTCGAGAGTTGAACCTCAGATTGAGGAGGAGCAATGTGGTTTTAGTCCTGGATGCGGAACCGTGGACCAGACTTATTTATACTCTAAAATATTTTTTGTCTGTTTTGCAATAGGTAGCACAGGGAGAAGGCTTAAAAATATTTGATTAATTTTGCACATCTGTGCTGTCATATTTGACTAAAATGTAAAATACATCTCAATGTTGATATGTTTAGTGTTGTGTCACTTTCTGTCTTCATGCCATTATTCCATTTTGTGTGCTAATAACTTGCTAACAGAAATGGTGTTTTACTGAACTTTGTGTTCAGTGTTGTCATTTGGCACTTAGTCATCTGGCTACTTACCTTGTAGATGCTCGAGGGTAATTCTGTGTCAACTCAACCAGAGTTTGGCAGCTAAAACTTTAGACTTTGATAGTATGTCATTTTAAAGAACTGAAGTCGGTCCCCTGGTGCTGTGCTGTGGCTGTGTTATGTGGCTCTTTAGCTGCTAAGGAGAAGTGCTACTGAATGCGAGAGGATGATAAATCCCTCAATAGACCTCTGAACAATTTGTCTCCCTCACCTCTGAAATGATGGCTACGCCCCTGGTGAAAAGTCTGATTGACTGACTGTCACCTGTGTGTATGCGTTGAAGGAGAGGGGCGGAGGGAGCGAAGCTGTGGAAACATCCTGCAGTCATACCGTCATGTGTTTAAATAACTTATTAGACGGATATATTAGGGCTGGGCGATACGGCCTAAAAAAAAAATCTCTGATTTTTTCACAAAAAATCCGATTCACGATTTAAACTTTCAGCATGTGAATAAACCCCAGCTTTTCCATGGTAGCCTACATATGGGCACCATATCTCTTGCAATATACATGGCGACTGCATCTGTGATCGCTTTCCACCGGACCCCTTTATTATCATACGGCAGTGTTTCCCCTACCATTATATTCACACAAGAAGTCATTTAAGGTTACCTTTCCTATAGAGCAGGTCTATACCTTGTCCTTTTATTAAACAAACTAAATAGCCTTATGTTACAGGCTGAGCCGGATGTGTGTGTGTGTGTGTGTAGTTGTTGTAGGAGGTATGAGATGTTTGTGCGCCGGGTGTGGTATGTGACGTCAGACGGATGCGCCCCAGGAAGAAAGTGAGGCATGTGCTATGTTGTTTACATCGAGCAGCCACAGTGACGAAGCCTACACAGTTCTGCGTGCTGTTTTTGAGTTATTTGTGTACATCGTCCCTGCAGTGCTGAAAATAAAGTGCCGTTCTTTAACGCAGACGAAGTCCTGTTGTTTTTGTGTTGTTGCCACAACAAGTTAACACAAGCTAAAGGAGCTAATGGTCTTCGGAGGTCCCTTTACTGCGGTTCAGGGGTCTGCCAGCTTGGCGTTGGTAACACTTATTCATCTTATTTACACAACAGCATGTCATTTCTGTCCCTACATGGTGCGTATCTAAAATCCTCCTCTGCTCTCTGTGTCACGCACGGCGGAGTTCGGCCCTGATGTGCGCACACACACACACACACACACACACACACACACACACACACACACACACACACAGGTGAGCACAGACACAGGTGTGCACACAAAAGCACTGAAGCACTTTCTTGAGAAGTTCTGAACTACCGGAGCCCAGCGGGGAGCGGCGGTGGCAGATTTTAAATAGAAACTCGATTTTCATTAAAACAAATCAGCCTAAACTGCAAATTTGAATTAATCGATAAAATTGATTTATCGCCCAGCCCTAGGATAAATAGAGAAAGGCGACGTTGAGAGAACAAGCCCAAATAAGCAACCCGCGACTACCAATATTTGTAAGCGACTTTACAAAAAAACAAGCCCACAGTCGCGGCTAATAAACGGACCTGACAACCCTGCTTGTGTGCTTGTGAATACCCGCCCTACTCTGCCTCTGATTGGTTTATGATGAAATTTTATTCTCCCTAAACCAATCATCATCACTTATGCGGTTGTCTCTCCCTCCCTTCCCCCTCAACTGCCCTCACCAAAGAAAAAAAAATTAGAGCTGAGAAGGAGCTTGCTTGGGTGAAAGCCGCTTCAGTGAACTCAAGTAAAGCCGTAACGGCGCATTTTATTGTGAGTAACGATAACGGCAGTAACTTTTTTGATTACTTGTTACTGAAAAAAGTAGCGCCTGCGCTTCTCGGCTCCGACTCACTGAGCCAGGCAGAGAAGCGTGGGGACATTAGCACTAATGGGCTGCCATGCTAACGTTCCAACTCTTCTCTGTGAGACTGTGAGCCCGGCTCCCGGCTCAGTTGGAGTTGGAGCGTTAGCGTGGCAGCCGAGTAGTGCTAACGCTAACAGGAAAGCAGGGAAATAGCTAAACAGCAGAGACTGAGAGTGAGTGAAAGACATTGCTAACTGCTACACTAAGTTGGCTGTTTAGGTTTTATTTCTTCGCCCCTGTGGCGAGTGAATCTGCCTACAGTGAAAGTGGGGGCTAACCGGTGCTTCCTCCCCTTGCTCCACTTCACTCAGCTGCTTACACAGCCAGTTAGCCTCTGCTAGCTTCCCAGCTAGCGACTCTCCGTTTGGATCCAACCAGAGCACCGAGCCCTGGTTTGTTATTCAGGTTAATGTGAGAAGAAGCAGCGGGTATATCGGGCAGCTGAGTGAAGCTGAGTGAAGCGGAGCCTGCCAAAGACACCGGGACCGTCTGGATGTGATAGTCCGTGGAGATGCTGCTGTACTCCCCGGCACAGACGAGGCGAGTCGGGGGGGTGGGGGGTGTTGGAAAGCAGAGGTAGAGGGAGAAGTGGCTCATGACACACTTTGTTTTGCTCTACAGGCAGTGCACAACAGCGAACTTAGCGGTGAAACGATTTCACTTACTGCTCCTTTAAGGCATTTTTGAAGTTTAGTTAAAAAGGTAACAGTTAGGATTCGGGTTTCTTTAGCTTGGCGCCACCTAGCGTCAGCAGTGTTGCTCGCACTGTCGCAAAGACCAAATTGACTGTGGGGATCAGAGATGATCAATAAAATGTAGGCTGTAAAGCCATATGTAGAATTCATTTTCTAACCGCTTCATCCTCTTGAGGGTCGTGGGGGGCCTATCCCAGCTGACATCGGGCGAGAGGCAGGGTACACCCTGGACAGGTTGCCAGACTATCACAGGGCTTACACGCTCACATTCACACCTACAGACAATTTAGAGTTATCAATTAACCTAGTTAACCCAGATTAACCTAATCTGCATGTCTTTGGACTGTGGGAGGAAGCCAGAGTGCCCGGAGAGAACCCACGCTGACACGGGGAGAACATGCGAACTCCACACAGAAGGGCTCCCACACCCGGGATCGAACCGGCAACCCTCTTGCTGTGAGGCGAGAGTGCTAACCACCACACCACCGTGCCGCGGATTTTAACTTTTGTTTTAGTTAATTTTTTTATTCTCTACTGTCTTTTAATGTAAAGTGAAGCTCTTTAACGTAATGTTGTCTTGTTTTGTCTTCCACAGTATATTCGGTGGGTGTAATCGCTGCTGCCATCTTCCTCATCCTGCTGCTGATAGGCCTCATCATCACGGTCACAGTGGTCTGCTGCAAGTGCAGGAAGAAAGCTCTGAAAAGTGAAAAAGAAGGAGTGCCACTGAGGGATGTATAGAGTGTGTGTACCATCACACACATACACTGTAGGAACACGTGGTATAGCTGAACTGGACTCAAAGTCCAACATTCCACTGTCAAACATTGGAATCAATCCTTCCTTTAGTTTCTGTGAAACTGCGTCTGAATATGTCTGACATTATTTCATTCTTTCTTTATCATGTTATGCTGCAGAAAAACACTGAACACTCCTACTATACACTGGTCATACTGCTAAAGTTGTAATATTCCATTTCCTGTCTTTTATATTTGGTGAGGGGTACTTCTGGTAAGTGTAGATAAACACAACAGATATTATTTATTTCATTTTATAGTGTATTTTCTGTCATAGAGAGGATTTTTGGGATACTGGTAAAACACTTTATGGGAAATCAAGGTCTGGTATCTACTATTTTTGTATCTTATGCTTAATTTATTATGTTTAATTGAAATTAACATATTGTATATGTATATGTTAATTGATACACAAACATATGCATATGTAATTTAGCTGTTTTATACTTCAGATTGTTGTAGATCACTTTATTAAGTGGTGAATTGTTGAAAAAGTAATAAAATATTTCAAAGAACATGGCCTAATTGTATATTTCTAAAAAAAAATGATATTTTTAATTGACTGTTAAAGGATAACTTTGATATTTTTCAACCTGGGCCCTATTTACCCATGTGTATGTGTGCGTATGATTGATAGGTACAACTCGTTCTAAAATTGGTTCAGTACTGAGGGAGGTGGATGCACCCGGCAGCCGCGAAATGAGCTAAAACGAAAAAAAAATAAAGTGATTTGCTTCTTTTTTTCTCAAAATCGAGCAAGAGAACTGCAGTGCTAGATGAGATGGTGGCGCATCGACTTCCAAGTGCATCGTCAACACGTTGGAACTTCAACAGTCGTGCAGTCAACACAGTCTATGAGCACAAGAATGATCTGGTGAAGTGTTTTCAGACCATCCGGAACAGTGAAGCATTTGATGGCCCTACGAAGAGAGAGGCTGGAGGCTATGTGAGAATGCTGGAAGATGAAGCTTTCTGTTTTTTCCTAGCCTTGTTCCATAAGATCATGCCACAGGTGGACATGCTGTATAATCAGCTCCAGAAGAGAAACATCGATGCTGTCTACATCGCAGGAATCACCCAGACATTCATGAACCGCATGCAGGCTATCAGGTATGTTAAATGCATTAATATGTAGCGTAGCCTAATTGTTAATTCTCTGCATAAATTATGTGTAGCCTTAAATGCTGATATGTCATCTTATTCAAATAATTAATGTATCTGTGAAGTTCAGATTAAATATTATTGCTATTAATTTAATAACCTTGGGTTTAGTTAATATATCCCTAACCAGTTTTCACAACTGATTCATAAAACTTATGTATTGGATCAGGGAAGCTGTTCCTAATCTGGCTGAGGATGAGGAGTACAGGGAGTACAGTTCAGGAGCGACCCGCAAAGAAACAGAGAACATTGGGAGAAGACACGCAGCACCATTTGGCACTGGAGGTAAGCACTTGCTTACACACACAGAGGAACAGAGACACAGAGACACACAGAGGAACAGGCACACACAGAGAGACAGAGGAACAGACAGACAGAGACACACAGAGGAACAGATACACACAGAGGAACAGACACACACAGAGACACAGAGACACAGAGGAACAGAGACACAGAGGAACAGACACAGAGACACACAGAGAGACAGAGGAACAGACAGACAGACACACAGAGGAACAGACACACAGATACACACAGAGGAACAGATACACACAGAGGAACAGACACACAGATACACACAGAGGAACAGATACAGAGGAACAGACACACAGATACACACAGAGGAACATACACACAGAGGAACAGACACACACAGAGACACAGACAAACACAGAGACACAGAGACAAACGGGAACAGACACACAGAGACACAGAGGAACAGACACACAGAGAGGAACAGATAACACACAGAGACACTGAGGAACAGAGACACAGAGGAACAGACACACACAGACACAGAGACACATGGAAACAGAGACACAGAGGAACAGAGACACAGACACAGAGACACAGAGGAACAGAGACAGAGAGGAACAGACACACAGAGACACACAGAGGAACAGAGACACAGAGAGGAACAGACACACAGAGACACACTGAGGAACAGAGACACAGAGAGGAACAGACACACACAGACACAGAGACACATGGAAACAGAGACACAGAGGAACAGAGACACAGAGAGGAACAGAGACACAGAGAGGAACAGAGACACATGGAAACAGAGACACAGAGGAACAGAGACACAGAGAGGAACAGAGACACAGACACAGAGACACATGGAAACAGAGACACAGAGGAACAGAGACACAGAGAGGAACAGACACACAGAGACACAGAGGAACAGAGACACAGAGAGGAACAGACACACAGAGACACACAGAGGAACAGAGACACAGAGAGGAACAGACACACAGAGACACACTGAGGAACAGACACACAGAGGAACAGACACACACAGAGACACAGAGAGGAACAGATAACACACAGAGACACACTGAGGAACAGAGACACAGAGGAACAGACACACACAGACACACAGAGACACATGGAAACAGAGACACAGAGGAACAGAGACACACTGAGGAACAGACACACAGAGACACACGGAAACAGAGACACAGAGGAACAGAGACACACAGAGACACACTGAGGAACAGACACACACAGGAACAGACACACACAGAGACACACTGAGGAACAGACACACACACAGGAACAGAGACACACAGAGGAACAGAGACATCATCAAAAAAATCTAATGAAGATGCTCGCCACTTGATGTAGTAGTCCAGACTCAAATGTTTATTGTCATATGATATCTATAAATAATTACAGTTAACCATTTTGGTTTATTACACAATATAGGCTAGCTATTCAGAACATTGATTGTAGTGAGACATGTGAAGACCTAATTCTTTACCTTTTTTAAAATTGTATGTTATCACAGGTATGTGACACCATCATGAGCCATGCCAAGGAGAGGTTTTCTTTCACCAAGCACCTCATCAGCGCCACTCTCTTGCAAGGAGACTTGTTCCAACAACACAGCAGAAAGTTCCCAGATTCAGCACTGGAGACCACGGTGGAAGCCTGTCCCTCTTTGGACAAGGCCAGACTTAAAACAGAACTGTCCCTGATCTACGAGAATGAGGAGTTCCGGAGTTGCAAAGGTGCACTGGCTCTCTATCAGGTTTTGATGGAAAACAACCTTGGAGAAACATTCACTGAAACTGTAAGTCTCCTCAACATCATCATCACAACACCAATGACAACATCAGAGTCTGAGAGGTGCTTCTCTACATTAAAGAGGGTAAAAACTTTCCTTAGGAACACTATGTCACAAGATCAGCTCAACGCTCTGGCTATGCTCTCAATAGAGAAGAAAATGACAAAAGACATTCCTGATTTCAACATCAGGGTCATTGAAAAATTTGCCTCAAAAAGAAAGACGAGCGAAATTCTTGTGTAAATAAAGCAGAGAGAGAGAGACAAACACATGCACATGCAGAAAAAGAGACACACAGAGGAACCGAGAGGAACAGAGAGGAACAGACACACACAGAGGAACAGAGACACACAGAGGAACACAGAAGAACAGAGAGGAACAGACACACAGAGGAACAGAGACACACAGAAACAGACACACACAGAAGAACAGAGAGGAACAGACACACACAGAGGAACAGAGAGGAACAGACACAGAGGAACAGAGAGGAACAGACACAGAGGAACAGAGAGGAACAGACACAGAGGAACAGAGAGGAACAGAGACACACAGAAGAACACAGAAGAACAGAGAGGAACAGACACACACAGAGGAACAGACACAGAGGAACAGAGAGGAACAGAGACACACAGAAGAACACAGAAGAACAGAGAGGAACAGACACACAGAGGAACAGAGACACACAGAAACAGACACACACAGAAGAACAGAGGAACAGACACACACAGAGGAACAGAGAGGAACAGACACACAGAGGAACAGAGAGGAACAGAGACACAGAGGAACAGAGACACACAGAAACAGACACACACAGAGGAACAGAGAGACACAGAGGAACACAGAAGAACAGAGAGGAACAGACACACAGAGGAACAGAGAGGAACAGAGAGACACAGAGGAACACAGAGGAACAGAGAGGAACAGACACACAGAGGAACAGAGAGGAACAGAGACACACAGAGGAACAGAGAGACACAGAGGAACAGAGAGACACAGAGGAACACAGAGGAACAGAGAGGAACAGACACACAGAGGAACAGAGAGGAACAGACACACAGAGGAACAGAGAGACACAGAGGAACACAGAGGAACAGAGAGGAACAGAGACACACAGAGGAACAGAGAGACACAGAGGAACACAGAGGAACAGAGACACACAGAGGAACAGAGAGGAACAGACACACAGAGGAACAGAGAGGAACATTAACACACAGAAGAACAGAGAGGAACAGACACACAGAGGAACAGAGACACACAGAGGAACAGACACACAGAAGAACAGAGAGGAACAGATACACACAGAGGAACAGAGAGGGACAGAGAGACACAGAGGAACACAGAAGAACAGAGCGGAACAGACACAGAGGAACAGAGAGGAACAGACACACAGAGGAACAGAGAGGAACAGACACACACAGAGGAACAGAGAGGAACAGACACACAGAGGAACAGAGAGGAACAGAGACACACAGAGGAACACAGAAGAACAGAGAGGAACAGACACACAGAGGAACAGAGAGGAACAGACACACAGAGGAACAGAGAGGAACAGAGACACACAGAGGAACAGAGACACACAGAGGAACAGACACACACAGAGGAACAGACACACAGACACACACAGAGGAACAGACACACACAGAGGAACAGAGAGGAACAGAGACACACAGAGGAACAGAGATGAACAGAGAGACACAGAGGAACAGAGAAACCGAGACACACAGACACACAAAGAGGAACAGAGAGGAACAGACACAGAAGAACAGACACACAGAGGAACAGACACACACAGAGTCTTTTAAGTTTATTTTACATTCAATAGGCAATATATAATAATAATATAGTTGTGGAGACTGCTTTGTTGTTTCTCTCAGGCTGTGACATGCAATGACAAATTTAACTGGTTCTATGGCTTCTATGATGCTGTTTTCTACAAGTAATTGTTGCATTTTTTCTGATTAGAGAGGGTATTAAAATCATCTGTTTATGTTTAATTTTTGAAAATAACTTGGTTCTCAGTTCTTTGTATATGTTACATTTTAATAGGAAATGTTCTGTTTCATTCTCTCTTCATATAACTCAAGCCACACTCACCTTAGACACTCCTCCTCACTCACTCACTCACTCACTCACTCACTCACTCACTCACTCACTCACTCACTCACTCACTCACAGTTGATTTGTATAGATTCAGCTGAAATCATACCCTTGTTGTGAATTCATCCCTTGATTGTATAGTATTTAATTGCATAAAGTCTAATATAGCTGTATTTGTTAATTTGTTTTGTATTTGTAATTGTTACTTCTTCGGTGAAACTGGAAAATAAAATTAAATTATTACTGTGGAACTGTAGTCATTTTCCAACTGTTCATTTGAATGGCTATGCTAAATTAGGCAGGGAAATCTGTTGGCACACCAGCCGCCACTGGTTGGACCGTAAATCGACCGGTAAATCGAGAGCTTCACTTTCTGGCTAAGCTCCCTTTTCACTACAACGGACTGGTTAAGCGCCCGCGTCACTGCTGACGTCGCCCCAATCCGCCTGTCAATCTCCCGCTCCATCCTACCCCGACTCGTGAACAAGATCCTGAGATACTTAAACTCCTCCACCTGAGGCAGGACCTCCCCCCGACCTGGAGAGGGCAATCCACCCTAGTTTAAGTTTATTTATTTACTTTATTAATCCCCCTAAGGGGAAATTGAGTTTTATTAAAATGTTTATTTTAGCATTCTTTATTATATATTAACAGAAGGAATTTTACTGTTCACTTTACACATTCTGCTTTATTGCACAATCTTTATTGTTTTTATGCAAAATTTCTCAATTAATTTGATGGCTTGAACTGTACCTGTAATCAACTGAACCTTTAATTACAGTAAAAGTAACTTTAAAAAGGTGTCTGTGAAATTTCTGTCTCTGACAACTTTTTATTTAAAAAGCCCCTAGGCTGTAGTTTTATACATATTTTGAACTTCATATTGCTTTGAGGTGTAGGGCAGATATTCATTAATTCAAGCTTTATTTTAATTCGAAATTATGCTGAGGGACACCCCTTATTTCCAGTATGGTCAACTAATATCAGGGCACTGTTCAAGCAATAGGTGACACCTATTGTTATATCTGTTAATATATAACAACGAATGCAAAAATAAACGTTTTAATAAAACTCAATTCCTTATGTCTTAGTATAGCACCCCATTCAGTTAATACATAACAAAGCATGAAAAAAATAAACTTTTAAAATAAAATAAAACTCTTATCTCAGTTTTTCATTTGTTATTATAGTTTGTTATGGAGTCCGTGATTTCCCTGTGTCTATTTGAGGTCTTGTTATATGGCGTGACACTTAGAAATGTTTGCGTAATTGTGCTTAGTTGTTTTATGAGGCTCTGGCAGCTTTCAGTTGTCTCTTTGTCTTTAATGTTACTTGGCTTGGCTTTCTCTTGCATGCATTCTTCCTTCTTTTCTCTGTGCTGTCTCAAGTGCTGATATAGAGCTCATAAGTTGAGTGTTTCTGTTTCCAGTACATGGAACCTTAAAAATCAATTACTCATAATGTATTTCAGTGGCTAGATGAAAATTATTTTCTGGTCCCGTTTGAGTTGTGCCATGAATTTCACATATGTTGTTTGTGAATTTTTAATATATTTTTTCATGCAAAGAGGGCTACAATTTAGTGGGAAGAAGTTTGATACTGTTAGGTTTTGTGGGAGAGCGCTTTGTGGACTACAGCTTTTCGCTGCTCTTGACGTGTATTATATACGTCACCACTCACACTCGGAACATGGCTGTGTCTCTAGTACACTTCACCGCCTTCTTCCAAGGAGAGGACAAAAGCCTTAAGCGTGGTGAAAACCACTACAAGTCTGGACATGTGGAAAGTTTCAGCTACGCCAGTGGGGAGATGGCCGGCGTTGTCCACGCCAGTAGACGAGGCAGAATAAGCAGCAGCGGCACTGTGAAGGCCAAAACACACAGGCGCCGTACGACGCGCGTCAAAACAGCCGCCCCCATTATTTACTATTTACAAACCCACACCGGCGGCGGCTCGACTCGCGTCGACGTGCTGCACTGCGGCACTTAACTAACAGCACTGATCTAACAGCTGATTGGTTCAGATGTCGACTCAACAAGATGACGTTTTAGATAATCTACTCATTTTTGTTGAATTCTAGAGGTTAACATTGTATTTGTCTGACCTGAAGGTTTATTCTGTGAACAGAAAACATGTTGTGTGACTGATGGTGAAAACAAACTGATAAATGGGTCTGATCACTTTTTTAATGAACTGACATCATTCCAGACAGGATGTAAGTGTGTCTGTGACTTCCTGCACGGACTGAAGGCTGCTGGAAACTGTCGGGAAACTGTCCGACTTCACTGCGGCTTTTTGTCACCGCCCCCCGCTGCGGCCACCTGCTCTCGTCTACTTTCCAGGCGAGGCGCAGTTCATCTCGAACGAGCCTAATGACGCCACCGTCATATGATGCCGCCAGTGTGTTTTGGCCTTTAGTGATGACGTGATGTCGCATCGGCGACATGTACCCTGCGTTCCAATACCCATACTACCATACTATTTAGTACACCAGAAAAAGAATTAGTGTGTCCCAATACATAGTATGTCAGATGCAGTATGCCAAAAGTACCCGGATGTTCTACTACATCCGGTCATATTTCGCAGTATGCATGTCAGCATGCTTCTTTGGCCGTTCTGACCCACAATCCTTTGCACAGCGGAAGTTACATTGCACTGACTGAGCTGCGTGTACAACCAACGCCCACACTTCCTTTCATACATGGTTTATTTAATTTGAGATACTAAGACACTACATATTAGGACTGCAATGATCTGATTATATACTGTCACATATCATACAGTTTTGCAAGAACACGGTCACAACATTCAACTTTATTGTGATTATAGTATAATCAGTGTTAGGGTTCAACTATGACTACAATATAGAAGATTCTACCAGTAAAGGCAGTGGTGTAAGTGTTGTATAAATAATGAATGAATATGACTAAATATGAATACACTATGGGCCAAGTATGAGCCGTACAGACTAGTAAATATATAAATAGTAAAAGTCAAATACATATTAAGTAATGTAGTAAGAATGTGCAAGTATGTTACACTACAAATAAAAGTAATGTGAATGTAAGGCTGCTTCACGTGCAGACAGAATATGGTGCCAGCAGATGCATAGCTGTAAATATATTTAACATCAAACATCTGCCAGCAACAGAGAGCTGTGTGTGAAGGGGGTTAATATGCCTACTGGTGACTAGTTCAATAGACAGGTCACTAATAATAGGCTTGGGACTGTTTACGTGAACACGTCAGTTTAGAAACAACAACATACATTATATAACAGACATAGACATAACAGCAACAGAGCTCTCCGGTGTTGTGTCCCTACTGGTTTCCAATTTAACTGGTTTCCTTACTGAACAGCCGCAGATGTGCTGCGCCTCCGTCAGCAGATTCGTCACAAATTCACAAACATACACAACATATTACTGGCGATTTTAAAGTCACAGCCCACATCTACCACAGCGAATATGCTTCTGTAAGTGAGCACTACGTACCAGCGACATTAAAAAAATAAAGGAAAGAAAATATGATATATATACAAATTTGCTTCAAGCTGGACTCGATATCACGTCAACAAAAGACAATATAACACTAACTTCACGTCTACCTGTGTGAGCCACTGAGACGCACAAAGTGCATGACTTTCCTCGGGTATTAGTAAGTTACGTCAGCATCCAGGTAACATTTTGATTTGGGCTGACCTGAGACAACTGGTTACCCTCGGCTTGCCTTGAAAATATCCAAGCATATTTATCAGTGTTTATTGTTCCTTTTCCACGAGTCTACAAACATATTCAGTGCCACATTACAGTCTGTACAACACTGCACACTATGACAAAGCCTGTCATGTTTAAAAAGTGACGATCTAACTCGGAAAATGCTCTCCAAATACGCTAAATAATATGTAAATAAAAACCAAGCACTTATAGCCACTGGATCATTGGAGGTGAAAAGCAAGGACTGACATTTAGTTTTTTGTGTACTTGCACTTTTTAAAAACCTAATTTGAGTGTTACATCAGTATGTTTTAATTTAAGTAGGATATTATGCTTCGCTGCATTTTAAATGACTTCCGTATACACACACACACACACTCATATATATATGTATATATGTGATTTTATTTTTTAACTCGGTCACGGAAGTCATTTAGCAAGGAAACCAGTTAAATTGGAAACCAGTAGGGACACAACACCGGCACCTCCGACGGTATGCACGACTCTGGCGAGCTCGACGAGAGGAGATTTACTGCATCTCCGACAATTCACAACAACTCAAAATATTCAAATGTGGCGCTACGGACGGCGGCAGAAGTGAGCTAGAGGGTCGGAGCTCAGGGAGCGATGTGATGGCGGATGTAGTGTGTCCCAGTAGTATGCATACTGCATACTACACTACATACTTTTTAAGGGCAGCTGCAGTACCTACTAAAAGTATGTAGTAGAAGTATGTGATTTGGAACGCAGGGCCGGTGTTTCCTCCGCAGGCTCCACCTCACTCAGCTTCACTCAGCTGCCCAATAAACCCGCTGCTTCTTCCCACTTTAACCTGAATAACAAACCAGGGCTCGGTTCTCCGGTTGGATCCAAACGGAGAGTCAGGGCTAGCTGGGAAGCTAGCGGAGGCTAACTGGCTGTGCTTCCCTCCGTCATGCTGCGCTAGCCGCTCCCAGCTAGCCCCGGCTCTCCATTTGGATTCAAACGGAGAGCCGGGGCTAGCTCAGAGACTAGCGGAGGCTAACTGGCTGTGCTTCCCTCTGGTCATGCTCCCAGCTAGCTCCGGTTTGTTATTCAGGTTAAAGTGGGAAGAAGCAGCAGATCTGTCAGGCATGTGAGTGAAGTGGAGCCTGAGGAGGAAGCACCGGTTAGCCCCGGTTTCACTTGGCTTGGTGTGTCAGGGCCTTTACTGTTCATCGTCGCCGTACCTGAATCCAAAGTATCCCCATATAATAGACGTTGTTTTTTTTTCACCACCAACTCAGCCTGTTCATGGTCGTGCTCATGCTCTTCTTCAGCGTCTACGTTGGTTACTGCTGCACGCTGGGTGGCCACCTGACCATACGTGCTGTACACACCAGGATAGCTTGTGGGCGTAACTCCACACACTACAGGAGAGGTAGTCACGTTCACAGACACACACGTTAACATTTATTTACATTAAATCGCAGCCTTTTGTGCAGTTATGTAATCGCACAGCCTGTCATCGCGATTGCAATTGCGATTAGATTAATCAGCACTAACGGTATTACTTTTCAGTTCATTGTGCTCCTTCTAGTTTTCTGGTGTTATTTTTCAGTTCATTGTGCTCCTTCTAGTTTTCTGGTGTTATTTTTCAGTCCATTGTGCTCCTGTTTGCTGTTGTTACTATTCAGTTCACTGTGCTCCTTGTATCTTTCTCATCAAGTCCTAAAAAGGGAAACAGGCTTCAGTTTGAGCGGCCGTTTTCCGCGTGGTCCTAGTGATCGATAAGTCTGAGCTTATTAGCGCCTAACATTGTTTTTGGACAGTTAAAAGTGCAGGGGACATGTCCCCTTTTCTGAAATAATACCTTTATTGAAAATGTGCGTGTCCTTTCTAGGGAAAACCTGGTTTTATTAGGAGAGACGGCATTCATCCCACTTTGGATGGAGCTGCTCTCATTTCTAGGAACCTGGCAAACTTAAGTATAGTAATTTATAGTAATTTAAATCCCTGACAACCCAGAGTTGAGACCAGGAGAGTCGCAGTCCTATACGCCTCTCTGAGCTTCTAGTTCAGTTACCCAGCCATAGTTTTCATAGTTTTATACAAACGGTGTCTGTCCCCCGACCACCTAAATTATTTAAATCTAAAATTAAACAAAGAGGAGTTGTGCACAACAACCTCATAAAAATTAAAACCTCTTCTGTGGCAGAAAGACAAAACAGGAGAATTAAATGTGGACTGTTAAATATCAGGTCTCTGTCGTCTAAAGCAGTGTTAGTAAACGAATTAATATCAGATAATCATATTGATTTACTCAGTCTCACTGAAACCTGGCTGTGTCAAGATGAATATGTTAGTCTCAATGAGTCCACTCCTCCCAGTCATAATAATAACCACATTCCTCGAGGCAGCGGCCGAGGAGGGGGAGTTGCAGCCATTTTTAACTCCAGTGTGTTAATCAGCCCTAAACCTAAACTAGATTATAATTCATTTAGAAGCCTCGTTCTTAGTCTTTTACATCCGACCTGGAAAACCTCACAGCCACTTTTATTTGTTATAGTGTACCGTGCTCCTGGCCCGTATTCTGAATTTCTATCTGAATTCTCAGAGTTTTTATCCAGTCTAGTTCTTAAATCAGATAAAGTTATTATTGTAGGCGATTTTAACTTTCATGTCGACGTTGATAATGACTCCCTGGCTACCGCGTTTATCTCATTATTAGACTCTACTGGCTTCAGTCAGGGTGTACATGAACCCACTCACTGTTTAAACCAAACCCTCGATCTAGCTCTGACGTATGGAATTGAAATTGATAACCTAAAAGTCTTTCCACAGAATCCCTCGCTATCGGATCATTATTTGATTACTTTTGATTTCTTTTTACTCGATTACACGCCACTCAGCAACAGTTACTATACTAGATGTTTATCAGATAGTGCTGTCGCAAAATTTAAGGAAATGATTACTCCGTCGTTGAATTCAATACCAAGTCCCTCAGTAACAGAGGTTTCCTGTACTGACTTTGATCATTTTGTCGATAGCGCCGTAGGCTCACTGCGAACAACACTTCACTCTGTAGCTCCTCTTAAAAAGAAGTTAAAAAAGCAAAGAAGTTCGCTCTTTGGTATAACTCTTAAACCCGTAAGTTAAAACAAACATCGCGACAATTTGAAAGGAACTGGCGATTAACCAAGCTGGAAGAATCTCGTTTAGTCTGGGCAGACAGTCTCAAAACGTATAAGAGGGGCCTCCGCAATGCCAGAGCAAACTATTACTCAGCAGTAATAGAAGACAATAAGAACAACCCCAAGTTTCTTTTCAGCACTGTAGCCAGGCTGACTGAGAGTCAAAATATCCCTTTAGCCCTTAGCAGTAATGATTTTATGAGCTTTTTTAATGACAAAATTCTAACTATCAGAGGCAAAATGCATGACCTCCTGTCCTGAGATAGTACCTATCTAACCTCAAATACAGCTGTAAGACCTAATATATGTTTAGATAGCTTCTCCTCAATTTCCCTTTTGAATTGACCACAGTGATTTCTTCATCTAAATCATCAACATGTCTCTTAGACCCCATCCCAACTAGGTTACTTAAGGAGGTCTTTCCTTTAGTTAACACTCATATATTAAATATGATCAATATATCCTTATTAACAGGCTATGTACCACAGTCTTTTAAGGTAGCTGTAATTAAACCTCTACTAAAAAAGCCCACCCTGGATCCAGAGTTGTTAGCCAACTATAGACCAATATCTAATCTTCCCTTTATGTCAAAGATCCTTGAGAAAGTAGTCACAGAGCAGCTGTGTGATTTTCTCCATGATAACAATTTATTTGAGGAATTTCAGTCAGGATTTAGAGTGCATCATAGCACTGAGACAGCACTAGTTAAAATTACAAATGACCTTCTGATTGCTTCAGACAAAGGACTTGTCTCTGTACTTGTTTTATTACATCTTAGTGCGGCGTTTGACACTATTGACCATCAAATTCTGCTACAGAGACTGGATCACTTAATTGGCCTAAAAGGTTCTGCACTGAGCTGGTTTAAATCTTACTTATCTGATCGTTTTCAGTTTGTTGACGTTCATAATGAATCATCCTTACGTACCAAAGTTTGTTTTGGAGTTCCTCAAGGTTCTGTGCTCGGACCAATCCTATTTATTCTATATATGCTTCCTTTAGGCAACATCATTAGAAATCACTGTATAAATTTCCATTGTTATGCGGATGATACACAGTTGTATTTATCGATGAAGCCAGAAGAAAGTAATCAATTAACTAAACTCCAAAGCTGCCTTAAAGACATAAAAACTTGGATGAGCACCAATTTCCTGATGTTAAATTCAGACAAAACTGAAATTATTGTTCTTGGCCCCAAACAACTCAGAGACTCTTTATCTGATGACATAGTTTCTCTAGATGGCATTGCTCTGGCCTCTAGCACTACCGTAAGAAACCTCGGAGTAATATTTGATCAAGATTTGTCTTTTAATTCTCATTTAAAACAAATCTCGCAGACTGCATTTTTTCATCTGCATAATATTGCGAAAATTAGGCCTATCCTGACCCGAAAAGATGCAGAAAAATTGGTCCACGCTTTTGTTACCTCTAGGCTGGATTACTGTAACTCTCTATTATCAGGTAGTTCTAGTAAGTCCTTAAAAACTCTCCAGCTAATTCAGAATGCAGCAGCACATGTACTAACAGGAACTAAGAAACGAGATCATATTTCTCCTGTTTAAGCTTCTCTGCACTGGCTCCCTGTAAAATCCAGAATTGAATTTAAAATCCTACTGTTAACTTATAAAGCTCTAAATGGTCAAGCTCCGCCATATCTTAGAGAGCTCATAGTGCCTTATTATCCCACCAGAACACTGCGCTCTGAGAACGCAGGGTTACTCGTGGTCCCTAAAGTCTCCAAAAGTAGATCAGGAGCCAGAGCCTTCAGCTATCAGACTCCTCTCCTGTGGAATCATCTTCCTGTTGTGGTCTGGGAGGCAGACACCGTCTCCACATTTAAGACTAGACTTAAGACTTTCCTCTTTGATAAAGCTTATAGTTAGGGCTGGCTCAGGCTTGCCCTGTACCAGCCCCTAGTTAGGCTGACTCAGGCCTAGTCTGCCGGAGGACCCCCCTATAATACACCAGGCACCTTCTCTTCTCTCTCTCTCTCATTGTGTCATGCAGATTACTGTTAATTCATTATGCTGATCTGTTCTGTACGACATCTATTGCACGTCTGTCCGTCCTGGAAGAGGGATCCCTCCTCAGTTGCTCTTCCTGTGGTTTCTACCATTTTTTTCCCGTTAAAGGGTTTTTTTGGGGGAGTTTTTCCTTATCCGCTGTGAGGGTCCAAAGGACAGAGGGATGTCGTATGCTGTAAAGCCCTGTGAAGCAAATTGTGATTTGTGATATTGGGCTTTATAAATAAAATTGATTGATTGATTGATTGATTGAATCCTCTCGACTGTGACTTGCTCTGTAATTGTGTATGGGAACTTGACGTAGTGCATGGCCAGTTGATGTATTGCATTCACAACTTGCGGGAGAGCGTGGCTGATGGATGGCTGTGATATGCCCACCCTGTCCCCCAGCTCGTTAAAATGATCCAGTGGCCAAAATGCCCAATGTCGATAGTACCTGCGCATGTGGTGGAACTGGGTTGGGCCGAAGTGTCTGGCTCCGAAGTGCTGGCTCCAAACGTTTGCAGAGATCCATGAGAACAGCTCTTGGGAGCATAAAGCATCCAAAAAGGTACTCATCACTTTCTGCAAAACGATCAATGTGGTCCTGAAACATTCGTTCCCTCTGTAGGGCAAGATCAGCAATCTCTTGCAGCAACAATGTTTAGAATTATTTAGAATTTATTGTTAATAGGATAGCCCCTTGAGATGTAGCATCTCATTTTCAAGGGGGTCCTAAAAATACAAAATACAGAATATAATACATACTTACAATGACAACGTTACATAACAAACATAGACTACAAATACACCGATACATTCAGCTCTCTCACCATCTCCCACCCACACCCCCACCCTCAGCAGTTGTACAAGAAGCTAGATACAAGAAATGAGAAATGACATGTAAAAACAGATCAGTTTTATCATTACCGAGAGCGCTTGAAACAATTAATCTTCTAATGGCAAATACACACAAATTAAAAGCATGAACAGGTTGTTTTAAGATGACAAAATAAAGAAGTCCTGAAGCAGCGAAAAGAGTTAATAGATCTAAGAGAAAAGATTATTCCAGTCAGCTGGAGCTTTGTACTGAAAAGACGTGCATCCAACGTCTTTAAAAATTCTGGGGACAGAAAAGAAGGGATATTGCATACGTCTGAGGGAATAAGAAGATCTATATGGAACCAAAAACTTTTTCAAATAGGAAGGACAATTAAACACTTTTTTTTTGGTCAAATTTTTTTATTTTTCAGTTCAAAAATTGACAATAGAAAAACAACATAATGATGTACAGTCAATGAACATACCACAACATCATCTCCCTTCCCCCCTCCCAAACCAAACCTAGCAGGACCAAACAAACTGACAGATAGGACAGAGAAAGAATAACATTACAAAAACTAAAAAAACAACAACAAAAAAACAATAATAATAATAATAAATAAATAAATAATAACAATACATTTAAATAAAGGACATATAGATTTCAACAGATACCAAAATCACAACAGACATTGCAGTGTTTCAGCTGATATGAGCCACATGTAAATAAAAAAAAAAGGATTTGCCCGGCAGACCAAAACTATCCCTAATGTCCTCAAAGGACCGTAAACCAACCATTCACTTCTGAGGCCCCATTTATTCGTGCTGTAGATAGCTCCATGTAAGTAACGTCCAGGAAAGTTCGAATCCACTGTCTGATGGTCAGAGTATGCGGAGGCTTCCACCTTACCGCAGTCATTTTCTTCGTGGCTGTTAAGCCTGCAAGTACTATACGCTTCTGATATTTAGTAACCTTAAGTGAGGAAATATCATTCAGTAACAAACAGTAACATGCCTCTCTTTGTGACAATAAGCTCATGAAGAGGATGTGTGGGCAGCAGATGCTGCCAGGGTACACCATGCGCTTTGAGAGAGCTCCTCAACTGTAAATAAAAAAAAAAGGATTTGCCCGGCAGACCAAAACTATCCCTAATGTCCTCAAAGGACCGTAAACCATCCAAACCAAAAATGTTGCCCAGGAAGTGAACACCCCTCCCCTTCCAATCAGGGAAAACAACTGGTCTGCCCGGAATCAGCAACTTTTTATTTTCAAAGATGGGAAAGTGAAGGTACCATCTGCAAGAAATATTACAGAACCACTCCACAGAGCGCCAGATCTGAATTAGGTAGGTAACAATTGGACCAAATCTTAAATGACATTGCCTCATAGAAATTTTTGCAAAGACAACATCTGCTAAAGACCAGGGGTGCACCATTTTTTCTTCAACCGCTTGCAATGAAACTACAACTTGTGGATCAAACCACTTAACAAGGGGGTAGAGTGTGAAGGACCAGTGGTACATTTTGAAATTGGGGACCGCCAGACTGCCATCCAATCTCCCGCGCTGTACCGTGGCAAACCTCAAGCGGGGGCGCTTCCCATTCCAAATGAATTTGGAAACCGCAGCATGAAGCTTGCTCCAGTAGCCAACAGGAGGGGGGAGAGGGATCATGACAGTGACGAAGTTTACTCTAGGCAATACATTCATTTTGATAATCGGGATTCGTGCCTGTAGCGAATTGGGGAGAGCTGCCCATCTCTCCAAATCACTAAAAATCTTGTTTAATGTCTCATTGAAAGTGTGTTTCACAATGTGATTCGGCGAGGGGAATATTTCAATACCCAAATACCTGAAATGCCGAACTGTAGGAATATTTGCCGACAGAACAGTGGTCCTAGCTGCTTCATTTAGCGGCAGAAGCTCCGACTTCGACCAATTTACCTTAAATCCAGATATGGCCCCAAACTCATCTAATATTGATAAAAGGTGGGGTGTGGACTGTGACGGTTCTTCGAGAAAGACTAAGATATTGTCATTATAAAGTGCCAGGTGGTGTTGTGTGTTTTGTACAGTAATGGGTCTAATTATGGACGTTTGCTGAATCATCTGAGCTAAGGGCTCAAGTGAAAGCGCAAACAGACCGGGGCTTAAAGGACAGTCCTGGCAAGAAGCTCTAGATACTGGGAATAAAGGGGAACAAATATTGCCTGTAAGCACCATCGCTGAGGGGTTGGAATAAAGCAGCTTTATTAATTTTATAAAGTCCTTTCCAAACCCGATCTTGTTTAGAACCGACCAAAGGAAGGACCACTCGAGACGGTCGAATGCCTTCATTGCTTCAAGAGGTACAGGGGGCTACAGGGGCTTTGATGTCCAATGCGGAATTGATTATGTGAAGCAGTCGATGGACATTGTTAGAGGCTAATCACGATCTGATAAAGCCAGTCTGGTCACAATGAACTAGCGATGACATATGAGTCTGTAGGCGGAGAGCAAGCAACTTGGCATAGATTTTAACATCGGCATTTAGCAGACTAAAAAAATAAATACCGCACTCTGTTTGATTTTTGTCCTTTTTTAGTAGTAAGGCGATTACTACTATATTTACGTCCCTGGAAAAAGCACCTTTCTCTACTGAAAAATGGATCATACTAAGGAGTAAAGGGCCGAGGATGTCCTAAAAGGCTAAGTATAATTCCAGTGGAATGCCATCGGACCCGGGTGATTTGCCCTTTTGCATGCTGTGAACAGCATCCTTGTTTGCGTCTTCTTCAGTAAGGCGGGGCATGTTTAATCGAGCTAAAAAATTGTCACATTTTATTTTATCAAAGGTAATGTCCGATTTGTGAAGGTCTGAGTAAAAATTCCGAAAGGTGTTGTTGATCTGTATTGGGTCAGTAGTAGTAGCTCCTGTCTGTGGTTTGATAGCCGAGATATCTGAGAATTGTTCGTTTGATCTGATTCTCATCGCCAGTAGGTGGCTGGGCCTCGATCCGTCAAAATAATATTTTTGCCTGGTTCTGTGAATTAAGAACTCTGATCACTGTTTGAGGATAATATTAATTTCTTTTTTGACCACTTCACGTTGTAAAGCAATTTGTTCTGAATAATTAGACAAGAGTGTGGATTCTAGTTTCTCGAGATCTTTTTCCAATTCTTGTAACTTAGATTGTTGCGTTTTACGTTGGTTAGAGGCGAATAATGTAGTGTTACTTCTGATAAAACCTTTAATTGAGTCCCATAGCACTCTAGGATCATCAACTGATCCAATATTAAACTCTAAGAATTCCTTAAGTTTAACTACTAACTGTGCTTTAAATTCCTCCTGTTTAAGCAGAGTATTGTTAAAGCGCCACCTTGGTGCACGAGAGGATACGCTACTAAACATCACTGTAGCCAGTACACCTTTGTGATCCGAGAAGGCCATGGGAAACAGCACAACATTAAGGATGCCTTGAAAAAATGTAGGGGTTGCAAAAATGTAATCAATTCTTGAAGAAGATTTGTGTCGGGCAGAAAAAAAAGTGTAATCTTTAGCTGTTGGATTTGTTAATCGCCATAGATCTGTAAGCCCCATGCTATTTGCCCATTCCCATAAAGTAGAAGATGACAGTTTCTGGTCTCTCATTTCAAATTTGCCCGACTTATCATCAGCTACTGTAAGTTCCAAACCGCATTAAAGTCTCCCCCCACTATAAATGAGTACTCACTCAATTCCAGCATAGTATTTGTCAAGCTGCAGTAAAAGCTTTTGTCAAAAACATTTGGTGCATATAAAGATATAAAGGTAATTTTCCTGCCACTAACCTCCACTTTGACAATAGCCAGCCTGCCCACTGTATCCACCACGTGTCCTGGATCTTTAAGTAAGGGATAATGTAGAGCGAGCCGGTCACTATAGAGAAATAAACCCCGACAGGGTGATGCAGGACCCCGACGCGAAGCGGAGGAGTCCTGCATCACCCTGAAGGGGTTTATTTCCGGCTCGCTCTACATTATCCCGCTTATTACACGGCTACTCACTAAAGAAATCAAAAGTTTGACATCAAATGCTTATCTAAATATCTAAATATAAACGTCTTTCTGCGGATTGATACGACATGACATGATTCGCCCGAATCGATCAGAAGCGTCCTTAACAACGGTCTGCTATTCATAGCAACGGTCTGCTATTCAGAAATAACAGACCGTAGAATGTTGTAATTGACCAATCAGGATCGAGCATTTGACAATGCCGTGTAATAACTTAAGGTTACGTCTGGCTACAATAGCTACAACCCTGGTCTTTGTGCATGACAAAGAAGAAGCTATTACATGGTAGTTTTTATCTGCAAGGCGCCTCACATCGCCAGCCAAAACATGTGTCTCCTGCAATAATGCAATATCAATTTTTCTCCTGCGTACACAGTAAATTCCCCAGTGTTAAATATCCAGTGTCAAGGTTCATGGACTCTGGCAGAGTTACAACAACAACAGATGGAGTAATACGCCCTCTAGTGATGGTGAAAATTTTCGTAGTTAAAAGATATGGTGTTGAAAGTACTCTGGAAGGCTCCGCCCACCTCCTCTTATCTCAGGATTTTCAAAGACGCCATTTTGTAGTTGTCCACGGTATGCGGTAAGTGTGTTTTAATTTACTTATTAAACCAATTACTTTGCATTGCAACAGAAGCAGCATTTTAGTATAACGTTATATTGATATTGACCACACATTCAGGCCGCTGTGTGTCTTAAAACACTGATTTATGAATGGCTAATGTGACGAGGTGGTGACTCCCTTAGCAGCGAATGTGCCAGAAGCATCATGCAAATTAGCTAACGCTACCACCAGCTAAATAGCAAACCTGGAACTAGACACGGTCGGCAACGTGTAAGTCAACTTTTAACTAGATAACGTTGCCAGCGTGATGGGTAATTGTGTAGAGTCTTAATGCAGTCAATTCAGGTCAGACAGCGACGTGTGAGGACTCGGCTAAACTAGCTCTCGTTAGCTTGACCATGAGCTTGACTGGTTAGCCTGGCTAACGTTATGTGTGCGCGGGAGAATCTGCAAGGATAAACACTGGGTAATATAAAGCTAAGGTGGTGTTAATATATTGAGATAAAATGAGTTAGTTACTGCGTGTAATCGGAATACTTTATTTTAGCTCGTATAATAACGTGGGGTTTTCAGAGTAACGTTAGCCTAACAGATACTGTTGACTTAGTTTCATAACCCCTCTAAATGTTTGCTGGGTATTAATATAGTTAAACTGAAGTTGAGGGTTGTCTGACTAATATCAAGGCAACTTTTTGTCAAATCCTGTTCTGTTTCTGATGAAAACTCTGTATTAAATGTGTCCTTGGTTTTAACGACCGCACAATTTATAAACTTTGACATTCCGGTTCTTTAATTAGCAGCACTGTTACTTCTGAAACATGTTGTGGTGTCTGGGTCAGGGCTCTGATGTCTTACAAACTCCAGAGTGTTAAATGATAAGAAAGAGATGCCATGCAAAGTTTCTCACTAGTGCTTATTTAAAATAAGTTAAATTAAACTAATTAATAAGGTAGTTACTAGTGTTTTGAGTGTAGAACGGAGCAGAAGCGGGTAGTAATGTGTTTGATGTATTAAAGTCACTTGGGTCAGTTATTTTGTCAGTAGTTTTAATATGACATATCTCATACTTTCTTCAGTAGATTTTAGAGGAAAATAATTACCTGTGTTACATTTAGATACATGTATTGCCCTTCTGCCATTTAATATTTTATTCATGCATATTCTGGTAAGAGGCGGGTTGACTAGTCCTGTGCATTTGTGCAGCCTGATAAATAGACAGGATTTTTTTTTTTTTACCAAATAAGGTGAACTTTCTTTTTTTATTTTATATGGACCTAAATGATGAAATACTTCATCTATTCATTAATGATCAAATATTAAAATTATTTCATTATTATTATTATTGCATGGAATTAATTTATTTCTCTGTTTTGTTTTTCAGATTTGTCCTTTATTCACTGAGGTCTGATGATGGTACGAAACATTTTAGATAAAATAATGTGAACATTAGTCCCACCGATGTGTAATTTGGGAGGTAGAGGCCAACAGGAATGAAGAATTCCAATACTGATATATTGAGTGATATAGTCTGTTTTTTGCAGTTATCCCTCAATTGTGGTCATCAAAACTTTGCAACAAAGATATGTAATGGAGGCAGGATATTTTACAGATTAAAAATATTTTTTTACTGTCTAAAATAACAGCAGTGCACTAAAACCTTCATCATCACTTGAAATGTAACAATAATCCTACAGTATCTTTTACTGCATTGTATTCTTTAAAACTGAAATGTCAACTGATATATTGATTGCCTGGTCAGAATCGTTTCTGCTTGCACACAGATACATCACACCGTCCAGTGTCTTTACATTTAAAAATAGACTAATTTTGATGATTCTGGTGTTTTGTTTTCTTTTCTTTTTAAAACCCACATCCGCCACTGTGATTATGCCATATCATGTGCTAGCAGGAGCTATTGTTGCTGCCAGAGTAGCTTTGTAGTAAAGCTCAATATATGGATTGAGTTTTTCTATTTTTACAGATATCACCATGTTGATTAAAACAAAAATTGATAACGAACAGAAATATGTCAAGATCAGTCAACCCAGCCTGGAAGAATTCTTGAACTCTGGTAAGCCAGCAGTCAGACACCATAGTAAAATCAAACTGAAATTGTGTCAGTCCATGACTTTTGGAGATGCAGGACATTGTCTTGAAAATGGAAAATTGTTGTTAAACTTGCCATTTCATATGGAGTGTCTGTCTGTTTTTTCCTAAGCTTTCATGAAATTTTCCATCCCACCTGTGAGTGAAGGCATCAGAGTTTATGATGAGACGGGAACTGAGGTGGATGCAGATGTCTTTGAAGAAGTCGTGCAACACCCCAATGCTGGTGTATTCACTATCACATTTGACAGTGGTAAATTGGTTCTGTCTTAATTCTCATTTCTTTAATCATCACCCACAGAATGTTGACTCAGACTCCGTTACCTAAGATGAGAAATTGTAGCTGTTCATTTCTTTCTTTTTTCCTGTCCTCTCTCTGTCTCTGAACTACACTTAAGTTCCCAGGGAAAAACTTTGTCCAGCTCTTCTCAGGATACATCTTCATCTGCCGGTCCACCACTGCTTGATGTAAGCAATTCAGCTCTGGAAATTTCAGCCTGCAGCTCTGATGATACAGTCTTCATCGATGAGGATTACTGCCCTTCAGAAAACGATCAAAGTCGGAGAAAGATGCCAAATTTGTGAGTTGATTTGTAAAGTTATTTATTTATTGTGACAGTGTTCTGTGGGAGTTGCTCTATACATTATTTATTTTGTAGGTTATTTGCTATCAATTTTGTTTTAATCTTTACTGAATATGGACTTGTCTTCAATTCTGTCCTTTCACAGTTGGTTGAATGTGCACTGACAACGAAACCTGGTGGAGACCGCATACTCAAGGAGTACAGCCGAACTAAAGGTCTGACTGATTCCTCACGGCGACAGATGATTAACATCCTTACTGCAGACATGACTGAAACTCATGGGTAATTAGATGTCTTTCTTTCAGCAGATGTTTTTCGCCTGTGCTTGTGGAGAAAACAAATATACTATGTTAGGTGCATTTTCTTAATTTTCATAGCTTTAAAACTTGTAGGTATTGCAGTTAACAGATCTATTCAATTTGCTCTCTTCAGGACGGCACCACCACGACGTGTGAGAGAGAAGTATGCTCAAGGCATAGTGTCCTTGTTCCCAAACCTGAAAGATCCATATTCCAAAAATGGATATGTAAGTCCTCCTGTGTTCCAGTCATTAGACAGTTGAAGGCAGATTATTTCCACTTCGGCCAAACTAAAAAATATAAAGGAAAAGGGATGCTCAACTTAAATCCCAACTTAAATTTGACTACATACTTCATCATTTCAAATTTGATCACATAATTGATTTCACTGTAGACATGCATACTGTTTTTTTTTTTTTACATTTTATCCAGCTGCTATCATTTTCATATCAAATGAGCCTCTTTTAATTTTAAAGGAACATTTCTATGATGCTGAGAGTGGCAGTGGTTACTTGGCATGGAGACTCAAAACTATCCAAAGGAAGAGTGCTTCAACAGAGAGGAGAGGGTCATCACGTCAGCTGACTGGTGGAGGGCCGACAGCCAGAAGAGAAGTCTCATTCAGTCCTGAGATGACCCTGAGTGAGGACCAATGCAGGGAGGCCATATCTTTCTTGAAGCATTCTTCTGATGAAGCCGCTATCAAGCATAAGATGAAGCTGACATTCCAGTATCGTACCAGTATGGTCCTTGATGAAGAGAAATCCACAGACGTCTTGACTGAATTTCCACGCTTCAGAGACGTCAAAGGCCTGGTAATGACAATTCATTTTACAAAAATAAAACACTTTTGCAATGATATAACTAAATGTGTAACTGTCTCTACTACCCTACATATTTGGTAAACTATCCTCACCATTTCCTGGTGATGTTGTGCCTGATTCTCTCTTCAGTTTGGATGTTGTTTACCTCCCATTCAACTCCAATTAATATCAAAATCAAACATAGAGATTTTACATTTATTGTAGTACATAGAGATTTTTGTATGAGCATGACTTAATCATTTGGAGCATGAAAGGCTGCTGTTTTGTGATTTAGAATTAGGTTAAAATGTTGAGCCATTTTAAATCACTTGGTGTCATCAGGAAGTCAAACATGCATGCTTAAGAAGGTTACACAAAGAATACATTTTTCACACTCAGATCCCTCTGTATTACATAATATATAGGCATAGTAATTTCTGAAGTGTGTTGTAATACTATTTTTGAAGCTGAATGGGAAGTAAATTGCACCTGCACCTTTATCTTTATGGATGTAATACTGCTATACAATTTGCAGGCTACAGGGCAAATACAATTTAATAGAAAATAGGACTTTTGTGTGCTATTATTGTTTGAAAATACCTGGACAACAACTACACCTAATTTTTTTCTGGACTCTCCCAACACAGCACATCCTGAAACATACACCTCAATGTAGTTTGCTTAGCTGATGTTTTTTGGTTTATCATTTCTTGTTGCAGATTGAGCAAGACTTTGTTCTGCTGTTTGGAGAGGGTACAGCTGCCAGGTTTCTGGAGAGGTTAGTCTAAACCTAGTTTGTTGCATTTGGTGCATTTTGTTGCACTGTCATTTGTGTTATCACGTCTAAACTTAAGGCATGTTTGGTTATTCCAGGATGTTGCAGTGTTTATGTAATGTAATTTCTTTACAATTTGTTACCATGTTGGCATGGAAATGATTACATAATATTGGAGGTACTGAGAATTTTATTACACTCATCACTGATACATTTACCTGATTTTGTTTGCCATTGGTGTTTGATTTTCACCGTTTTGGACTAAAACAGTATTTCTCTATCTAGGTTGCCAACAATGTTCAAGCGGAAAGTCATCCCGCAGAGTAAGGCACTCCCTTCCTGAAGTGACCTTGAAGAACTGATCTATTGTGCTGAAGCAAGGGCAGATGAAGAGGATATAGATGATGATGCACTTTCTTCTGGTAGTCAGATTTACTTCCTCTTGGGCTTTGACTTGATTTAGTTTAAATTCTAATGCTTTTTCTTGGTTTAGATTTAGTTTAAGTGTTTAAGTTGGAATTATAGTGTCATTATATAATATTAAGTTGTTTTGCTTCTGTGTACAGGATGGGACAGTGATCTTTCTTCGATTATCCTCCTCCTCCACCTGATTCCTCCTTCAGCTCAAGGCCGGAAAAGACCAGGGAAGGTGTTTGCATCCCAGGCTGAGAAGGATCTTATAGTGTTCAAGAAGGTTTGTATTGTAGGTTATACCAATGTCAAAAGTGTTACATTCCTTTTGAGACAACAAGAGTGGATGCAAAGGTAAATATTTTTCCCACATTTGTAGTGTCTCCTGTGTAAAAAAAATCAATTCTGTGTGAAACTAATGCAAAATTGGTGAAACTCAGTCTTAGACACACCATAAATTATATTTATATAAAACACCATCAACCCATTTTAAGATTTGAATTTCATTGTTTAAATTTTATTTCATTCTCTTATCCTCAGAGTGGAACAAGCATCCAGGAACACGTTGATGCCATCAGCAGCACCGCTCAACCCTATCTACTTGCCGTTGGGATGAAGAGGAACACCATTCATTCGTTCTTCATCATTCTGGACAAGCAGGTTATACAATGCCAGTCAACCAGTTCTCTTGGAGCGTTCGATGAACTCTTCAAGGCACACTATGTATTTGGTACCATGTACAGTCAGGCACTCTACAACATGTACACCTTTGTACAGACAACTGTGTACAACATAGATATTGGCAAAGTCCAGGAGAGCCCACGTGTCGCAGAGCTTAGGGCTAGGCTGCGTCACTAATGCATACACTGACATACACGGTGGGCAACATGCTTGCCCCTTATCTATCAATGCAATGGTATTGTTCTGTTTCTGTTTGTTTTTAGGCTGCTGTGACTGACCTTACTCAATTAATCCAGTGTATTTTGAAAACATGGGGGTGACTTGTTTTGTTTGCCAGACTCATTTTGTGACTACTAACATGCTTGTAAGGCACATACGATTGATTCATGGTTTCTGTGCTGGTAAATCACTTCGCTTGAAATGTGCTCAGGCAGGATGCTGTCAGGTTTTTGGTACCTTTTCAGGCTTCAGGAAACATTTAAACACCAAACATGCTGAGCAAATTGAGCATGAAGACAAAACTGATAATAATGTAGACAGAGAAGATTTTGTTGATAATTCTCAATCACAAGATTTTGAGGAACCAACCTGTAGCTCTCAAGTCCAGCCACTAGTCAACACAAGCACTCGTAATATGTGTGCCTCTGCTATTGCACAGCTTCAAGTTGCTGGTGTTGCCCAGGCTACTTTAAATAATTTTATATCATCCATGGAAGAAGTAGTACTGGATTTACAGAGTCAAGCAAAAGATGCTGCGTTGAAATGTTTATCTTCTCAGGATACTAGTATTAAAGATAAAATTGAACAAAGTTTTGAAAAACTTGAAAATCCTTTTACTTGCTTGAATTCAGAATCAAAACGAACAGCATATTTTGAACAGAAATGGAGAACTGTTGAACCTGTAGAAAAAGTCCTTGGTGTCAGATTTGAAAGTAGAAGAAACAGAACTACTGGAACTTATGATCAGGTGGTTGTAACAGACAAATTTTCCTATGTTCCAATTCTAGAAACATTGCAGTCTATTCTCACAAATCCAAACCTCCAAGATATGTTTACATCTAGCCATACCCCCAGGGATAGTGTATATTTTGATATTAAAGACGGGTCTTACATGAAGAGACATCCTCTATTTGCTAAAGAAAAGAATGCATTGCAAATTCAATTATTTTTTGATGAATTTGAGACTGCTAATCCTTTAGGATCCAAAAGAGGTATACATAAATTGGGAGCTATATACTTCACACTGAGACATTTTCCACCAAAGTTTAATTCATCTTTAGCCAATATACATTTATGTGCCCTTTTTCATGCTCAGGACATTAAAACCTATGGCTTTGATGCCATACTTGAGCCAATTGTCAGTGACCTCAAAGTGCTTGAAACTGATGGTTTTAAAGATCCCTTGTCCAGAAATCCAGTTCATGGTAGTGTTGTGCAAGTCACTGGGGATAATCTTGGGATACATGGACTGTTTGGGTTTGTAGAGTCGTTCAGTGCTAGGAATTGTTGTCGTTTTTGTCTCATAGAGAAAAGTGATTTTCAAACTGTATTCTGTGAAGATGAGGAGAGTGTGATATTGCGAACAAAAGATATTCATGCAGAACATTGCCACACTATACAAACCACCCCACAACTACCTCATGTATATGGTGTCAAACGTTCATGTTTATTGAACTCTCTGCAATATTTCAACACAGCTGAGAATTTTTCTGTTGATATCATGCACGACATTTTAGAAGGAGTTGCGCAGTTTGAGGTAAAACTTGTATTGGAATATATGCAGGAGAACTTTATAACTGCCAAACAGCTAGCTGGTAGAATACAGTCATTTAATTATGGCTACTGTGAAAGAAGAAATCGCCCCCCTACAGTTAAGTTAGGTGATGGAAGTAATAATTTGGGCCTGAATGCGATACAGTCTTGGTGTTTATTGCGCAACATGCCATTGATATTAGGTGATCTAGTGCCCAGTGACGATGAATGCTGGCATCTTTTAATTTTGCTTTTGCAGATTGTCAATATTGTTTTTTCCACAGTTCTAACAGATGGTATGACTGTCTTCCTGAAACACATTATTGTTGAGCATCATCAGCTTTTTAAGCGTTTTTTTCCTGCTTGAAATCTCTTGCCGAATCATCATTTCATGACCCATTATCCTCGATGCATAAGGAATATTGGACCAATTCTCCACATGTGGTCTATGCGATACGAGGCAAAGCATAACTTTTTCAAGACCCAACTGAAGAGTTTCAAAAATATCACGAAGACATTGGCCAAAAAGCACCAAAGATACATGGCCTTGCATTGGGAATCTTTTAGCCAGTACAGATTAACTATTGGTCCAGGAAAGATGGTGCAGCTTAGTGAATTCAAAGAAGGTCCTGAGATTGCGACAAAGCTGAATACTGCAGTATCTTCTAATGTAATGTCAGTGAAGTGGGTAAAGCAACATGGCACTGAATATCGCCCTGGCTTAATAGTATGTGTTGAGGTAGCTGATGAGATACCAGTTTTTTGTAAGATCAAGAATATTATTGTGAAAGATGAGCAAGTTACACTTATAGGTTCAGGAACAGAAACCATTTGTTTTGATGAACATTACCATGCATTTAAAGTTTTGCTTAGGCCTTTCCAGGCACTTAAGGTGTTTGATGTTCAGCAGTTGCTCTATTTCAAACCAATGGATGTGCAAATTGCGTATGGACCAACAAATTCCTCCCTTTTTATAGTTCCATATTGCCATCTAATGCAGCATTGATGGGTGTTTCTAGAGTTAAAGCAGTGTTGACGATTTTTCACATGGATCTGTATAGATTTGTTGAGTAGAGCTGAACTCAAATTTTAAGATGTTGATGTTTGTAAATATTTTCTTTAGTGGGAAATGGTAGCAGGATGAGATGGAGCAATATAACAGAGTAATTTGGTTGTTGTGTGTGAAAGTGAATGTCTATAACCCAAATTTTATATTTGATTCTAAACATCTAAAAAAAAAATGGTGTCAGTCATTCATCAAAATCAAAAGTTAACAGTTATCTGGCTGAAGAAATCCTGCTTCCATGTATTTTCCCACTAATAAAAGGTACATTTGTCACTGTTAGCAATGGTTAAAAAATGTGTTTTTATCCCACCTAAAGACAATTTTCTATCATCTGGTGTCATACTGATCAATTACAACCAAGATCTTATAAAATTGAATTCTAGGACTGTCACTTCTCTTAAAGGAGAGCTGTGCTGATTTATAGATAACATGGATTGACATAAAGTTGAAAATCAGTGAAGTCCTTCTTTAAAGTATAGAAAACACTTGGTGGAATAAAAGGTAAACTAATCAGCGACAAATTGAAATATTATAGAGATTAGAAGTAAATTTACAAATGAAAATAAATCTACCTCCACTCCAATTTGTAATTAAAACACATTGTTACAGATGCATCCATTTTACCAGTAGTATTTAAATTACAACCTATTGTTGACTGAATTTTATTTTGTGGCACTTGACTGGTGTTCTTTAGCAGCAGCTCAATATATTGAGGCAGCAGGTTGTAAAATCTTCAAAAGAGGCCAAATATTCCATGTCTCTCCACTTGGGGAAAAAAATCAGATCTTGCACTTGATAAGATTTTTTTAAGAATTTGAATAGTTGTTTCCAGATGATGGCAAAGTTTTCTCAAGGTTGAAGATGGCTAGAGTTAATCCTCTGAAATGGCACTTTTAACATGTTTTTACTGTAGAGAGAAGTGGTTAAGATTTTCAAACTTTAAATATACCATTTCTTTTGAGAAGATTTTAATTTTTTTAGATGATCTTCTAAAGAGAAAGTGAATTTTTGTTTTATTATGTGGCATGTGGTGAGAAAGCTCATTTACTTGCTTCAAAAAACCTACAGAAAACTTGTTTTGATCTAAATTCTGGAGGCAATTTTTTTCTATTTTAATTTTTAAATAAATTGTTATCAAGACATGGATACAGTGGTTTGTTTTTCTTCCTGGGCATGGTAAATTAGAAATTGCTAAATGTATTAAATATTTCATTTTATTGAAAATCAGTTTATTTAATATCAACATGTTGGATAAACATTTAAAGGTAGTAAATTCATGAGTAAATTATATGTTACACTTGCAGGAGTCAATTAAGAATCAACACTGTGTTGGGAGTAACTACTTGCAAACTTAGTGTTAAGTGGTTTTAACACTCATGAGTAGACCGATAGGAGGAAATTCTGATCAACACTGAAAAACTCAGTGTTAAATGTAAATGACACTCGTGGCCCCGAGGTCTCCTCCTGGTTGGACATACCCGAAACACCTCCCAAGGGACGTGTCCGGAAGGCATCCTTACCAGATGGCTAAACCACCTCAACTGGCTTCTCTCGATACGGAGGAGCAGCGGCTCTACTCCGTGTCCCTCCCGGATGTCTGAGCTCCTCACCCTATCCCTAAGGCTGAGCCCAGCCACCCTGCAGAGGAAACTCATTTCAGCGGCTTGTATTCGCAATCTCATTCTTTCGGTCACTACCCAGAGCTTGTGACCATAGGTGAGGGTTGGAACGTAGATCGACCGGTAAATTGAGAGCTTCGCTTTCCCTCTTCACTGCAACGGACCGGTTAAGCGCCTGCATCACTGCTGACACCGCCCCAATCCGCCTGTCAGTCTCCCGCTCCATCCTACCCTCACTCGTGAACAAGATCCCGAGATACTTAAACTCCTCCACCTGAGGCAGGACCTCCCCCCTGACCTGGAGTGGGCTATCCACCCTTTTCCGGCTGAGGACCATGGCCTCAGACTTGGAGGTGCTGATTCTCATCCCAGCCACTTCACACTCAGCTGCGAACCACCCCAGCGAGAGCTGGAGGTCACTGTTCGATGGAGCTAGGAGGACCACGTCATCCGCAAAAAGCAGGGACGAGATCCTCCCGTCACCGAACCTGACACCCTCCACCACTCGGCTGCACCTAGAAATTCTGTCCATATAAGTTATGAACAGAACCAGTGTCCAGAACACGGTCGTAAGCCTTCTCCAAATCCACAAAACACATGTGGACTGGTTGGGCAAACTCCCATGCCCCCTCCAGCACCCTGGCGAGGGTAAAGAGTTGGTCCACGGTTCCGCGTCCGGGACAAAAACCACATTGCTCCTCAATCTGAGGTTCAACTATCGACCGGACCCCCTTCTCCAGCACCCTGGAGTAGAACTTACCGGGTAGGCTGAGGAGTGTGATCCCCCTGTAGTTGGAACACACCCTCTGGTCCCCTGTCTTGAAAATAGGGACCACCACCCCGGTCTGCCACTCCAGAGGCACTGCCCCCGATGTCCAAGCAATGTTGCAGAGGCGTGTCAGCCAGGACAGCTCTACAACATCCAGAGCCTTGAGACTCTGGCAGTATACGTGTGTGATAATAATCATATGTGTAAAATAACAGTAGAAGTATGACTAATGACTAATGACGGCAGCAGCAGCAGCAGGAGGCATCTGGCAGGACCATGGCAGCAGGACAACCACACACGTCATGCTATCCAGGCACCACTGCGATATGAGTTAATCTCAGAGACAGTGGAGCACAAAGTCTCCGGAGAAGAAGCCGAGTTAGTGACATCCAGAATGGCCGAGTTACCAAGATGCAGTAATAGGATACGAGAGAGAAGGAGAGAAGGTGCCCGGTATATTATCCGGCAGACTAGGCCTAAGTCAGCCTAACTAGGGGCTGGTACAGGGCAAGCCTGAGCCAGCCCTAACTATAAGCTTTATCAAAGAGGAAAGTCTTAAGTCTAGTCTTAAATGTAGAGACGGTGTCTGCCTCCCAGACCACAACAGGAAGATGATTCCACAGGAGAGGAGCCTGATAGCTGAAGGCTCTGGCTCCTGATCTACTTTTGGAGACTTTAGGGACCACGAGTAACCCTGCGTTCTCAGAGCGCAGTGTTCTGGTGGGATAATAAGGCACTATGAGCTCTCTAAGATATGGCGGAGCTTGACCATTTAGAGCTTTATAAGTTAACAGTAGGATTTTAAATTCAATTCTGGATTTTACAGGGAGCCAGTGCAGAGAAGCTTAAACAGGAGAAGTATGATCTCGTTTCTTAGTTCCTGTTAGTACACGTGCTGCTGCATTCTGAATTAGCTGGAGAGTTTTTAAGGACTTACTAGAACTACCTGATAATAGAGAGTTACAGTAATCCAGCCTTGAGGTAACAAAAGCGTGGACCAATTTTTCTGCATCTTTTCGGGTCAGGATAGGCCTAATTTTCGCAATATTATGCAGATGAAAAAATGCAGTCCGTGAGGTTTATTTTAAATGAGAATTAAAAGACAAATCTTGATCAAATGTTACTCCGAGGTTTCTTACGGTAGTGCTAGAGGCCAGAGCATTGCCATCTAGAGAAACTATGTCATCAGATAAAGAGTCTCTGAGTTGTGTGGGGCCAAGAACAATAATTTCAGTTTTGTCTGAATTTAACATCAGGAAATTGGTGCTCATCCAGGTTTTTATGTCTTTAAGGCAGTTATGGAGTTTAGTTAATTGATTACTTTCTTCTGGCTTTATCGATAAATACAACTGTGTATCATCCGCATAACAATGGAAATTTATACAGTGGTTTCTAATGATGTTACCTAAAGGAGGCATATATAGAATAAATAGGATTGGTCCGAGCACAGAACCTTGCGAAACTCCAAAACAAACTTTGGTACGTAAGGATGATTCATTACGAACGTCAACAAACTGAAAACGATCAGATAAATAAGATTTAAACCAGCTCAGTGCTGAACCTTTTAGGCCAATTAAGTCTTCCAGTCTCTGTAACAGAATTTGATGGTCAATAGTGTCAAATGCAGCACTAAGATCTAATAAGACAAGTACAGAGACGAGTCCTTTGTCTGAAGCAATCAGAAGGTCATTTGTAATTTTAACTAGTGCTGTCTCAGTGCTATGATGCACTCTAAATCCTGACTGAAATTCCTCAAATAAATTATTATCATGGAGAAAATCACACAGCTGGTCTGCGACTACTTTCTCAAGGATCTTTGACATAAAGGGAAGATTAGATATTGGTCTATAGTTGGCTAACAACTCTGGATCCAGGGTGGGCTTTTTTAGTAGAGGTTTAATTACAGCTACCTTAAAAGACTGTGGTACATAGCCTGTTAATCAGGATATATTGATCATATCTAATATATGAGTGTTAACTAAAGGCAAGACCTCCTTAAGTAGCCTAGTTGGGATGGGGTCTAAGAGACATGTTGATGATTTAGATGAAGAAATCACTGCGGTCAATTCTTGAAGAGAAATTGGGGAAAAGCAATCTAAATATATATTAGGTCTTACAGCTGTGTTTGAGGTTAGATAGGTAGGCCTACTATCTGAGGACAGGAGGTCATGAATTTTGCCCCTAATATTTAGAATTTTGTCATTAAAAAAGCTCATAAAATCATTACTGCTAAGGGCTAAAGGAATACAAGGCTCAATAGAGCTTTGACTCTCAGTCAGCCTGGTTACAGTGCTGAAAAGAAACCTGGGGTTATTTTTGTTTTCTTCTATTAAAGCTGAGTAATAGTTTGCTCTGGCATTGCGGAGGCCCCTCTTATACGTTTTGAGACTGTCTGCCCAGATTAAACAAGATTCTTCCAGTTTGGTTAATCGCCAATTCCTTTCAAACTTTCACAATATTTGTTTTAACTTACGGATTTGAGAGTTATACCAAGGAGCGGACTTCTTTGCTTTTTTAACTTTTTAAGAGGAGCTACAGAGTCGAGTGTTGTTCACAGCGAGCCTACGGCGCTATCAACAAAATGATCAATTCGGGAGAGGTTAAAGTCGGTACGGGAAACTCTGTTACTGAAGGACTTGGTATTGAATTTTATGACAGAGTAATCATTTCCTTAAATTTTGCGACAGCACTATCTGATAAACATCTAGTATAGTAACTGTTGCTGAGTGGCATGTAATCGAGTAAAAAGAAATCAGAAGTAATCAAATAATGATCCGATAGCGAGGGATTCTGTGGAAAGACTGTTAGGTTATCAATTTCAATTCCATACGTCAGAACTAGATCGAGGGTATGGTTTAAACAGTGAGTGGGTTCATGTACACCCTGACTGAAGCCAATGGAGTCTAATAATGAGATAAACGCGGGAGCCAGGGAGTCATTATCAACGTCGACATGAATCTTAAAATCGCCTACAATAATAACTTTATCTGATTTAAGAACTAGACTGGATAAAAACTCTGAGAATTCAGATACAAATTCAGAATACGGGCCAGGAGCACGGTACACTATAACAAATAAAAGTGGCTGTGAGGTTTTCCAGGTCGGATGTAAAAGACTAAGAACGAGGCTTTCAAATGAATTATAATCTAGTTTAGGTTTAGGGCTAATTAACAGACTAGAGTTAAAAATGGCTGCAACTCCCCCTCCTCAGCCGCTGCCTCGAGGAATGTGGGTATTATTATGACTGGGAGGAGTGGACTCATTTAGAGAAACATATTCACCTTGACACAGCCAGGTTTCAGTGAGACTGAGTAAATCAATATGATTGTCTGATATTAATTCGTTTACTAACACTGCTTTAGATGAAAGAGACCTGATATTTAACAGTCCGCATTTAAGTCTCCTATTTTGTCTTTCTGTCACAGAAGAGGTTTTAATTTTTATGAGGTTATTATGCACAACTCCTCTTTGTTTAATTTTAGATTTAAATAATTTCGGTGGTTGGGGGACAGACACCGTTTGTATAAAACTATGAAAACTATGGCTGGCTAACTGAACTAGGAGCTCAGAGAGGCGTACAGGACTGCGACTCTCTCTGTCCTGGTCTCAACTCTGGGTTGTCAGGGATTTAAATTACTAATAAAATCTTCCAGGTTCCTAGAAATGACAACAGCTCCAGCCAAAGTGGGATGAATGCCGTCTCTCCTAATAAGACCAGGTTTTCCCCAGAAAGTTTGCCTATTATCAACGAAACCCACATTGTTTGCTGGAAACCACCTGGACAGCCAGCGATTAAATGATGACATGCGGCTGAAGATGTCATCAGTGGTCAGATTTGGGAGGGGTCCAGAGAAAACTACGAGTCTAACATCGTTTTTGCATATTCACACACCAAGGCAATATTAATTTTAGTGACCTCCGATTGGCGTAACCGGGTGTCATTGCCACCGACGTGAATAACAGTCTTATTGAATCTACATTTAGCTTTGATCAAGAGCCTTCTTCACCATCAGATTAAGTGTGTGTGCTATGCAGATTCTGTGATGAAGCCTCAGTTCTCTGCCCTAAATCCCACGTCCTCCACAATACTGAAGGGCTGTGTGTCCGTCACCATCATGGAGATTGAGGCCTCATCCAGCTCGTTTTCTGGTGGCTGGATAAAAGAGAATACATATAATTACAGTTTATGTTACTTGCCTTTCATTTGCACAATAAACAAAAGTCAACATAGTAAATTGCGACAGTATATTTGCAATATTTCAATGACTTACCGTGCACCTCCATTTCCCTCCTTATTCTCATGCAAGGCACGGAAATGCCTTAGCATGGATGAAGTGTTGTTATTATATCCCAATTCCTTGGAACACAATAAACACCTGTTGTGGAAATTCTCTGCTGCTGGTGAAAAATGAAATAGAGACTTCTGCCGGCCGTCAAGGTTTTTATTTTCTTTGCAAAGAAAAGGTCAGTCATCACACGAGCGGTCAGAATGAAGAAAGACCCCGAGCATAGGAAAACCTAAACATTCATACCTGAGGAACGCCTCTTACGGTGTGTTTCACGCCCTTATGTCTGCGGCAGGGAGCAGAGCCCCTACCCGTTGTTTTCAAATTCTTTCGTCTGCCACAGGTATTGGCTCCGACCCCCTAGGGTGTGTTTCACACCTGGCGTATCCTGCAGGATTTTGTATCTAGGTGGGAGTTTAAGAGGTCTAGACATTCTTTGTATTTGAAAACACAAAGAATACACAAAGAATAATGAAATTTCAAAGAATACACAAAGAATAATGAAATTACAATTACAACACCTCACCTTTGAATAAAAGAAGAAATAGTGAAAAATACAGTTCTTGCTAAGTAAACTTTATGCATCTGTAATAATGTTATAATTAGTTTACCTTATTGGGAGTAATGAAATCAAAGTGTTCCCACACAGGGGAAATCCTCCTTTTCCTTGCTGGCTCCATCCTAGCAACTGTCCTTCTCTCCTACTCTCCTAAGTCTCTTAACTCCAAACTGTGAAACTATCCAAACTATCTTACTCTCCAAACTATCCAAACTCTCAACTGACCAAAACTCTCCTCTACCACCACACATTTTTAATGGAACCTCTGGGGTTTATATTGCAAAACCTCGCGCCAAGAACTGAACTACATCCCGAATCAGTCACGTGGTACAGCCGGGCAGCAAGGTTTCAGGTGTCATCAATGGCGTTACTTGTCTGAAATGATACAAGCCTCGATACACGCATCGCGGAAATACTTCCTGGATTACTCGACACGCGTTTCAAAGCATCGACACGGCACGGCACGTAGGGTGACCAGACGTCCCGCATTGCGTGGGACTGCACAGCATTTCTGTCTCTTTTCACGCGTCACACAAATTGAGACCATGTCCCGCGTGATTGGTTGTCACCCGTGCTTTCATTCCCCCCTGGCCAATGAGAAGAAGCTGCATACAGCGGCCAGCCCACGTGGGCTCTCTGTTTATTGGTTTATTGTCATAGTAGCACCGCACGTGTGTTTAAGGGCTAGGGCCCGCCCCATATAGCAACTCTTTCAACCTCCTTGATAGCAACAGGTGACACTCGTTAGCTAATGACACTCGCACCACGCAAGTGTCGATAGGCTCGTTTGAGATAAACTGCGCCTCGCCTGGAAAGTCGACGAGAGCAGGTGGCCACAGCGGGGGGTGGTGACAAAAAAACTGCGGTGAATTCGGACAGTTTCCAGCTAGCCTCGCATGCGTTTCCATTCACTCTGAATTTTGTCTGGATTCTGGTTCCGGTCTAGAGAGCGGATCCGGAATTCACCAAATTCACCAAAGTAAAAGTGTTGACCAAAGTAAATTCTGGTGCACCATCAATTTACAATAAAAGAAAAAGGTTAACTTAATGGCTTGGGGCTTTTCTTGTAAATCATATTCTTTAAATTAAAAAGTTTCACCGCATTTTTATTAGCTTGGTGCTTTTATTTTGACAGAAAGGTGTGTCAAATTTCGGATCCTGTCTCTCGCCCTGGTTCTGGTTCCTTACCAAAACGGCCACTAAACAGCCCCAGACTAGTTCAGAGATATTGGATGAAGGGAGATACCCAACTGTAGGCTTATCCAATGTTAAGAAAACGGTTACTCTCCCTGTCTCCTAAGTGGGCGTGGTTAGCTCTCCCACCAATCAGAGCCTGATCACGTTCATTTTCCTCATTGATGACAATACATTCGGAGCTGCCGCAAGTCTCTTACGGGGCGTGGCGCTGACGTCACTGAATCAGGAAGTGAGCTGAGTTGGGTATCTCGCTTCATCCAGTATCTCTGACTAGTTTCCAGCAGCCTTCAGTCCGTACAGGAAGTCACAGACACACTTACATCCTGTCTGGAATGATGTCAGTTCATTAAAAAAAAGTGATCAGACCCATATGTCAGTTTGTTTTCAGTCTCCAGTTGTTTTAATTATGATAGATTAATTTATTAAAATGCTTTACAGGTGATCTGTAGTTTATGTTCATGCTTATCCTCCATTTGACATGAATTCTCCTGTAAATCAGCATCATATCAGTTTCACCTGTCCCCTCAACTACACAGGCTAAATAAACAGTGTTTGACTATAAGGTTCATATTTTCAGGAAAAAAAAAACAAGACAACAGCTTTCATCAAGGCTCAGTCAAATACAGTCAGGACTTCACATCTGTAGGCTACAGATGTTATTTTAAGAATCCTCAAATCCCACTGACCACAAGTCTCACAGTAGACTGTATAATTTATGATGAATGTATTTAGTCTCTGATGACTTAACTTGGCACTGGGGACGGGTGTCCCACATTATCCCTCACAAACCTACTCCTTGTCCCACATGTGGTTTATTTGGACCTGGTCACCCTAACATAATATCACTACTAGGCTCTTCTCCCCAGCTCTGTCCACAGCTTGCTAAATTGGGACCTCCCATATCTTGAACTGTCATCTTAATCACCTTGATAGTAATGTTCCCCAGTTAATGTAATTGTTTGTATTTTTGTTTTCAAGTGTCAGGGAAAAACAGGGCCACCAGTGAGATCTCTGTTATCGTTCAATGAAGAAATCAGAGATGCCGCCAGCTGAGAGTAGGATTGGTAGTGAAAAGTGTCAAGTTCAAAGTTCTGTGGAACATTTTCTCGATTTTTACTACTCTACCATGTTTCAGGTCGGCCAAAAATAGAGGCAAATAGGTTATCTTTACGGAGACCGGGAAGCACATATGTTTTGTTTTTTTTAAAACGCATGCGCTCTTTTTAACTAAAGAGGATAGACATCATCAAGAGGATAGATACCATCTGTCTATTCCTGTGCATAGACAGATACATTAGCCTAATTCATTGTGTATAGTCATTGTGTAGTCCATTGTTTTACATGTTTGACATGTATGTTCTTATAGAGGGTATGCACGTGACGTCACAGCAAGAGGAAGTGTTAGTGTTAGCTTGAATGCTGCCAAAACTTAAAAACAACATTAAAAATGGGGAAAAGCTGTTGTGTGATAAATTGTACAAACAGGTTTCTCAAGCAGTCGGAGCAATCTTTTTACAGGCTACCGATAGCCAAAGAAAAGAGAAGCAAATGGATCGCTGCAATTAGGAGAAACAACTGAAATCCAGGCACCGAAACTTGGATCTGTGGTTCCCATTTCATGTCAGGTAGTGTTAAGTTCTGCTGTATTTTGGGGTGAAATCATACGTTAAGTTACATACTGTATTGGCTGTTACTTATCAGTAAAGCTCTTAACGTTAGCATCTTTCATTTAGTTATATTCATCATAACTGAAACGTTTTTGCCTTCATTTGTGTAATTATGAACCTTGTGTTGTGCAAAGGTTAACCCAGTTTTCCAAATAAGGGGTTTTAGCACAAAGCAATTGTAGCTGTGTTGCATGAAGTACCAAAAAGTCATACTTCAGTAAAAGTAAAGATATCGATTTAAAATGTTACTTTGGTAAAAGTCACCTAGGCTATAGAAACAGTGCTTGAGTAAAAGTCTCAAAGTATCTGATATTAACTACGTTATACTTAAATATCAAAAATACAAGTAGATTATGCATATATTTACGAGTGTCAATACACTGTATATTGTAAATTGACTTTATCAGCTGGTTATCCGCTATGATAGTTTGCATTTTTCTGATAATCTCTCTCTCTCTCTCTCTCTCTCTCTCTCTCTCTCTCTCTCTCTCTCTCTCTCTCTCTCTCTCTCATTGTGTCATATAGATTACTGTTAATTTATTATGCTGATCTGTTCTGTACGACATCTATTGCACGTCTGTCCATCCTGGAAGAGGGATCCCTCCTCAGTTGCTCTTCCTGAGGTTTCTACCGTTTTTTTTTCCCCGATAAAGGGTTTTTTTTTGGGGAGTTTTTCCTTATCCGCTGTGAGGGTCTTAAGGACAGAGGGATGTCGTATGCTGTAAAGCCCTGTGAGGCAAATTGTGATTTGTGATATTGGGCTTTATAAATAAAATTGATTGATTGATTGATTGATTGATTGATAATGTGCTAATCTGGCTCTGATTCATATTCACATTAAATTATAGAAAAATTACTCACCTAACAAGTCATAATTATGGGGGGAAAAGGTCAAAATAAGGACATAAATCGAGGAAATATATATAAATATATATATATATGATTTACCAGCTAGCTGGCTGGTAGGCCAATAGGTTACTTTTGTACCCTAGTTTTGTACCCTGGTTGTCAGTAATGATGACACCATGTGTATTTGTTTGTTTCAGGTAAAAAGAGTGATGATCCCCTACACCCAGACTATGTGCCAAGTTTATTCAGTTTCACCTCCACCGCTGATAAGACTCTGGCTGTCAACAACCTGGAGAGATATCTACGATCTCAAAACATTTCTGACAAAAGATTTGACAAGAGAAATAGAGGGCCAGCTGCCAAAGCTCCTCTGAACTTGCATCAGACTCCTGCGTCAGAGCAGGAAGTACATGCAGATCAAGCAGAGGTACAAACTAAAACGAGTCCAAGGCACTGAGGTCCAGACAGAGGAGGCACACAATGACACTGACTCATTACATGAGCAGATTAAATATTTAAACATCGAATGTCAATCACTCAGAGATAAAGTTCACAAACTAAAAAGTGAGTTGAAGCATCGTACCCTTGGCGCTTCACAATTTGATGACAGCAAAATGAAATTTTTCATGGGACTACCCGATTTACAGACTTTAATGTTATTATTTAGTTATGTATCTTCAGTTTTTCCTGCTACTCCAAAGCAGCCCCTGAAGCCAACTCAGGAACTGCTTCTTACGCTGATGAAGCTGCGCCTCAATCTGTCAGAGGAGTTTTTAGGCTACCTCTTTCGGATTCACCAGTCAACAGTATCAAGATGGTCAGTCTAAAGTTTAATTTTAAACCTTATGTGTGATTTTCATTGATAAGACAGAAAAGTGTTACATTTTGTAAATATTTAATCTGTAATGTATCTGTAATACATTACTTCACATTAATGTATTAAGTATTTTCATATTCATGTTTAGTATTTTCACAGTAATGTTAGTACTATTTTCACATTTTTTGGTGACTGTATATTTTTAGAAAAGGAAAAAAGGCTGGGCACACAACCCTTTGATGCTTGGATGAACACTGTGGAACTGAAATGTTTGTAAATATTTGTACAAATCAAAGCAAACATGACAAATAAAAGTGATACTCTAAAACTATTTCAATAGTTTTGACACAACCGTCAAGTCAGTCTGGATATGCTAATATCTCACTTTCCAACCTTAAACATGAAAACAGTGTGGAGAAATAACCCCATTAAGCTTTACATTCTAAATAGGTATATTCCATATAACATGTTAGGACCAACAAGAAAAAGATAATGCCCAAAATGCTTTAAAACCTTGGTTTCGAACAATAATGTAAAACATGTTTACATCTGTAAAATGTGTCACAAACTGCTACTTTGAATGTGAGGTAGAAGCATACCAGGTAACAGTTCACAAGCAGCAGTCAGTAATTTGGGGCTTTTCAAAAATGTTCAGTAGTTCCCCCATTATACAGTAATACAGCACTTAATTACAGTGCAACTTGAGCTTCATATTTTCTCTGTAAGCAAAGTGTCATTTAGGTGTAAATATCAGTCAATTACAACCAATAACATCATCCCTAAGGTGAAGGGCTTAACACAACAGCAGCAGTCCTACAGATTAGATGTTGCACCAAGATTCAGTACTGCATTTCTTGTAAACCATTTTCCCAATAATTCTGGCAGCACTCCATACTTGAAAAACTTTGTTGCCTTCATAACATGTCTTTCAAAATTTAAATCTGGAGTTGTTCTTTCAATATGCAATTCTGAAGGCGACCACACACAAAAGTCACAGTACAGTGATTTTGTGACATGAATCTGGCACTGCACTTGAAAGTAGTAGTTGTGCTGTCAAGTTTCAGTGTCACATCTGAGGACGAAGATGTAACCAAGCAAAAGTCTTTTTCTTTTGACAGTTCAATCAGTGTCTTGTCTTTTGCCAAGTAGGGACATTTGATTTCCTGGCAGCCTGAGCCACAACAGTCACAAGACATACATCAAATGCAAACAGCGTAGTTGATGCAAACATCAACGCTGCGTTGAAATCAGGTACATATAAATGTCAGGATATCCGATTCCTGGCCACATTTTAATGTCCGTGGACCACTTGTTCTTTGGTATCTCGTGCGGATCATTGTCGAGTCCAATTCTCCTTAATTTGATTTTATAATCCGTATTTATCCCGGTCTCGCTGTGTCCACTGCTACACTCCGCCATGTTGAGGGAGGTTTGTTTTGCCACTCCGACTGAGAGGGGCGTGTCCTGGGGGGAAGTGACGTAAATGCATACCCTCTATACTGTGGTTCTGGCAGAAGCATCTGTACAGTTTTTGTAACCTGGATTTGAGTGTAGCTTTTCAGTAAATACGTTGAAAAAAAACTTTCATATGACATATTGATGTTTCTTTATTTCTTCACTCTTCCCACATCATTCACATTAATCAGGTCCACCTGAGCATTTAAAACAAACACTCCCTGCTCCGTAGCTTTCCCCTCTTCCAAATGGACCAATACTGCATGCACAGCCTTTTAAATTATTATTTTTAGAAAAAAAAAAGTAATAAAACGCGTGTGCGAATTAGAAAGCGCGTGTGCGTTTTAAAAAACAAAACATATGCATGTCACCTCCCGGTCTGCGTCTACCTTAGCTAATAATGGGATAATGATTATACATACGGGAAAAGAATAAAAATATAATACAGTGACATTCATGGTGGAGTTGAGCATAAAAATAAAAAAAAATCTAGCTGAAACAGTGGTTATGCAGTTATAGGGTAGCTGAGTGTGGAAGTTGAGATGGATTCAAGTCAGTCTATGAAACTGTAAACAAAAGTTAAAGTATTACAATAGCTATCAAATCAGAGTAAGAATTTTAATTGTGTTTTATGTAAACTGTTTAGCCTCTAGCAGGAAGGAAAAAGTAAGTGATATCACAGCCTTGTCCACCTGAGGAGGAGAGGAAGAAGGCGGGGAAGGTGATAAATTAAGGGACACCTGTGAGCTGAATAGAGAGAGGGAAAATCTAACAAAGGAGACTCGAAGGAGGATGAAAAGGAAAAGTGAGAAAGGGAAAAAAAGGGGAAATAAGTAAAAGGGTGAACCCAGCACTGGATTAAATGAAAAGTGAATGGTGAATGGTGAGGAAACAACGACCTTAAAGAAAAGCTGATCTCTGGAGCAGGTGGAAACAGACTGGATCTGCTGTGCTTTTCCTGCTTGGATTCAGTGGCTGAGCTGAGGTGGATGATTCACTACCAGCAGATAAGTTCCTTTTTTCCCCCACAATCTCCTGGCTTCTCCAAACTCGAGCTTCAAGCTAACCCAGGTCCTTCCCTCCCCCCTCACTCACACTCACACTCACACTCACACTCCCTACACACTCTTCCACCTGAACTGATTTGAACTGAATTACATTCATACATCCATCTGAACTGGCCTGAATTACATTCATACTCCCCCACTCTCTCTCTCTCTCTCTCTCTCTCTCTCTCTCTCTCTCTCTCTCTCTCTCTCTCTCTCTCTCTCTCTCTCTCTCTCTCTCTCTCTCTCTCTCTCTCTCTCTCTCTCTCTCTCTCTCTCTCTCACTCTCTCTCTCTCACACACACACACACACACACACACACACACACACATCCGAATTGAACTTAACTGGATTACATTCATACTCCTCATACTCCCCTCAACACTCTCACCTATCTAAATGAACTAAATGAACTGAACTGTAAACCTCTCTCTCTCTCTCACCTACACACATGTACACACACATAATTTCCTTTTATTTGTTTATGAGCTGAATGAATATTATTTGTATTTGAATTTTGTGTTTTCCTGTGGTTGACTATTGAAGTTGAATTTGATTTCTGTTTATTGCAGTGACATTGATGAATTAAGAATTTTTGAGTTGTTTGATTCTGCTTGATTGAATTATGAATGAATATAACAACCCTTAATTAATCAACTTGATTTGTGGTGTTTTCTGTTTCTGTGTTTTCTGTAGTGTAGAAGTAAGCAATCGGGTTATTCTACTTTTATTTTACTCTTAACAAATTTGACAGGTGTGGGTTTTGTGTCCACCTGTCTGGCGCCCAACATTTTTTTTAGGTTTCTACGCTACAAGCCAATTTGCCAAAAGAATAGTGACTGTTCACTCACTCAGCTACCTTTTAAACTGACTTATATTCTGCCTCAAAACGCAGTTTTTTCAGTTCATTCACAGTATTTGTTTGTGTGTATTTCAGATAACTTTACGTGATTCAGAACCAGTTGTGCTGGTTAACAGCTCATGCTCCTGTGTGACTTGGAGTGGGCTGTGCAACCATTTGGTTGCTTTGCTATATCAGACAGCCCATTACTCTGAGTGTGGTATATCAGTCGTACCTCCTGTCTTGTCATGCACCAAGACAGAACACAAGTGGCATAAATCTCGAACAATGGTTTGTACTATTCAAATATCTGACAATATATTTGATTACTATCATCTCTTTATTAATACCATCTAACACTGTAAATAGGGAGTGAAGCCAGGACGAGTGGATGCCATGGTGGTAGTGAAGCCCAAACCAGGTGCTACTTCAACAAGTGGAATTAGGTATCCAAAGTCAGCGTTAACAGGCAAATTACACTACACTGTGTTCTAAGAATGGTTATTGATGCCCTGATAATGTTATTCCAGATCAGCACTTTACAAAGGCTACAGTGGTAAGCTGCCAGACCCAGCGACCCTTGACCCTAAAGCTGCCTATGCTGACTTTGACCCCGGCTCTCTTCCGCTAATCTTTTCAATGAATATCTCACCTGACAAACCACTTGTGGACTCCATCTTTGGGAAAGTACAGGCTGGCAGCATCCTATCTTATCAGCATCCACCTCCTACATCTGATGGTGTTATCACCCATGAGGATGCCCCCCCCCCCTTTCCAAAAATGCCACTCGAAGACTATCACTTGAAGACAACAGACTGTACTTATGTGCCAACAAATCAAGAACAGCTGCATCTGAAATCATTGGCTTTGACTTTGTTAGTCACACAAGACTGAAGAGGCAACACGATGCCAAAGTGCAGCGCCTGACATTCGTTGAGGAAGGAAGAGGAAGGAGAGGGTGACAGCCTCTTCTTTTAGGGAGGAATGGTGATGATAATATGGAGAACATCTTCACATAAAAAGCTGGACATCTGGGACACATTGTCCATCAACTGTGACAGTGTTTGTGCAAGACGTCTTGTCAATGTAGTCCCTCAATCTTAATGTTATTACTGGAATTATTATTTTTCAAATAAATGTATTTAAATTCTAATTAGTATTGTCAGTATTGGAAGGTTGCAACTTGCTCACACTGTTTACAGTGGGGGCGGGCAGCTGCTGACGTCAACTGGGGACATTGTCAGGCAGTGGAAGGAATACTTTGAGGAGCTCCTCAATCCCACCAACACGTATTCCATTGAGGAAACAGAGACGGGGGTCTCAGGGGCGGGTCGTCCAATTTCTGGGGCAGAAGTCGCTGAGGTAGTGAAGCAACTCCGAGGTGGCAGAGGCTCGGGGGTGGATGAGATTCGCCCTGGATATCTTAAGGCTCTGGATGTTGTAGGGCTGTCCTGGCAGACACCCCTCTGCAACATTGCGTGGACATCGGGGGCAGTGCCTCTGGAGTGGCAGACCGGGGTGGTGGTCCCCATTTTCAAGAAAGGGGACCAGAAGGTGTGTTCCAACTACAGGGGGATCCCACTCCTCAGCCTACCCGGTAAGGTCTATTCCAGGGTGTAGTAGAAGAGGGTCCGGTCGATAGTTGAACCTCAGATTGAGGAGGAGCAATGTGGTTTTCGTCCCAGAACCGTGGACCAGCTCTTTACCCTCGCCAGGGTGCTGGAGGGGGCATGGGAGTTCGGCCAACCAGTCCACATGTGTTTTGTGGATTTGGAGAAGGCTTACGACCGTGTCCCCAGGGGCATCCTGTGGAGGGTGCTCCGGGAGTATGGGGTTGCTGGCCCCTTGCTAAGGGCCATCCAGTCCCTGTACCGAAGGAGCATGAGTCTGGGGTAAGTAGCGTTAGCCGGCAGTGCATGTAGCGGGCGGCGGCATGCCGAGCGCAGGTACACAGATCTGGCGAGAGGAGGTCAGCGTATACGCTCCTAAACCCCGGGCCCTAGCTAACTACAGGAGGCGACTAGCCCCCCCTCCTGACTCTGGAACAGCTCCCCTATTCAGCTGTCTTCATCACCGGCAGCACTAAAAGCTGCGAGTGACGCCTCCCCCCAACGAGCGTGCACGCTCACAGAACAGAACAACTCTCACCAGTGGCAAAAAAAGTCTGCCTGCCACTCTCCTTTTGACTCGGTGTCTCAGTTCAGTCACACAGCTGCTGGCACTCAGCTCATCAAGTGTGTGAAGGCGTACAGCACCTGCAGGTCTCCTCCCACCACAGGTTTACTACACTCTTCCCCTCCATGAAGAAAAAACTTGTCCTCGAGTTATGGGTGGGACATCTCGTAGTCTCTAGACCAGAGCGGTGGTCTCCTTGGGCGACTGGGATGTGGCCCCTGGCAATCCGGAACCTCCGACACAACTTCCTCCAGAGTGAGAGAGTGCTGTCCCGGCAACTGGTTCTCTGAGTGACCCCCATGGGTGCCTCCTGTGCCAACGGTCTGGGAAGGTGCTGGTTGAGGTTGCTCCCCGTCCAGCTGATCAGAATGTCTCTCTCTTGGTCCAGGCGCCTGCAATGGTGAAGGCCCCTCTGCATGCCCCCCTGTCACGACGTGGGGAACAGCTGCTGCCGCTACTTCTGGTGGCGGCAATGGCAGGACCCCTCCAGTAGACTCTGGCGTCGGTGTGGGCCCTTGTCTCACTCCCCCAGCATGTTTTCCCAATGGACTCCTCTGCCGATGATGGACCCAACTGCCATTCAAGGGTACCCTGGTGGAGCCTCTGGGAGGAAATCCTCTGCTGGGCCTGGCCAAAGTTTCCATAGTCTCTGAAAATGAACCACAAACAAACGGTTTAAGTCTGTTGAAATGGATTACAAATTCAGGCCCTCCTCCTTCCAACGCCACCCGTATAGCACGTCTGTTACCCTCTCAAGGACTTTGTACGGTCCTTTGTATCGCCTTTGCAGTTTAGGGCACAGGCCTCGCTTTCTAGTTTTATTCTGTACCCACACCATCTCCCCTGCTGAATAATGTTGGAAATTGGCGCGGAAATCGGAGGTAGCCTTCTGCTGCTTCAAGGCACTGGTCTGATGTCGTTTTACTGCCTCCACTACAGTAGAGAGGGTGTCGGCTGTTTTGGTCACATTATCACTGACAGAAGTAAACTTGCCTTGAGGGGCCACAGCTAGCATAACATCGACAGGCAGAACTATCTCTTGCCCAAACAGGACTTTATATGGTGTAAGGCCTGTGCTAGTGTGAACACTATTTCTGTAAGCCATCATGACATAAGGCAACAAAAAATCCCAATTTGACTGGTTGTTGTCTACAAACAAGGACAACATGCTTAACAAGGTACGGTTGAACCTCTCAATCAAACCCGACTGTGGATGATAAGGAGATGTGCGGGTTTTGTTAATATCCAATAACCTACACAGCTCCTTAAACAGATTGGACTCAAAATTTCTCCCCTGATCAGAATGAATACTACGGGGGCCCCAAACCGATACACCCATTCTTCTGCTAGAATGGGGGCAATGGTGCGGGCTTCTTGGTTGGGCATGGGAAACGCTTCAGTCCACTTCGAAAAATAATCACAGATCACAAGAACATACTTATTTTTCTGTTGGGTTTCTGGTAGGGGACCCAGAACATCAAGTGCAATATGCTCATGGGGCCGAGAGGGGACCGACTGAGTTAGTGGAGCGCGAGGAGGCCGCCCCTGATCTTTGCGGGACGCACAATCTGTACATTCCCTGCACCACTGCCTCACATCCCCAAACCAACCTGGCCAGTAGAAGCGATCTTTTACTTTAGCTTGCAATGTCTGAATTCCCAAATGACCCCCAGTGACTGAGTTGTGTAACGTAGCCAAAACGGCAGGGACAATAGACCTAGGCAACACAACTTGGACTCTAGATGCTGCATCAGAATGGGAAGGCGGGACATGGACTAAACGGTGGTCCAGTATCTGGAGTTGGTCCCATACAGGGGCATACTTCTTCAAGCCTTGGCTACCCTGTAAATCTGTCTGCACCACCCCAGCACCCCCTTTAAGTTGGAGAAGTTGACTAATCTCTTCATCGTCTCGCTGAGCTTGGGCCAAGTCATCTTCCAGATCTACGGGCGGTGTACTATTTCGTAATTAAAGTTAGCCAGCTGCTCCACCCATCGAGCCAACTGCCCCTCTAAGCCCTGGAAATTGTGTAACCACCTTAAGGAGCCATGGTCGGTACGCAAAATAAACTGCTTACCCAACAGGTAATGTTTGAAGAACCTGGTAAAAGTCACCATGGCCAATAGCTCCTTTTTGGTGGTTGCATACCTGCGCTCCTCCTTAGTTAGAGCCCTGCTGGCATAAGCTACTACACGGTCCGCACCCCCCTCCTCCTGGGACAATACCGCACCAATCCCAGCATCGCTGGCATCGGTATCCAGGATATACCTCCTTTGGGGGTCGGGGTATGCCAAAACAGGGGCTGTAATTAAACGGGACTTTAGCTGCATAAAGGCCTGTTGACAATCTTCCCCCCACTTGAATCTCCTACCCTTCTCTGTTAACCGATGCAAGGGACGGGCTATATCTGCAAATCCCTTAACAAACCGTCTGTAATAGGAGGCTAACCCCACAAAGCTTTTAACTTCTGTCTGGTTTTTAGGTACCGGCCACTCATGCACACTCTCAACCTTAGCAGGATCTGCCCTGATTCCCTCTGCTGAGATAATATGGCCCAGATATTTTACTTGGGTAGAAAAAAGGTCGCATTTAGATGGTTTGACTTTTAGATTAGCTGCACACAGCTTGGACAACACTTCATCCAGGCGACTGAGATGCTCAGGGAATGTATGCCCAAAGACAATAATATTGTCCAAATAGACTAAACATGTGATCCATTGGAGATCTGCCAACACCAAGTCCATGAGCCTTTGAAATGTGCTTGGTGCACTGCACAAACCAAAACTCAGAACATTAAACTCAAAGAGTCCCTGTCTGGTGGAAAAGGCTGTTTTAGGCCTGTCTTTGGGGTCAACCTCCACTTGCCAGTAACCACTGGCAAGGTCAAGAGTGGAAAACAAAGTGGCGTTGGCTAAGCTATCCAGAGCATCATCAATTCTTGGAAGTGGATATGCGTCTTTTGCGGTGACATCATTAAGTTTCCTATAATCTACACAAAATCTCAACCCACCCCCCTTTCTCCGCACGGGCACGATTGGTGCAGCCCAAGGGCTACATGAAGGGTGTATGATCCCAATTTCTTGCAGCAGTTTTATGTGATCTGCGACTTCCTGTTGCATATGCAAGGGAACTCTACGGGGCGCCATTTTGATAGGTCTTGCATCCTCCGTATCAATACGGTGTGTAGTAAGGTGAGTTCTTTCTAGGTCAGTATCGCTAGTACTAAAAACTGAGGCATGCCGATGTAAAAGGTCACAAACAGACTGAAGTTGGCCAGAGGAGAGGCCCTTCCCCTCTAGACCAAATTCTTTTAACAAGGAATCACCTGACCAAGCGTATGTTTCAGAGGCCCCCTCCCCACTTTTAGCTGTGCCATCCTTAACTGTGATATCTGTGAACAGTGTGCCTACTTTCATGCCCCGCTTTAGAATTAGTGGCTCTTCAGTGACATTAATGACTCTAACGGGCACTCTGCCCTGGTTCACATTACAAATAACTCTAGCAACGAGCACATTACAGTGCTTGGAAAAAGAGGCCGAAGGCTCCAGCATGGCAGTTGTACACTCCCCTGACAAGCCCTCAACAGCCCCTGAGATTATGAACTCTGTTCGAGGCGGCACAATAGCATCTGTGTGAACAGTAACCGCTTCGGGAGTGATTACATCAGAAGCAAAAATCAAAGGGAACTTTCTCCCCAGCAGCTGGCAGCAGCGATTACCCACATCAACAACAGCCCCGTACTTAGACAGGAAGTCGAATCCCAGCAAAGTTTCAGAGGTGGGGACATCAGCCACTAGAAGCTCTGCAACCAGAGCTAAAGAGTCTAACTGGCAAATTGTCTGCCACCGCCCCACTACACACATAGGACCCCCATTGGCAGCAGACGCTTCACCTACATACTCCAACAAGTCCCCCCCTCCTTTAGTCAAATTCAACTATGTGGATTTTGGGATAATGGAAGCGTTAGCCCCAGTATCAATCAATACATGAAACTCTGACCCACCTATTTTTGCACGGAGATACATCTCAGATCCATTCTGTCTATGGGAGGCCATTCCAACAGAGTGAGCAAGGGGGGTGGGCATTTGGCCTGCTGTGCCCGCCCCCTCTAGTTTCCCGACAAATAAGGGCAATCTCGCCTTAGATGAAGGTTACAACCGCATTCCCAACAAACCTCCCCCCGATTTGAAGTTCGGTTGCTCTGGCTACGGAAAGCTGCAGCACCAGAACGCACGGTGACCAGGGCCTGATCACCTGGATTTTTAAGAGACTGCACCGTGTTCTGGAGCGCTTTGACCTCTTGGCGCAATCCCTCTACTACCCCTAAGAGCACCTCCATCTGTTTATCATTTGTGGATTTTTCTACAACCCCGCGCACTTTTGTGTCAGGCTCAAGACAGGTTTATTCCAGGCTCCTTATAGGCTCAAGTTCAGAGGCAAGATTAATTGCATCTTCTAGTGGAGAGGGTTTAGCACTATGAAGATTAACACGCAACTCTCCACTACCTACATGTTCAATGAAGTGGTCTCTAGCAAAGAGATCGCGGGTATTGGTATAAGCATTTGGGTAAGCTTTAATGATTAGCCTTCTTAACGAGTTGCCAAATTCTCTTGCAGTCTCATTATGCAGCCGCTGCCGCGCCAAGAAACTCGCCCTGTTCCAGTCCCCACTATCACAAGGCTCTAAGCATCTCCCCAGTGCCTCTTTCAACCGTGCATAATCTCCACGGGACTCAGGGGAGAGCCCATTATAAATGTCCGGCCAGACAACAAGAGAGACATAAATTTGAGTTTCAAATCCACATCCCAGTGATTCACCTCAGCTGCCATGTCAAATTGTCCCACCCAATCGGACCACTCTCGACTGGTACCAGTCAATGTCTCTGGCATAAACACAGGGTGCACTGGATTCATATTGGGAGGGATGTCGAGCGCAGTAACACAGAACTGGCGAGAGGAGGTCAGCGTACACGCTCCTAAACCCCGGGCCCTAGCTAACTACAGGAGGCGACTAGCCCCCCCTCCTGACTCTGGTACAGCTCCCCTATTCAGCTGTCTTCATCACCGGCAGCACTGAAAGCTGCGAGCGACGCCTACCCCCAACGAGCGTGCACGCTCACAGAACAGAACAACTCTCACCAGTGGCAAAAAAAGTCTGCCTGCCACTCTCCTTTTGACTCGGTGTTTCAGTTCGGTCACACAGCTGCTGGCACTCAGCTCATCAAGTGTGTGAAGGCGTGCAGCACCTGCAGGTCTCCTCCCACCACAGGTTTACTACAATACGTTTTGGGCCATGCTCAGCGCCATCTTTATTTTACGTCCCTTCCTACATCATCGGAGTGGTTGGTTGGTTGGTTGGTTGGTTTCACGACACTGTGTCTGTATGAGGCAGAAGAAGAAGAAGCAGTAGTTTAGGAAATTTACCGAGTAAAAGGATGTCAGAGGACGAAGCTGAAAGACATATTGATCTATCATCAAACCCAATGGCCTATGCTTTTAAGCCAGTGACGAGGAGGAGGGTGGAAACTCACAATTTTGCGGAGGAGGAGGCAGCTACAGCTGCTCCGGATGAGGATTGTAGCCAGGAGAGGGTCGGCAACACTGCATGGTGCATTTGCCAAAATTACTGTCCGAAACTAAAAATGAACCACAACCCATATAAACATCCGGGCCTGAGAGTTTTCACCTAAACTTCATGTTATCCCACACCATACAGTCAGCGGTCATCACAGCTGATGCAAACTGCTAAAGAAATACTACTTACCGTGACTCCATGTTTTCCAGAGCAGTCAGTCAGGAATCCAAACGTAATAAAATAATCCATACATTAACTCCAATCCCGTTATCTTCCTCACCATCGTCCTGTTTATTCCTCTTGCCATGCATGCACTAAAGTTTTTTCTAGCTAGCTTTTCCTTCACATGGCTTGGCTGCCGAAAAGTCTAGTGGCAAATTAAAAAAATAAATATACATATATATATCAGAGCCATCACGACACAATATGTAAGGCACAATAATTTGCTTTTTCAACCGAAAGTGTTGACCGTCCGTCCAGTAGCCCGGGGCCTATTGCACAAAACTAGGATAAGGGATTATGCCGGGATATCTTGGTTATTCTGGCTCAATTTATCCTTGATCCGGTTGCACAAAGCAGGATAGTGGACAGCGGGATATGTTACGACATAAATTACCATGGAGATTTATTCTGTGGAGCTAGCCTGCTCCAGACCAGGCTAAATTCCAGGATCTATTTAATCTCATCCCTTATCTCAGTCAGCAGTCACCACAAACGGAAACCAATAGTTATTCCACTGCCCACTGCACATTGTTATCACATTCAACCAGACCCACTGTCATTATTTAAACATTTGTGATCATTAATTGCAATCATTTTAGATAAATGATTTTAGATGATTTTGCAATCATTAGATAATTTACAGTTTTCCATAGACTATATAAAATACACATCCCATATAAATACAAATACACATCAAAGAGTAACATGATGTTCCTTTATTGAATAAGGATAAATCAAAGCAAGTAAACCATCAGCTCCTTTCAAAACTAAAGTCACACAGTGACTCTACAAGATAGAAAGCACAGAATCAAAGCATATTATACAACACAAGAATAAATACACATTCAAAGGTGAACTGAAATAAATGCAGGACAAAGCCATACACAACAAATGAACAGACAAATGAATGGATGCAGTAGCCTCCCTGCAAGCTTGTGTACACACAGTATACAGCACAAACAACATAAGAGGCCAAATCAATTTAAATTGAATTAAAAAAACACAACTTCCTCTGCCAATGCAGGCCATATTTAACTGAAATTCACAGCATGCGTCTCTGCCACTGCAGAACATATTTAACTTAAATTTAAAGCATGCGTGTTAACTAAAATAATTTAACACATATTGGTCCCTGACCAGCCGACCACTGTCATCATCAGGGAAGATGGCAAGATTGTCCCAGTCCATGTGTGATGGCACTCTGGGGGCCCTCTCCTTCCTCAGGCAGGCCACATTATGGAGGACAGCACAGGCCACAGTGATGCCACATACCCTCAAAGGGCTGACCCTTAAGTGGTTAAGACAGTGAAAGCGTGCCTTCAGGAGGCCAAAGGTCATTTCGATCCTGGCCCTTGTCCTGGCATGGGTATGATTATAGGCCTGCTGTGCTTCCTGAGGGTCTGTGTATGGTGTGAGGAGAAAAGGCTGGCAGGCATACCCCCTGTCCCCCAGCAACACATCAGAGAATTCACCTGTCAATACAAAATCTCATCATCACAACCTCATAAATAGAGTGACATTCTTGACACAGCCATGATGTAAAAAGTGGTTATTAATTGAGGTCATGTGGCTCACCTTGTGATAGGCACTGGTAGATTCCAGAGGTCCGAAAGACTCGGGAGTCATGGACCGAGCCGAGCCACTTTGCCACAACATTGCTGATCAGATAGTCAGCATTGCAGACCATCTGAAATTATAAGATGAAGACTATTAAACCAATCAATGCACATCACAAGCAATGCACAGTGTTCATTAATCAACAATATTAAAACATCATGTTCACCTGAACATTAATGCTGTGAAAGGATTTCCTATTCACAAAATCGGGGAATTACATATATATATATACACACACACACATATACATACATACATACACACACACACACACACACACACATATATAGAGATATAATGCTCAATCAGCATACACATGCACACACACACAAACACGCACACAAAATTGCATACATATGAAGCAGCAGAGGAGCATGGAGCATGAGGAACAAACATAAGATAAGGTAAGATAAGAGGAACTTTATTTATCCCAAAGGGAAATTCAATTACGTCAGTGAGCTCATCTATTTATCAGAGTTACACAGTCTAATGGAGTTACATTTACACAGTTTCACTCACATCTGCAGTCAATTTCACTTACAATTTAATCAGAGTACAACTATGTTTTCGGAGATGTTAATTAACTATTGGATTGTAATTGTGATGGTTTCAGCGGAGCAGTGAGTGTGTATTTGTGCACCACTTAGGCATTAGGGCGGTCTGCAATACTTTGCCACGCTTTCTCTAGTTGTTTTATTACTGTGGCGGTGTTGTCTTTCTTCATGATTTGATCCTTTACCTCTTCGTAAGCCTCCATGAGGTTTACTGCCTCCGACGGGAAGAAGTACGCTGTTCTTGTTGCCATGGTGAATCGGTGACTCTGTGATCGATGGCGGGGTCTATTTGATCCAGGATTGGTTTCACCTGGCTTGATGAGTCCGTGTCTGCTCATCCTGGCTTGGTTTTTGTGCAACCAATTAAGTCTGGACGTTCTTTGTTTTCGTTGAACCCAGCTCAGTCATTTTTCCTGGATGTCTGAATCCTACTTTTTTGCAACGGGCCCCCGCTTGAGGCCTCACTTGATGTGTTTACCACCGGACCGGAATTGGCTCACAACAAAATTTTTGATTGGCCGATGTTATGTTGTTCTGTTATGCGCTCGCTACTGCTAATGTTTAGTCATGACCAACATTACACTAAACATAACAACATAACACTAAAAAGTCAACAAGAATAGTCGTGGTGGCAGGCCTAATAATATAGGATGCATGTGGCAGTTATTCAGCATTTCATTCTGGTCTAGCGTTTACCTTTTACTGAACATACATTGTAACACACAACAGACACTTCATGACAGATACTATCAGTCTCTAAAAACTAGTACTAGTAACTATTACCTACTACAGCACCTAGTAAAAACACATTGTACATCAGTGCAAATCAGGAGAACATTGCTAATGTAGTGAGGTGCATGATTCTCAATGGACATTAGAAATAACTGTACATTGATACTTTTGATAGTCACAAAATAATAACTAGCAGAACTGTAGAAAAGAAAATATGTCAGTGAGGAAAAGAACTGGTGCCATTATGACATATGATTCTGGCTGCTACATTCTGTACCCAGGCTCATACAAGAAATGTGATATTAACATTATAATTTTGTTAATTTTGTTTAATGTCCCTCAGAAGCAAAGCAAACATTCCCAGTGTTTACACACATTAATCTTACGACAATAAAACACCAAATAATTATATTGATTCAACAAGCACTACAGCCAGAACTGTTACAGACATTGAACCAAATCCAATTACACCCAACCATCACTGAAACAAAACAGAGGATACATTGGATAGTTTTCTATTCATGGTTATTGAAAGAATAACAACACAACAAGAAGTGTTTAGGTATATGATTCTTTAATTAATCAGTAGTCAGGATGTAAGTACAAAGTCTTTCATGTTAAGGCTGATAACACCATTTGAGTACCTAAAAAGTGTACATTTGTGTTAACAGGTTAGGCAAGCATGCATGCAACTGGTGGCCAGCAGCAAATTCCCAAAGGCTGACATCAGTGAAGAGATAGAGCAGGTGACAGGCAGTGTGCACACCCTGGCAGTCAGTGAGCAAGTTTACATGCACACTAATAAACCGATCATTATCTGATTTCTGGAGTTACCTGATTATTCAAGTGGTCATGTAAACAGCATAATCCGATACACTTTATCAGATAAAAGCCATTATCTGATTATGAGAAATCAGATAAACACACCTAGCTTTTTCCCCAATAGTCAGATTATTCGGTGCATGTATACCCTTAATCTGTTTTCTTTCGGGTTTTGCTATTTTATACTCCCACTCCACTACATTTTAGAGGGAAATATTGTACTTTCTACTCCACTACGTTAATCTGACAGCTTTTGTTTCCTTTCAGATAAAGATTTTATGTAAAATATTTTTATATTCTCAGTTTAAATTGTCACTTTTATTTTATCTTACTTATATGTTGTGCACTTTGTGTGACAAGCTTATATACAATACACTTGTATATTGCACTTTGCAATACTTTTACTCTGAATCTACCCAAAGTATGTAAAATTGGCTCCACATTGATAAATTATACATTAGAATGCTCTCACATGTATTTGTTAATGATAAAAACAAACAGTACTGTAAGAATATAAGATGTCAGCATGATGAGTGATTTATTTTGCAAATATATGACTTGCGTACTTTTCAAGGTTTTTCAAGGATATGAGTACCTACTGTAACGGGAAGTTTGAGTTTTATGTCATGTACTTGGGGAGAAATCCAACTGAAGGACTGAATCATGTAAACCAGGTTTTTCTGATTATCAGATTATTGAAGTGCATGTAAACGCGTCAAATCGGATTATTACCATTACCTGATTATTCCCAGTTATCTGATTATTGTGCGCATGTAACCGTGCTCAGTGTTGGCACCCAGAACGATCCATTTCAACAAGATACAGAAGAGGGAGACAATAAGCAGTACATTTGCACAGGCACTTTGACAGATGACATACTTACCAACCAGGTCATAAATAATGACCACTCATACTGTACATCTGTGGAAGGCCTCTCCCCAGCTAGGGCTACATCATCTCCGCAAGATCTTGACCTTATCAGTGAGGGTTGTGAAGAGTCTGAGGAAGAAAGCTCAATGGAAGAGAGTCAAGATAATTCCTATGAGTTGAGTTGTGAGGGAAGCATCAGTGATGAGGATCAAAGTGATAATAATAATAATAAAATAAATAATTATTTGTTTGATGATAAACTTTTAAACGTGTATTAGAGCAACATAACTACTACTAAATAGCATTTAAATGCACATCAACCACTTCATTCAGTTTAAACAGTAAATCATATTTAATTGCAAACACTGAACAAAAAACTTAAAATTCATCATACATGTCTGCATATTCAAATCCATAGTACTCCGGGGAGGGGAAAACTGCCCTGATGGAGCCGACCACACAGGCTGGAATCAGGACCCCATTCTTCCTTCCCAAATGGCCCCTGGCCCAGAGGGTAAACTGCCTGTAGGCAGTCAACCGAAAGAGACTGATGGAAAAGAAATGTATTGGTTAGATTTAGTAAACAATGTTTGAACATAGGTGATGTACATTCTGATAGACGGGATGATGACTCTGATATAATGTATAAGATTAGATTAGATAGAACTTTATTAATCCCTTGGGAAGACTCCCTCAGGGAAATTAAGAAAGATGATATAAGATGTATGTTTGATATTTTTAAGTATGGCTGTTGTATTACTGCTTTACTGCTTTTTCCGCTGGATGTTTATCCCCCTGGGCAGTTTGGATGGATAACCACACCTGCCATCATAGAGCTTATAAGCCTATTGGTGTGCATGATGTATAAATATAGGTATGTTTTCCATTTTTGAACATTGTGACCTGACGCAGATCCACGTAGGATAAAACGTTGTCATTATTATACTTTTGTGGCTTGGAGTAACTGTGCAGAAGTTACCTTTTTTCATAGTGTTAGTACAACCACATGTTTCCATACATTTCCTCTCCAGAACTATCTGCTATTCATGCAGTCTCAATTTTTTAAGCTCATAAACAAGTTGTTTGTTGTCAGGAAACAACAAACAACTTGTTTGCAAGGGCGCCCTTGCTTCATATCCACTTCTGTGTATTATTCTATATCACGTACAAAGTACAAAATATTGAATCATTCCTTTCAGATTCCAGAATATACATCAACTGTATATTGCTAATCTCACTCAAAAGTTATTGAGGATGAACCCATCTGAATGTCTGACATCAAACTGTCTGTGTCACAGTGTTTTGACAGCGGTTTCCCAAACATTGGTTTCATAACGTGCTGCACAACACGTTTCTGCAGGTATCAGCAAATCTAATTTAATGCTTTTTAATGCCCTTTTTAATGCCACTTTAAACAAATTTAATGCCCATGTCCAACCGCAGATAGTTTTTTATTTATTTATCTTATATATACAGTACAGGCCAAAAGTTTGGACACACCTTCTCATTCAATGCGTTTTCTTTATTTTCATGACTATTTACATTGTAGATTCTCACTGAAGGCATCAAAACTATGAATGAACACATGTGGAGTTATGTACTTAACAAAAAAAGGTGAAATAACTGAAAACATGTTTTATATTCTAGTTTCTTAAAAATAGCCACCCGTTGCTCTGATTACTGCTTTGCACACTCTTGGCATTCTCTCGATGAGCTTCAAGAGGTAGTCACCTGAAATGGTTTTCCAACAGTCTTGAAGGAGTTTCCAGAGGTGTTTAGCACTTGTTGGCCCCTTTGCCTTCACTCTGCGGTCCAGCTCACCCCAAACCATCTTGATTGGGTTCAGGTCCGGTGACTGTGGAGGCCAGGTCATCTGCCGCAACACTCCATCACTCTCCTTCTTGGTCAAATAGCCCTTACACAGCCTGGGGGTGTGTTTGGGGTCATTGTCCTGTTGAAAAATAAATGATCGTCCAGCTAAACGCAAACTGGATGGGATGGCATGTCGCTGCAGGATGCTGTGGTAGCCATGCTGGTTCAGTGTGCCTTCAATTTTGAATAAATCCCCAACAGTGTCACCAGCAAAACACCCCCACACCATCACACCTCCTCCTCCATGCTTCACAGTGGGAACCAGGCATGTGGAATCCATCCGTTCACCTTTTCTGTGTCTCACAAAGACACGGCGGTTGGAACCCAAGATCTCAAATTTGGACTCATCAGACCAACGGACAGATTTCCACTGGTCTAATGTCCATTCCTTGTGTTTCTTGGCCCAAACAAATCTCTTCTGCTTGTTGCCTCTCCTTAGCAGTGGTTTCCTAGCAGCTATTTGACCATGAAGGCCTGATTCACGCAGTCTCCTCTTAACAGTTGTTCTAGAGATGGGTCTGCTGCTAGAACTCTGTGTGGCATTCATCTGGTCTCTGATCTGAGCTGCTGTTAACTTGCGATTTCTGAGGCTGGTGACTCGGATGAACTTATCCTCAGAAGCAGAGGTGACTCTTGGTCTTCCTTTCCTGGGTCGGTCCTCATGTGTGCCAGTTTCGTTGTAGCGCTTGATGGTTTTTGCGACTCCACTTGGGGACACATTTAAAGTTTTTGCAATTTTCCAGACTGACTGACCTTCATTTCTTAAAGTAATGATGGCCACTCGTTTTTCCTTAGTTAGCTGATTGGTTCTTGCCATAATATGAATTTTAACAGTTGTCCAATAGGGCTGCTGGCTGTGTATTAACCTGACTTCTGCACAACACAACTGATGGTCCCAACCCCATTGATAAAGCAAGAAATTCCACTGATTAACCCTGATAAGGCACACCTGTGAAATGGAAACCATTTCAGGTGACTACCTCTTGAAGCTCATCGAGAGAATGCCAAGAGTGTGCAAAGCAGTAATCAGAGCAAAGGGTGGCTATTTTGAAGAAACTAGAATATATAACATGTTTTCAGTTATTTCACCTTTTTTTGTTAAGTACATAACTTCACGTGTGTTCATTCATAGTTTTGATGCCTTCAGTGAGAATCTACAATGTAAATAGTCATGAAAATAAAGAAAACGCATTGAATGAGAAGGTGTGTCCAAACTTTTGGCCTATACTGTATATATGTATATATATATATATATATATATATATATATATATACACATATATATATATAGAGAGAGAGAGAGAGAAAATTGTAAGCATTTGACAATGCTAATTTTGAATATTTGAGAAAATCTAAATTTACATTAACTGTCACTCTATAGTGAATTAGAAATGGCTCACAAGACAGTTCACAGTCACAGTCAATTTATTTGCACATCTCAAAAATAACAAAACCACCCTGAAGAATGATGTGAAAAACTAACTCTAACCTGAAAAGGCTGGAGGCGGTCACTGTAGCAGCAGGTGTGGTGGTGGTAGCAGCTGCAGTTGTGGTGGCGACAGCAGAAGTGGCGTTGCTGGTCACGGCAAAGAAATTCGGCACAGTTAACTGCTACCTGCCTTTAATCGTCGACTTGTGACTATCTGACAGCATGTGTGATTTCACCACATTGACGCCCATTATGCAAAGTTTGAAGATCTTTTTGCACACGCTGCAAAATGCCTCACCGGGTTTACCGTGGCCGGCTTTAACCAGGTTCTGAATAGTTCCTCATCCAACCACTTCTGTGGAAACTTGCATTTTCCCATTTTTCCGACATTTGCTAATATTCCCTCCGCTCTTTGGCCACAGCATGAGTACGCTCACAGAATGTTGCATTCCAAGCATCCAGTGTTGTGACTTTGTGCACCGGCCGCAAACGATAGCCAATTAAAGGGTTCCGCCTGTCAATCATCACATTATACTTCCGATCAAAATTTCTAAATGTTGATATAATCAAAATAAATCGTGAATAACAATGTTTTTTTTCCATCAAGTGTATTTAATTTTTTAATGCCTCTGGACATCGAAATTAATGCTTTTTAATGCCATTTAAGGCCTTAATTTTCGCAAAATCTACTTAATGAGTTTTTAATGACCCGTGGAAACCCTGAATATTTCACAGTCAGCTATGTGAACCGGCGAACTAACGTTAGGTACCAGCATTGATAGCTAATAGCTGTTAACGTCAACTAGCTAACGCTAAGGGTTAGCTAGCAGTGAGTACCAGAGAATCGACATAACGTTAAACAAAGACGTTTCGGTCAGACATGGCTGTATGTAAACAAATAGCACATGGAAACATTGTTCGCCTTGTATGTTATCATATTCCTGGCCAGCACTGTAGAGCATGCATTTGTTTTCTTTACTGCATACGGTTAGAGTCATTCGCCCGCGGTTACAGCTAGCTTGACTTACCTGCTGTCAAAGCTATTCAAGAGAAGGCTGAGACATGGGGTCAAACATGGGGGGATTGCACATGCGCAGTAAAATGTGGTCTGCACTTCCTCAAATGCTCAGTAGATGACGTGAGACCGCGGAATAAGGGGGATGTGCATGCATGTCATTTTCACATCTTATTATTGGACTGTCACTGGTGGCCTGCGTTGTGGGTGAGAATGACAGAGATGCAATTCAAACAACTTCAGGCAGCCGCCGTCTAAAAGTCCAAGCAGACCGCACTCCTTGATTGCCTGAGCGGATCCTGCGCTTTTTATCTAGCGCCCCTGCTGTCACCCTCCAGCATCGCAGCTCAAGTTACACTGCGCATGTGACATCCCCCCATGTTTGACCCCGTGTCTCAGCCTTCTCTTGAATAGTCTTGCCTGCTGCAGCGTCTCAAATCTGACATCCCTCAGCGAAAGCTTCGCTACCTTGCTCCCCTCTGGACATCCGGCAAGATGGCATGTTGAACGGCAACTCGACTCGGAGGCTGCAACAATTTAGTCCCAAAGTTTTTCTAAAAGTACACTCAGAAGCTTGAAATGAATCCGAATAACATACTGAAGCCTGCTAAATTGATATACCTGGTGGAAACGCCGTGAAGACCCAAATGCCGAGCGAACCGGATGTTGACTAATGCGGAGCAGGCCTGCGACCACGACTATGCTATGGAGCTTGGTTAAACAAGCCAAACGAAAAGACGCTGGGTCCGCCCCACCGACCCCGAGCAAGCCTCCATCCGGCAAGAAAAGCAAAAGCGAGACGGAGGTCTCCAACCTCACCATACTCTAAGCCATTCAAGGTATGGAAAAAAACTTTGACGAGCTAAAAGAACAGGCTAAACAAACTAGCTGCATGTTAGCTGCATTGACCAAAGCGGTGCAGTTTAATGCTGAAGAAGTTAAGGAATGCAAGGAAAAAGTAACTGAACTAGAAAAACAACACCAACTCCTCAAACGTGAAAATGATGAACTAAAAGAGAGAATTAAAGAACAGGAAAGATACAAGATGCGGTGGTGCCTGAAGCTGAAAGGTTTGGAGGAAAAATCTGACAAGAACATCCGAGCTGACACCATACAGCTCTTCAGGAAAATTGCTCCAAACTTAGAAATGTGCCAGCTAGAAGAAGCCGTCGACGTCGTACACAGGGTTGGAAAGAAGGACAACAACCGCAGCAGACCACTGGTTGTGCTGTTTGTACGGAGGCTGGTCAAAGAAGAGATCTGGCGCAAAAGCAAGGATTCCCTGGTGTGCAAGGAGAGAGACGTCCGCTTCGCGGAGATGATGCCACCGGAAGACAGAGAGGCAAGGAAAAAGTTGTGGCCACAGATTGAACAGGCTCGTCGGGAAGGAAAACGAGCCTACTACCGTGGGCCACACGGATACATAGAGGGTCAAAAAATTGGCTGACAAAATGCAGACTTTGTTACAAGAGTACACCATATGAGTGAAAGATGGTAATACAGGACACAGTTGCTTATTTAAAAGAGTAAGTTCAGCTCTATACTTGTAAACACTGAGTGTTATTGTTAAATTTGTTAATTTTATTTTGACTGAATGTTCAAGTGCTCTATTTCATTTGCTTCGTTAAATGTGAGGGGTCTGAAAGACTTGGTTAAAAGAAAATCTCTATTTTTGTTTTGCAAAGGGAGGAAAGCACATTGTATACTATTATAGGAAACTCATTCTTCCGATGCAGATGTGAACTTTTGGACTAATATGTGGGGCGATCGAATATTGTTCAGCCATGGAAGCAACAGGTCTGCTGGTGTTGCTGTTTGTTTTCATAGATTTCCAGGGGATGTAATCACACAGGAACGGATAGAGAAGGTCACTGGCTAATTGCTGTTCTAAAGATTGAAAGTAATTTTTTGATTTTAATTAATATATATGGTCACAAGTCTGTTGCTCAAAACAGGCAAATGCTTGAAGATATTACTTCAGAGATAAATGAGCTGAAAGCACTCCATCCCACTGACGTTATTTTAATAGGAGGCGATTGGAATATGGTGCCAGATGAATGGGAAGATAGATGGCCCTCCAAGTTTAACAATCACCATTTTAATCCCCTTATTGAAAATTTTATTAGAGATAACAGCTTGGTTGATATCTGGAGAACTCAAAACCCAAGAAAAAAACAATACTCCTGGTACAAGCCTAATGGTACCGCTAAATCTAGAATTGACTACTGGCTTGCTACGGATATGCTGGAGGAATTTATCTCTGAAGCTTTAATCTCCAAAGCTCCTTTAACTGATCACTGTATTACTGAAATAACATTGAATTTGAGTGTTAGGAAAAAGAAAAACAAAGGTTACTGGAAATTTAACTCTAACCTACTAAAACATAAAGACTATTGTTCCAAAATAAAAAAAATGATAACTGAAATTGAAAGTGATAACAGCATAAATAGTTTTTGTAATAAATGGGAATTCGATACATTCAAAATTAGAGAATTCTCTATCAAAACCAGTAAAGAATTAAATAAAAAAAAGTAGAGAAGAAGAAAGCAATTTGTTTTGTGAAATCAATCAGTGTTGTGGCAAACCAGATTTGTCTCGTGAAGACAAGGAAAAAAAAATTATTGCTTCTACAATCCAGAATTGATGATATTGATGATATTCAGTGCTTTTGTCAGGTCAAGGGCAAAATGGATGGAGGAGGGAGAAAAAAAACACATCATATTTCAGAAGGCTGGAGAAAAAAAGACAGGAAAACAAGGCTATAACTAGTCTGTTGATCAATGGAAGAGAATGCAAGAATGGCAAAATTATTGAGAAAGAAATTTTTATGTTCTATAGCAAATTATATTCGTCTGTATACTCTCCTATTGATTCAACCAACTTCTTTGACCAAATTGCAAATTTTAAACCCAATATCAATAACTCATTCAAAACAATTTGTGATTCAGATTTAAAAATAAAAGAATTAGACGTGGTCTGTTTGAAATTGTCACTTAACAAGGCCCTGGCTCTGATGGGCTCACTGCAAATTTCTATCATTTCTTTTGGAAAGATATTAGAAATCTGTTGTTCAAAGCTATACAAGAATACATTGCAAAACAAGAGCTAATGCCCAGTATGAAACAAGGGCTGATAACACTAATTCCCAAACACAGCAAAGATAAAAGAGTACTAGATAATTTAAGACCTATTACACTCCTCAACACTGATTATAAATTGCTGTCAGAATGTATAGCTGCTAGACTTAAAGAAGGTTTGTCACAACTTATTGATGAAACGCAATCTGGCTTCCTAAATGGAAGATCTATTCACAACAACATACGACTGGTTTTGGATTTGATCGATTACAGTCATGTATTATCAGAGGAGGGGTTCATTCTCTTCCTTTTTTTTTTGCCTACTTGTCTGCATTGGTCTTCATAGCTTAGCGCCACAAAAGGGTGTAAGCTTCTTGTGAAGATTGATGCACTGTTAGTCTTGCAGTCAAGTATTTTATACCCATAATGCGTGGTTGTGACCGTCACCCACCCTCCCTGGAGACTAGCCTAACAGCCTTTATTGGAAAAACTTCCTAATATGAGCCAGAGAGGACCGTGATACACCAAAGTGTGTCAAGGGGAAAGTAAGGAAACAAGCAAGGCGGAGGGGGCAGGTGCTTAAGTCCTGAGTTATATAGTGCCAGTGCATGCGCAGAAGAAGGAGGAAAAACAAACAAACAAACAAAACGGGAGAAACAGGCAGTGTAGCTGATGTATTGTGGCCTTGACGTGATTGTGCTCCATGCAGATTATCAAAAATAAACATATACATGTCTACTATACTGTACTGAAAAACAAAAACATAAGAGTCTATAATGAACACCAAAAATGTGAGAGTCTCGGTGGAGGGGGAAAGCCCAATTGTAGAGAAGAGTTGCCAGCGCGGTGTGGTGGTTTGCTTCTCCAACCACGGGTTAAACCACAGGTTTGAGAAGCAAGTGGGCCCCTTTGGAGTGATCCCATCGGTTCTTTGCGATGCGTCACGGAGCTGAAGTATCGAACATGCAGGCGTGTATTCGAACCCTCCCAATGTATTTATGAAAACCATCACCAGGCCGCAGGAGCGCCCAGACCCCAAGACCAGGGAGCCGCAGAGGCCGCAGGACACCACGCAGGCCCAAGGACCCGGGGCGGCAATGGCCAGCACCCCCAGAGAGCCAGAGACACACCCCAGACAGGCGGGGCAGGAGGGCCCACCCACCCACCGCCCGACGCGGACCGCCCCCAACCACCACCCACCCCCCTACACCGTGAATTTGAGTGTGAGTACCCATAAGTTGATGTGGTGCATTAAAATTGAGGGACATAGGAGACAGGCGGGGGCAAGGCTGATGGCTACAGCACGATGTAGATGTAGATGTATGAAGATGTAGGTGTATGTGTTGCTTTAAAATTGGAGAACAGACAAGGATGGGCCGGGGGGCAGCATGGAGGGCTACCGGACACCACTGTCCCATAGCCTGCCCCATCATGAAGCCCCCCAATCCATCAGTGGTCTGCACCTCAAAGAGTGAGTGTATGTGGTGCATTAAAACTGTGGAATGTGTGGTGAGTGAGCTAAATGTGGTTTAGGAGGCCAGGCCAGTGTGGGCCCGGCCCAGGGGCTGGAGGGATGGATGGGAGGGGCTAGATGGTGGTGCCAACCAGACCCCAGCGCCACGAGGCCCCCAGCGCTCGTGGACAGCGGGCCAGGCGGGCCCCAAGGAAACCCAATGGGCCCTCACCCAACACCGCCCCCCAAGCAACTGCAGCGTCAAGCAAATCGTCCCTCTGCAGAAGGACGAGGCGCGCCACCAGGGTGCACGGACAACGGGCCCCACCCAGCCCCCCCAAACTCCGACACACCGGACCACAGGCCAGCCCGCAACCCCGCCAGTACCCCCCCCAGACCGCCACAGACCCAAAGCCGGACCCACAGCCCCTCCGACCCGCCCCCCACCGCCGGCCGCACACCAACGGGCAGGCCCACACTGCGCAGCACCAGAACACCCCCCGTGGGCAGCACCCAGCCCCCACACCAGGGAGGACCCCAGGCCCACCCGAGGCCGGGAGAAAGGAGCAGGGAGGGACGGGGAGAGGGGGGCGGGAGGAGGGAGGGGGAAGGGCAGGAGCGGAGTGAAGGAGGGGGGGGACAAGCCCACCGGCCACCCCGCCCCGGGCCCAGGGAGCACGAGGAGACCCCGCCCCTCCTCAGGCACACAGGGTGAGCAGTCCAGACGCACCCGCCCCCAAGGGAAACCGCCCGACCCCGCAATCCCCCACAGAGCCAGGGAGCAGGCCCGGATTCAAGGGGGAGAAGGTGCACCTAATACATGCTTAAGACCTTGAGTTCTGATGAACCGCTGTGGTATATTGTGGTGAGAGAGATAGAGGGATTAGGGGTTATATCATTGACAGAAACATGTTACATATTACACAACAGTCTTTCTTGAGTTGTAATATTTATATGCACAGGTGGCATACGCTCACAGGCTGAGTGGCACTATACAGACATGTTTAATGAGTGAATAAATGGTGACCATTTTTCTGTAAAGTATGTTAATTGGTTTCTGTGGCCAGCAGATATTTTTTCGAGCGAAATATGTTCTACAAGGAGATTCAGCCAATGGTTGATGTTGAGGGTCTGTTTATCTTTCCAATTGACTAGGATTGTTTTCTTGGCGATGGCGAGAGCTACAAGAAGAGAGTTGCAGTGGCTATTTGGGAGGTCAATTGTAATCAAGTCACCAATTAAGCACAGGTTGGGAGATAATGGGATCCTGCAGACCAAAATGGAGGAGAGTTTTTGAGTGACTGTTGACCAGAAGTGCTGGACAGGTGAACATAACCAGAGTGCATGAAAGTAGGTGTCTGCAGTGTTCTGAGTACACTGAGTGCATGTGTCAGATTGACTAAAGCCCATTCTATTCATCTTTTGTTGGGTGATGTGTGTTCTGTGGAGTACTTTAAATTGGATAAGTTGTATATTAGTTTGTCTTCTCATCTTAAATGTATTTTTGCATATCTGAGTCCAGAAGTCAGGGTCCGGTGATACACCCAGCTCTTTTTCCCATTTTAAAATTGGTAAATGTATAGAACTGGTCTTTGACAGTAATTTATAAATCTTAGACAGGTTCTTCTTATTACTCGGAGAAAGCTTTGTAATATGTTTGGCAAATTCTGGTGGCTGCAAAGTGTCCTGAGGCGCTGGAATTCTCCTCTTGATTGTTTTTGGGGTAGAATTTTCATTTTAACTGTGGCTATTCGTCCCAGGAAGGAGATGGGAAGATTATTCCAGCGCTTCAGGTCACCACAGATCTTATCTAGCAGCGGGCTAAAGTTCAGGTGGACCAGGTCTGATAGTTTGGGCGAAATATTTATGCCAAGATATCTTATGTTGCCCACAGGGAGAGAAAATTTTTGGTCTGCAGGATTCCAAGAGTTCTCCGTTATTGGCAGTATTGTCGATTTGGACCAGTTGATGGAGTAGTCCGAAAGTTTAGAAAAATTTGTTATGAGATTAAATACTTCATGTAACGACAATTTCGGTTCTTGTAGATAAAGTAAAATGTCGTCGGCATATAGATTAATTTTATGCTCTGAATTGGCGGAATGGATACCTATGATCCTGCTGTTCTGATGGACTGCCATAGCCAATGGTTCGATGAATATTGCAAACAGTAGAGGTGAGAGTGGGCACCCTTGTCTGGTTCCTCTCTGCAAAATGAAGCTTTTAGATGTGATCCCGTTGGTGGTGACTGTGGCCTTAGGGGAATTATATAAGGCTGATACCCACTGGATAAATGACTCTCCAAAGCCAAATCCACTCAGGGTGGCAAATAGGAAGAACCAGTTGACCTTGTCGAAGGCTTTTTCTGCATCAAGTGACAGAATAATTGCTTTTGTATTAACGCGTTGTACTTTACTTATCAGATTAAGAACTCTTCTGACATTATTACTTGAGTGTCTGCCATTAATGAAGCCCGTTTGATCATTGTGAATTATTGATGCGATTATTTTCTCCACTCTAGAAGCAAGTGCCTTTGAGATAATTTTGATATCACTGTTGATTAGTGATAGAGGACGGTAGCTAGAAGGAAGTGTGGGGTCTTTGTCTGGCTTTAGTAATAATTTGATTGCTGCTGTATTCATGTGAGGTCTTATACCTCCATTCTGTTTGATCTCTGTCTCTGTCCTAATGAAAAGTGGTGCTAATATTGTCCAGAAATGTTTTATAAATTCGGCAGGAAAGCTGTCTGGACCTGGAGCCTTACCTGTTGGCATTTTGTTTCATGCACTCTGCAGGTCATTAATAGTCAGGGGGGCGTCTAACATATTTCTGTGTTCCGTGGATAACTGAGGTAAATTTAGGTTGTCGAGAAAAACCTGAATATCTTCTGGGTTCGGATTGTTTACTGTTGAATATAAGTTATGGTAGAAAGAATAAAAAATCTGATTGATCTCCTGAGGAGATTGTGTGTAATTTCCGGACGGCCCCTGGATTGTTGGTATCAGAGATTTTTCTTTATTGCGTTGGAGCTGATTAGCCAAAATTTTTCCTGATTTGTTACTGTGTTCAAAATTATTAGTTTTCTTTGATAGAATATTGTCCAGTTGCGATTTTGTACACTGTAGTTGGGTCCATACATGAAGGAGGGAAAAAATAGAGAAGGAAAGGGAGAATGCTGGGTGGAGTATTTTTTTTCCTTTTTTTTTCTTTTCACTAAGTCAGTGTTGTGTTCATTATATATACATATATATCCATATATCAACATGTACATACATATACATCTGCATATATACATACATATATACCAGGGCCGCACGATTAATTGCATTGCAATCGCAGGAATGCTTAATTATCTGTTGCAGGAGGAATGTGTCAGAGTACCATTTTGAATGAAATATACATACATATATTTATTTATTTCAAGAATAGTGCAGCCCCAATATATATATATATATACATGCATACACACATTTTTTGGTCTTTGGTCTAAGCTATGGTTCTACTTTGTTTTGTGGTTTTAGGGGCACTTATCTCACTTAGAAGAGCCATGGGGTGGTGGTAGAGTGGCGGAACAGCTGCCCATCTATGTATAATTTGTCGACCACAAGAGAGGTCCTATTTCCCTTCTGCCTGTGCTCTTTTAAAATGGGATATAACACTTTACACCTCTCGTTGATTTCCCTGGGGAACTGATCGTTCATACCGTACGAGGTGCCTTTTAGCTCTCGTCCTTTACTCTTAACGAGCATTTTCTGCTGATAATGTTCGAATTTGGCGATGATCGGACGAGGACGCAGACGTCCTCTGGGTCCGAGCCTGTGGACGCGGTGAAAGGTGATGTTGTTGACAGTCTCCGTCGGGATCTTGAGTCACCATGAACTTTTTTACCTGGACTTCTGGGTTGTCTGGTGTGCTCTCCGGGATGCCAGAAAGGATTAAAATGTCTCTCATGCTTCTGGACTGCACGTCGAGGACAGTTTCCTTCAGGAGTTTATTTTCCTTTTTGAGGAGATCTACATCTGAAGTGACCGCCGCTAAGGTGGAGCGGAGTTCAGCGTTGTGTTGCTGCAGGTCGGTAATCTGCTGGTAAGTGAACTTCAGGCTTACCTTCAGGTCCTTTATCTCCTGGTGAAGCATACCGAGCACTTCTAGCTTCTTGTTGATGGATTCCAAGACGCTAAATTCGGAGGATAATAAGTCTTGTGCATCGGTGGCTGAGTCGGTCTTCTTCCTCTTATTGGGGTTGTCGGCAGGACCCTCCATGATGCACTCATAGTAGTAGTGATCGATCGATAAACTAAACTAAAGCTTTCGATTCAGTGGAGCACCCCTTCATATTAAGTACTTAAAATTATTTTGGTTTTGGTCAGAAATTTATAAACCTGATTGGTATGTTATATAAAGATATTATTAGTTGTGTGGCTTTGGAACAAGATACTTGCCCAAGATTTCAGGTAAATAGGGGTATTAGAAAGGGTTGCAACAGCTCTCCCTTGTTATTTATTCTAGTAGCCGAGCTATTATCAATTATGATAAAAAAATAATGGTATTGAAGGAATAAATATTTTAGAAAGACATATAATAATAAGTCAATTTGCGGACGATACAACTTTATTTTTTAAAAAATGAAATGCAAATTCCTAAAGTATTAAACTCCATCAACATATCCAAAGCGTCAGGCTTGAAACTAAATATTGATAAATGTGAAATATTGGCACTTCATGATCAGCCGGCACTGTCAATATGTAACATTTTGGTCAAAAGTCAAGTGAAATACTTGGGTATAGTTATTACTAAGAATAAAGAAACAAGGGAGAGGGAAAACGTTTGTAAAAATATGGATAAATGTAAAACTATTCTGAATTCTTGGTTACAGAGAGACATTACTGTATTTGGGAGGGTTCTGCTTTCTAAAATGGAGAGTTTGTCAAGAGTTATTTATCCTGCCTTTTCACTTGAAATTTCAGACAAAATGACTAAACTTATTAATAATTTAAACTTCAGATTTATTTGGAAGAACAAATGCCAGTACATTAGAAGAGCTGATGTGGTCAAGAGTATCGAAGAGGGCGGCTTAAATGCTATTGACTTCTCAGTTATGAATGGTGCTCTAAAACTAAAATGGCTCAATTCTTTTATTCTGCACAAAGACTCTTTTTGGTTTACCATTCCAAAAGCAATTTTTCAAAAAATGGGAGGCATTGATTTTCTATTGCACTGTGATTACGATGTATATAAATTGCCTATGAAGCTTTCGAATTATCACCAGCAAGTTCTCCTTTACTGGAATCTAATATATAAACACAATTTTACTCAATTCTCCTTTGTGGAATAATAGATATGTTTTGACCAATCGTAAGTCATTATTTTTGAAGACTTGGTTAGACAAAGGTATTTGGGCAGTATCGCATCTTATGGATAATCAGAGCAATCTACTAACCCATGAGAACCTTTGTGTTAAATATAACCTGCAATGCTTTATCAAAGAATATGAGAAAGTAATGAAAGCCATTCCAACTTCTTTTAAAATGATGACTCAACAACTGGTGATACATTCGAATGTTTCAGAAATGAGATCACACTGTGTGGAAGGAATCAGCTTAGAAAGCAAACTTTTCTCTAACAAGTTCATTCGAAATGTTTTAACTTCACATTACTACCCTTGTCAACTAAAAAGAAAATATGTTTTAAGTGATTATTCTGTGGTGGAGGCAAAGAAGATAAGGAAGCGATATATGTCTTATCCAGTCCCTCATAAAGCAAAAGAGGTTGTATTTAAAATTCTAAATGATATCTATCCTTCTAACCATTTCTTGCACATTTAATTGGGAAAATAATACATGTGGATTTTGTGAAAGAGACATTGAAACTGTGGAACATATTTTCTTTGAGTGTGAACACGTTTTAGATTTTTGGTTAGCTTTTCGTAGCTGGATGTTAACCAAACAAATCACTTTGCAACAGCTGAACTGGATGTCTATTAAAGTCGGAGTACAGCTAAAGGAGAAAAACTTGGACTTCTTGGTAAACAATTTAATTATACTCAGTAAACATTACATTCACAGATGCAAATTCCTCAAGGTCAAACCCCACATCAACGGATGGAAGAATGAACTGAACCTACACAAGAAATCCTTATGTTTCATGTCTAATAAAAATGCCCTGAGACTTTATTCTTTATTTGAACTATACTTACGCCACGAGTAAGACCCTCACTGTTTACTTTCATTTTTTTTGTTTTAATTATTTTTTTTTATCTTGGCAGCTGTTCCAACATCTTTTATAGTAATTTGTCAAATATGCCTGAAATGTTTGTACTGATGACGTTTATTCAATTAAAAAAAAAAAAAAAAAAAAAACATCGCTACCTCCAACAAGTCCACCTCCCGGCACAGGATGCTGAATGAGCGCACCATGGTGATGCAGGGGTGGTCATGGAGAAGATGGTCCAGACCAGCCTCCTGGCAGAAAATGGACTCTGGCACAGTGGGCATCAGCGTACAATAGCCACACTGACACCACGTAATGTTGCCGACACGCCCTTGACCCCAAATCACCGGCTCAACCACTTCTTCCTCCCGTACCACTGCTCGATTACCACGCCTTATAGGCTCATATACGTAGACAATGGGGCTTGTCACAGACTTAACAGGCCTCTCCAGTTCGTCTTCCTCCATTGTCAAAAAGTATGGCTCTCAACCCGGTTCCACTGTCTTCACTTCACTACGATCGCAAGCTTGACAACCACTCCGCTGACGTCAAGTCCGGCGACACACCAGACATCGAGTGCCAAAGTCACGCCGGTGAAGCTCATGGGACCTTAGATCGGAAAAAATATGAATGGCAGTGAATGAGGAGAGAAATATTATCTTTTGTTCCCGTTTGAGTTGTGACATGAAATCCAAATATGTCTTTAATGAATTTAAAACATACATTTTAAGGTCAAGAAAGTCATACTTTGTGGTAAAACTGTTGAGATATAAGCTTTTGAAAAAAAAACGTAATTAGAAAAACTACACAGGAGGCGGTCGCGTATGTGACGTCATAGCCTTCGCTCGCTTCCAGCAGCTTGGAGTGACTGCAGCCTGGCACGGAACACACGGACATCTTCAATCATAAATCGATTAATCATAAAACAGTGGGATTTCAGCGGGGAGGCCCAGCTGCAGGAAGCGAGCGAAAGCTATGACGTCACATACGCGACCTCCTCCTATGTACTCTTGAGTCTTTCCAATTAAAAAGCATTATTATTATTATATATTATTATTATTATTATGACTGTCCCCTTACTGTACAAACTGTAAATCACGCTATCAAGCTATCAGGAGGTGAGTAGCATTGTAAGCATCCACGATCCCAGGAAGACACGGCACACAAAAAGGGAAGGTTACCACCACCCAGGTCACCAACACCACCACCACCACCACCGCCGGCCTGCAGCAACTGAAATGGGGATAAAACACAGACTTACAACAGATCATCGGGTCTGGGCATTTTTAGGCAATTCTGAGCAACAAGCAGAGGAATTGGAAGATATTTAGGAATTTAGCAACACAATCTGCCTTTGGCATCAGCTGAGGCTTGAACTCACAACCGCTGAGACTAAGAATCAACTTCTATCTCACTGAGCTAATTAGTCAGTGACAGTTCATGTGTAGCTTCACAAATTGACTAAGCCAGATGTGCAGGTTTAGCAGCCATCCATGCATGGAAAAGCAGATTTCAAACCACTGTAAAAAATTCAGTTATCGAAACAAAAGCCTGAAAAAACACATATTGCATCTAGGCAGCACGGAGATGTTGGTAATTTGTTTGTAACAATAATTGATTTGATTTGAATGATTGATTTGCTCCATAAGTGGAAAAACTGATGTTTAAATTTACCATTTTTACATTGACTCCAACTGTTCACATTAGAGCAAAATTCAAAATGCTGTCAAAAATTCAGTTTTTGAGATAAAATTCTGAAATTTGCCACACATCATCTACCATGACTCTAGAATTTTGTCATTTTTTTCATGAACATTTAAGATTTATTTAGCCAGAATTTGCATGTATATGTTTACGGTACTGTTTACAGTCAAACATTTTGATGCACTGTAGGCTCAATTTTTTGATAAATCAAAAATCTGAGAAATGTAGTTTTTGTAGGACAGTCTGAAGATGCTCTGTAGCAAGTTTGTGTCAATTGAGCAAAAATTGTGGGAGGAGATAGGTTTAAGAAGTTTTTGAAAAAAGAGTGATAAACCCCATAATTTTTAATAGGTTTAAATGTACAAAGGTTTCTTCAGTATTGGGGCTACAGTTTGATGAAAGTTGTAGCACGTATGGTTGATTTGTTATGAATTTTCAAAGTTTTGAAATTTAGACGCTTGCTGTAGAAAGAAGAAAGAAGAAGAATACCTAGGATTACAATAGTGTCCTGGCAGCTTAGCTACCCGGACCCTAATTACTCTAAGGTCAAATAATAAACACTCACTGAGCCACAGTCACACAAGAAAAAGCTCACAGGTTTAACAAAGAAACTAGAATTATCGCCCCGCTGTCGTCTGCCTTCATGCTCCAGTAAGTTTCTTGTACATTTTACATCCATGTCTGTGAAAGCATGGATGCTTCACACACATATTCCTCCTGAGTCCCTGAGCATGGAAGATCTATACAATCAGTACAGTTTCAAGATGAACACCCAAGATTAGAGTGACCAATTTATTATCTGACCAAATGTCTCCCCTCCTGAGATATGTCTTGGAGTAATGGCCAGAAAAGTGTTTTACACATAATAAGAAAGGAAAGAGGGGAATGAGAAAACCCAGAAACCTCAGGCTCCTTACACAATTAAGTTGACACTTATGGACAGCCTAATCGGCTTCTTTCCTTGCCATTACTGCACTTCCTGTCAAAACATCAAGATAGCCAATACTCAAATCAAACCACCAAAAAACAATACAAGATCAAGAAATGTATTACTTGTCGTTCCACTATTTTCATTTACCTTCTTTCATGTCCTTGCACTCTGCAATATCTAGGCAAAACCAGCCGTGAACCAGCCGCACAGAAGCTCTATTAACAGAGCTAATCCAACTTCTCCTGTAGCTAGACACTTCCAGGAGGCCACACACCCAGCCACTGCACTCAATTTCTGTGGCACTGATGTAGTTAACCCTTACCACAGACATACAGATGTGGTAACAAAATTTCTGCAGTTTTAAAGTAGATGGATCTTCCCTCTCAGAGCTCAACAGCCTATAGGCCTGAATGAAACACTTAATGTCTTGTTTTTATAGACATCTGCATGTATCAGCATGGCCCCCTTTGGACATGCTTTGTCATATTTTGTCCTTTCTTTTCAATTATTCTGTGTATAGTTATCTTTTTGTATATTTGTATGTTCTTATGTTCTGCTATCATTTATTGGTGCTTGAGGATGTTATGAAAGTCACTTGTATGACTGGTCATTGTGATCTGGTAGTCATGCCTCTGCTCCTCAGAGTTGATCTCATTTTAATTACTGGCACTAGCTGATTGATATATCACACCTGGTAGGAATCTTTCCGTGTCTGTATCTGTCCAATGAACCACTCGTCACTCGCACGGATACTAGTCAAGGACTGAAACATTTGCTGTTGTTTTTACTCACTCTATCGTTTTTTGCACTTTGAGTACCTTTTTTTGTACACAGATGTCGTAAATAAACAGATTATTTTTGCCTTGAACTCAGCCTGTGGACCTTTTTGTGGCTTTCTAGCTCAGTTACATTGGTGTGCCATTATCTCCTCCACCATCCTTTCCCGTTTGTCTATTGTACCAACACACCCAAGATAAACTTTTTTGTTGCCCTAGGTAGGCGCCGTTTCACAGCAGCTCTAAGACTTTGCTATATCATGTTTGAAGTCATTCAAATGTACTGCTACTAGGTAATAAAACCTTTCTCCTTATGGTTGTTACAGCACAACACAACTGATGGTCCCAACCCCACTGATGAAGCAAGAAATTCCACTAATTAACCCTGATAAGGCACACCTGTGAAGTGGAACCCATTTCAGGTGACTACCTCTTGAAGCTCATCGAGAGAATGCCAAGAGTGTGCAAAGCAGTAATCAGAGCAAAGGGTGGCTATTTTGAAGAAACTAGAATATAAAACATGTTTTCAGTTATTTCACCTTTTTTTGTTAAGTACATAACTCCACGTGTTCATTCATAGTTTTGATGCTTTCAGTGAGAATCTACAATGTAAATAGCCATGAAAATAAAGAAAACGCATTGAATGAGGTGTGTCCAAACTTTTGGCCTGTACTGTATATATATATATATGTATACACACACACACACACACACACACACACATGTATGTATGTATATATATATATATATATATATATATATATATATCAAAGCTTTTTATGTACAACTTAATATAAATAAATAGATCACTATTTCCCAGTGACAAAGTGAGATCAGTTCAGCCTAAAACAGTTCTGGTGGAATAAATCTCAAGAATGCAGCAATTCAGATGAAATGCCAGTGTGTTACTTGTGTTAAGAGTAGACTTTTGGACATGTGACAGCATGGTAACTTTTTAATGACACTGCCAGTTTTTGTTTGCTTTTCTTTTCAAATCAAAGATAAGGAGCTTTAAACTCTGAGTGACATGTAGGTGGTAAGAAACAAATACTGGTCTGAATACTGCTTCTTTTTTAAAATAAAGCTAGAGTAACAGAATTTTGACAAAGCACAACTTCATTAACAAAATTGAATGACTTCAATGAGCAATACTTCCAGACTTTCACAAAACATTTAAGAAACATTCTCATCTGATATACACCTAGCTGAATGTTCAAAGTCCAGTAGTGGCAGTGTGAGAAACGTATTGTGGCTTTGTGTGCAAGTTCCTGCAGTAACAGAAGAGGAAACCTTTGGCACACACCAGGGAGGCCTTGTCTGGAGCACTTCTGTTGATCATTGACACACTTATTATCTCACACACACTCATTCACTCACCTCTAACCACCAAGAAAAAAAAACAGACAGAGATCTTTCTAATTAGTCCTATGGCTTATTATTTTAATGCAGTATGAAATCATAACAGTATTATCCATATAAAAACCATGGTTAGAGCTGAGGCTGCTTCTTTACATTTTCAGGATAAAGTTACAGTATATCAGGGTGACACAACACACAGATGTTGAGTAATGGTAGACGGGCATATTCACGTACCACTGATCAACTGACAGAAGCCATCATTGAACATTAGACCCCATTCTCAGCTTCAATGCGCTCATGTAAAATTAGCTGTCCACATGATTGTGAAAAATTCAGCAAGCTTTAATCCTACAACCCAACAAATATATCTTTAATGCAGAATTTCATACATGGAAAATGTTTATAACAAGATTATAAAAGGAAGATATGTCTAATTAATTACTTGCCATTTGATCAGTATTTGAGGTTACATCACTTACAAGCCAGTTTGAGAAGAGTCCAACACAGCTCAGCAACCAGTACAAATATTGCACAAATGGATAACAGGTATGTGACTGAAGATGATTTTTTTTTTTCAAACTTCACAGCCAACCAGACTTTATTGTGTTGTTTCCTTACTGACAGCCTTATGTTCCATGAACCACAGCTCATCCTGGCCTGAGTAAAATCAAGCAAATCCCAATAAATACAATGGTACAACTTGTATCTAAAAGAACCTTACGGCGTGGAAAAAGAAAAACACTGGTATTTGGTGAATAAATTGATTCATTGTTGGAATTGAAGAGAAACTTTTCCCTGTGCTCCCGTGTTCATATAAGAAGGATTTTTGAATGGACCACTGCCTTTTGACTGACTGCACACCATATTGTATCTCTGTTGTGGAGCAAAGTTATATGAAAGCAGATGAAGCAACATGGTTAATATGGTAGCTTCTACCAAGTCAGCACTTCCACAACACTTTGGTCAACAGTGCCAACCCACAAAATTCATGCAAAATGTTCCCTTCTTGCAACTCTCCTCATTACATATATTCATTTGAAGTGAACTGATTTTGTTCCAAAATGTCACTGTTGCAGTGCTGGTGTGACTGAGCCTGAAGTCCACAGCACCCTGGCAGCTCCACCTGATGCACTACCACACATCAGAGCCCTTGATGGCAATTGTGCATACAACATTTAGGCATTCATAAAATTTGTAACTCGAGGAATGTTTGAAATAAAACAATCACTGGAGTGGAGTGCTGCTACTGGTGACAGAGGTCAGTCTCTGTCCCTCAGACAGTACTATAGAAGGGTTCAACCCTTAGTGGCAGTACTGAAGCAATACTGAAGAGCAGCACCCCAGTTCATGAGCAGCATGTGTTGTATTTTATTTTCTTACAGGTCTCTTGGGAGACAGCCTTCCTCTGGCGAGCTCATATATCTGGCATTCTTCTCTTCCCTCTCAGTCAGACAGAAAAGAGCTGGCCTACCACCAGATTTCTCAGACTTTACTCGAGGTTTCATTCAGTCCCAGTGTGCATTGTTTGTCCTGTGGCTCCCTGTAGCTCCAGAAGCAGAGCAGCTGTGGTTGACTTTTTTTAGGCCCTTTATCATGTGATCACAGCTTCATTATTATATTATCTTGAGATAACAAAATACTCCTCATATTTAGTTTGAATTTAAAGCCAGTTTATCTCAGGATGTTTTCCTACTTCATGGACTGTCCTAGAGCGTTTTTATCATCATTTAGCCTGGTGAAAGAGCCAGCAATGAACAGAGCAAAAATGACAGAGGAGGAAGAAATATCATTTATCCTCATATAGTTATGTATTAACCATGTGATAAAAGCTTCAAGGTACCTGGATAATTAAGGGGCTGTACACATGCCACATTTTTGCGCCTTCAAATCAACTGTTTTCAGTGTAGACACACCGTACGTATGCTCAAGCACCACCGCGACCATAGACTGCATATAGAGATGGATGATGTGACAGCTCCCCAAAAGGGAAGCCAAAACATCTGTATCATCCCGTGATGGCTGGCTGCAGTACAGTTCATAAACCCCACCTTCTCCATGTTAGTGGATGGGACATGGGCCACAGTAAAAACTCAAAGTACAGTACTTTTTTCCCAGAGATGGTTTATCCTATGTAAAGTATTTTTTATCACACTGCTGTTTGTTCTAGTGTTAATTTTTCGAGTAAGTCTGGTTTAAATTAGTTATATTAATGCTATAAAACAGGGATTTTACCACGATTGACAAATGTGTGAGCTAATCAGTGGGCTTGTGTTCAGTGGTGCTGCTTGCGACTGGTTGGATGGGTGTATGGGCGCAAAACTTGATACAGTGGAGATCGCTACTCTGGCTCCGAATTACATTACCAGAGCAAGATGGGGGGATGATGAGCTATTTTGACTTCACTTCTGTACAGTATGAGTTAGTGCAGACGCATCATCCACCTTTATATACAGTCTGTGATTGTGACGTGCAAGCATTCCCTGTGCCAATTTTGCAGGGCGTGATGGCAGCTTCCCGATATAGACACAGCTAAACTTCTTGAACACAGCAGTGTGCACCACCTGTCATGTGACAAGGAACGGCCAATCACAGCCAGCAGATATCTTTTTCTTCTTCTATTAATATCAGTCTGTGGTATATGTGAAATGGTAGTTGATCATTTTAGTGCAGGACTACCCAGAGATTAATATCTGTCCCACTGACAATATTTTAGGCCTACACACTTAAAAAAGCAATGCCTGCAAGATCAGCTCTGCACTCAAGATTTCAGGTAAACTGGCTGATAGAGTATTTTCATGGTTGCTTAGCAACCTCAGAGACAACCTGCCTCCACACAGGTGCAAAGTAGGCTCAAGAGCAGCACCCGGCGCCCGACCTCAGATAAAGACGCAGCATGTGCATGGCCCCTAAAGATAACAGTCCAAAAGAAAGACAGAGCCCAAATTTAATATGTTGAGATATCACCAAACAGGCCTTACAGTGATCACCTGCCTCTCCTGGTCTTGGCTTCTGTCAGCTGCTGAGGGACTGTCATGCATACATACTTGTGCCTCAAAGACCACTGTGGTATCTAGCTTATCTCTACAGGTTCACCTCTGTCACTGTTGTGAGAAATGAGCGCACGTGCAGAGATGATTACAACAGTATAGTATGTTTCCACCTGTACTCCAACATGTCTTGTGTAAAACATAACCTAGAAGTTGGCAACATAAATTACAAATTCTTCATAATCACACTGAACAAATAAATGATTAGACAGGACTATAGTGATAATTTAAATAACAGGAAACAAAGGAAACAAATGATTTAAAACATTATTTTCTATTTTTAGCTCTAACTTGTCTCGAGTGCAAAGAATTAGTGGACTGGTTTCATCAGAGCAGTGCATCTGGGGCTGACATCAGCAGTCACTTATGAGCCAAACTCCACAGTTTCCTCTGTGATGGGCTTGAACTCGTAGTTCCCTCTCCCATCCATGTGGAGATAATACTTCACGACAGAGAAGAAAACATGAAAAATACAAAGTCAGTAAGAAAGAGGACATCTACAGGACACAGGGTTCTAAAAATTACAAACTAGGTGAAACAGAAATCTACTGATGGACAGAAATCTGTTGGGCTGTGTGACAGAAAGAGAAATTTAGAAATATTTTATTTGTCACACACACAATTATTCCACACATTGAAATGTTTAGTCATAGTCCCCATAGAGTGTGACTACTCAAGTGTAAGTGGATAAAACTGTTATATATAAAAGAACATTTAAAAGATAAACTAGAATTACTGCCCTATGATTTTATGTCTCTGCAAACCCATCAAGTTGCAATTACAGTTTACATCCATGTCTGTGAAAACATGGATGCTTCACACACCTTCCCCCCAACAGCACAGAAGATGTATTTTAATATCACAGTTTCAAGGTGGACACCCAAGGTTAGTGTCACCAATTCAGTATCTGACCAAATGTCTCCCCTTCTGTTCCTGAGATATGATGTTGAGTAAGGCCCAGAAAAGTGATTCTACAAAACATTATGATATCACTGTAAAGGTGACCTTTGAATAAAAAATACCATAACCTGATCATTTATCCTATTAGAGCCTGTGTCCACATAATGTTTTCCTTCAGCAGAAAAGCGCTGGCAGGGTACTGGGGAGCACTTCATAAAAAAAAAGCATTTGCGCCACTTGTGTTTTCTTTAATGATGTGCTGTTTGTGGATTTTCTTGACATTAACATTAGCCACGTGGTTAACATAACACTGCATTAACGAAGAGTTGACTACCCAGTCAACTTCAAGATTACAAAGTGAATGGTGATGAAAGCACTCACCCACAACAGCAAGTGTCAAAGCCAGTTTGCTCCCAAAAAACAAGCTTTTCTGTCTTTGTTGTGACAGTAGACAGCAGCCTTGCTAAAGAAGCGGCAGTGACGTCACCTGCCTCTTTCTGAAAAGTTCAGAGATTTTCAGCCTAAAGCGCTTCACACAGAGGGCTCAGAGGGCTCTGAAAAAAGCTGCTGGGCATGGCGCTTTTTCTCAAGGCGGCCGCATAAGCGGTCTTACCTTATTGAGAACTACTGAAAAATGATGCCTGCCTTGCCTTTCTCTGGCCACAGCTATTGCTGGCTTGGGGGGGTGGGGGGCAGGAGCAGCAAGTGCTGGAATTTGTAATTTACGTGACAACGCCTGAATGCAACACAGGCTCCACTCCAAATGTGGACCAAGAAACAGCTATCTACAAAATATCTAATCATCTTTCTCTCTTACACTAAAGTTAAAGCTTCATCATGCTTTAAATGAAGGGCTTGTCTGATTGTGCAACATGTATGTTTACATGACATGAATTTCTTAAAGTTGGCCTAACACACCCAGGTTATGTGACTGGGAGTCAAATTACTCCTGCATGTAAACAGTCAATTGGACCCAAACTGACTGAGGCGCTCTGCGCATGCTCCACAGTTTCCGCCCCAGGCTTTGACCAGGAAGTCGAATAGCATTAAATGTGTAACAGACGAAGAAGAAGCCAGTAACAGCGTGGAGTAATCTACATCCAGAGCTGTGCTTTTTTTGGATGGACGAAATGTACAGAACTGTAAAGTTGTCCACCATGGTACCAGTTTGCCATTAGCTAACCATGGCTAACTTGTTTGTCAGTTGTTTTGTCTGTGACGTAATAGGTCAACCGGAAAAAGGTCCAATACTAACAAGCTGAAAAGGGGCATATTGCCACTTATCAAAGTACAGTCAGACATACTTTGCTCAATAAATTGATTCCCTTCCTATGCTTGTATACTGGGACAAGGACAGTCGTTCAATCAAATGGCCTTGTCAAGCTGTGACTGTAGCTCCACTTACTGTGCATGTAAACATACTCAATGTCTCACATCAAAATTATATAAACCAAACAGTTTCTATAATTTTGTGAAACAGACTGCCATTTATGCTACTGATAATTTGAATAACAGACATTTAGGAGGCAGCCCTGTTGTAACTTTGTATTAGTAACTGATGATCATTTGCCATATGAGACAAAGTAGTAAGAGTGAATCAGACAGGTACCTACACTTAAAACCACAAGCTAAAACCTCTCCCAGAAGGAAACTTTGGTAACAAAAACAAGAGAATGAAGTGAACGAACAGTAAAGGTGGCTGTGAGAACCTGAGGATGTCATTTGAAATCATAAGAATAATGGGAGACATTCAGTCCTTACCTCGTGGTGCTTCCACAGAGACTTTCTGTGGGACACTGTGAACAAGGTGATGCCCACCTGTGAATCAAACAACACACAAGGCTTTATAACAATTAACCAAAGTAGAAAGCTTTCTAAAAATACCCACATTTACAGGATGTGACTCACTACAGCATCAGTTAATTATTACTGCATTAATCCTGACGCATCTGAATGATCATTAACATAGACTTAAAAACAGTGGAGCCTCAACTGGCCTCTTAACATGACACTGTTTATGTACCACCAGGTTGTTCTGTGCACAAACAATAACATGGACTATTCTACTAAAAAGCAAGGAATGTCTGTCTTGTCTGTGTCTGTCTTTGTGCTCTTCATATGTCTTGAGAAAAATTCATCCAATCTGCTTCATGCTTGATGGGTGTAATGCTGGGGGCAAAAGGACGTGCAGTCAAGTTGGTGCAGTTTGGACAAGTGATACGTTCAATAATAATAAACTTCAAACAGGTGTACAGCACTCTGTGAAGCAGCGGGGGAGGAGCTTTAAGCGCTATGGACTGAGTCGAGCATGTTTTCACCTACATCTACTGAGTAACTGCGCCGTGCTAACTTATAAAACTCACAATATGTGAGAAAAGTGAGAAAAAACACTACTAAAACAAATCGTATCAAACCAGTACTTGAAAGTAAAAACCATACTGCTGCTGCTGAGCAATAGAAAGAGTGACTGGGCTGCAATTTGCAGTGAGTTCAATGCAAAGGAAAATGTAACCACGGGGACAGCACAACACTTCAAGTCAGATATCTTCATAATTATCAGTATTTCATATTTCTTACACTCATATTTTTTATATTGCATCTATTGAGTGATATCTGCCTTTATAGACTGTGGAAAAACCTTACACTGGCTTTATAGAAGAGAGCTATTTACAACTGGTGGTGGGCCTCTGAAAAAAAGAAAAAAAAAAGACTGATGAATTGAGTGACTTGCTGTCCTGAACAATAGAGCAACCTCTGTATGATATACCAAACAATGATTTGGACGGTTTAGATGAAGACTTGGGCACAAATTACAGTTAAGACATTAAATTGGTAGTCTCGCTCACCAGACCTTTCTCAAGAAAAAAAAGGTCTGGCTGCGCTGACTCTCACTTTAAGATTGGAGAAAAAAATGCCCCGGCTTTTTTTTTTTATTTCTTTCAACCAATCACAATCATTCTTGGCGGTGCCACAGGAACGGTGCGCTTGTAAAAATATTGCCGGGGGGAAACAGGTTTTGGTGTAACACGGCCACAAAAATATCGCCTACAGGACGCAAACCATGGCAGAAAAATAGCTACATCCCCGCAAGATCAAACACCGCAAAATTTAGTAAAGGACGTTTGTCAACTATGACAACCGGAAGTGGTAGGGCTCGTTCTGCCCAATGAGAGGCTGATCTATGCAGCGAACCTCCGCCCACTCAGACTATTAAATTGGTTACTTCCTTTGGTAAATACACCATATTCCACTGTGTGTGTGACAATTTTTTATTCTGATTTTGTTTTAAGGACCATAGCAATTCATTTGTGCTTTTATCAGTGTTTTTTTTTTCAAAGGAAAGAAATCTAAACAGGTTGGAGGAGTCCGTGCTCAGTGAGTGCGTACCCCCCCTTCACATCTACTACACCATCCATGAGTGCCACCACCTTTCAGCAGAGAACAGAAACAACGACCATGGATGAAAAGTTAGCCAGAGGATTTCATAACCATAAAACAGAATATCTGAAGGAAGAACATGAAAAGAAAATGAGAATTCTACAGGATGAATTGGAAATGAAGTTGGAGAGGAGAGCTATGATGCAAAAAATATACAGTAATGAGACAATAGTGAATGCCAGCCACAATTAACAATATGATTTGTAAAAAAGAAATGTTTTGTCATTTGGATATTCATGAATGTGTGTATTTTAATCACCACAAACTACATTTTAAACCAGACTTGGTTTAGTTATATTTAATTTTGCACACTATTTTAATTTTGTACAACATAAACCATTAAAGCAAAAATAAGCCATAATAAAGACATTCCATTTAAGTGCATCTCATCTATCTGAAGTGCTACAATGAATGAATGAATGAAAGCATCATCTTCAAAGTAATTCAATCCATAAACCTTGGTAAACCAAGTACTTCTCTGGCTGGCCTCTGTATTGCATGTTGGTAATCCATACAGTCTGTGCTGTCTCACAAACATTGTTAAGCAGAGGTTAAACCTGCCTCCTTTGATGATTAATTTATGATTCAATTTAGTCCCAGAGAAGCTCTGATCCTCCCTCTTTCAACTGGCTTACTTACTAACCCAGAACAGGCTAAATCTATGACTATTTTAAGATACGTCTGCGCAAGTCCCTTTAGGATAAGAGAGCTTAAATGAGCTTTTTAGTCTGGCACTAGGCTTAAGTCTTGTCTGTGAAATCGGCCCATAATGTATTTACTGTTCATGTTAATATTAATGTGTACTATTTGGATAAACTGTATTTTGATGTTTTGGCAACATTTTTCTTGAAACTTTCTTGCCAGTAAAACCCTTTGAACAAACTTTAAATGAACTGACTACAGATGTGAGACTAAAGGCTCAGACATACTTTCCCTATTGAACATCTGTGGACAGCTGCAGTCAAGCGGATGCAGTTCTATTCATAGGACAACTGAGGGTTCACTTCAGCCCCCAGCAAACAGGAGGGCTGGGAGGCGAGCTTGCCGTCCTCCTACTGCCAACGTCGGGTGAAACTGAAACTAACTGACAATGCTGGGTCCAAAGCAAATGTCTGTCAATCATCCAACTTGGAGGTACCTTTACCGCTGTGCAGCGGCTGTGTGAAACAAGGGACAGGGGCATGCATGGTAGGTGCGCTTACTATACATACAGTCTGCACAATCACAAAAATGTCCTGCTTGCAGACATGGGTGGATGACGACATTAAATTACATGGACTAAAGCAGACTTTTGTGTATATTTTCGTATTTGTGTGTATGATGTGTTTTTGGGTCGTACCGTCCTGCAATGGCTGTAGATGTAATCCTCGACATCTACACTCACTGCACTGGTGCACTCATCCAGAATGGCAAACTGGGGCTTGTGGTAGAACAGTCTGGCCATCTACATGCAGAAACAGAAACACCAGCATTATTGCCAAATATATAGCGCAAAATGCCATGAATACAGCCTAACCGTAAACTCCAGATTTTCTCTGCGCTGACAGATTAAAGAGCTCATATGATTTATTTTTCTTAAACTGGATGGTAGGCCATAGGTATTGTGACTTTTGACCATCAGATTAAATGATGGTTCACGGTGTTAATTACCATGTTCTTCCTCCTTTGACTGAAACAGGTCTTTTGTTTTGATAGGATTTACCTACCACATACTGTTACTTTAACATGATTAGAACTAGAATTACCACTTCATGGTTGTATTTTACAGTTACAGTTGCAGTTACAGTTTACATCCATATCTGTGAAAACATGGATGCTTCACACACATCTTCTGCCCTGCACAGACGATCTATACAATCAGGACAGTTTCAAGGTGGACACCCAAGATTAGTGTCACCATTTCAGTATCTGACACGTCTCCTCCTCTGATCCTGAGA